>CAWUFW010004370.1:1200000-1561644 GCA_963921515.1 Calotriton arnoldi | reverse complement strand
TGGTCATCCTGCCCCCTGGGTGAGGGTGGTAGTAGTAGTAGGCATCCTGCCCCCTGGGTGAGGGTGGTAGTAGTGGTGGGCATCCTGCCCCCCTGGGTGAGGGTGGTAGTAGTGGTAGGCATCCTGCCCCCCTGGGTGAGGGTAGTAGTAGTGGTGGGCATCCTGCCCCCCCTGGGTGAGGGTGGTAGTAGTAGTAGGCATCCTGCCCCCCCTGGGTGAGGGTGGTAGTAGTGGTGGGCATCCTGCCCCACCTGGGTTAGGGTGGTAGTAGTGGTAGGCATCCTGCCCCCCCTGGCTAAGGGTGGTAGTAGTGGTAGGCATCCTGCCCCCCTGGGTGATGGTGGTAGTAGTGGTAGGCATCCTGCCCCCCTGGGTGAGGGTGGTAGTAGTGGTAGGCATCCTGCCACCCTGGCTAAGGGTGGTGGTAGGCATCCTGCCCCCCTGGGTGAGGGTGGTAGTAGTGGTAGGCATCCTGCCCCCCTGGGTGAGGGTGGTAGTAGTGGTAGGCATCCTGCCCCCTGGGTGATGGTGGTAGTAGTGGTGGGCATCCTGCCCCCTGGCTAAGGGTGGTAGTAGTGGTAGGCATCCTGCCCCCCTGGGTGAGGGTGGTAGTAGTGGTGGGCATCCTGCCCCCCTGGCTAAGGGTGGTAGTAGTGGTAGGCATCCTGCCCCCTGGGTGAGGGTGGTAGTAGTGGTAGGCATCCTGCCACCCTGGCTAAGGGTGGTGGTAGGCATCCTGCCCCCTGGGTGAGGGTGGTAGTAGTGGTAGGCATCCTGCCCCCCCTGGGTGAGGGTGGTAGTAGTGGTAGGCATCCTGCCCCCTGGGTGATGGTGGTAGTAGTGGTGGGCATCCTGCCCCCTGGCTAAGGGTGGTAGTAGTGGTAGGCATCCTGCCCCCCTGGGTGAGGGTGGTGAGTAGTGGTGGGCATCCTGCCCCCCTGGCTAAGGGTGGTAGTAGTGGTAGGCATCCTGCCCCCTGGGTGAGGGTGGTAGTAGTGGTAGGCATCCTGCCACCCTGGCTAAGGGTGGTTGTAGGCATCCTGCCCCCTGGGTGAGGGTGGTAGTAGTGGTAGGCATCCTGCCCCCCTGGGTGAGGGTGGTAGTAGTGGTGGGCATCCTGCCCCCCTGGGTGAGGGTGGTAGTAGTGGTAGGCATCCTGCCACCCTGGCTAAGGGTGGTGGTAGGCATCCTGCCCCCCTGGGTGAGGGTGGTAGTAGTGGTAGGCATCCTGCCCCCCTGGGTGAGGGTGGTAGTAGTGGTGGGCATCCTGCCCCCCAGGCTAAGGGTGGTAGTAGTGGTAGGCATCCTGCCCCCCTGGGTGAGGGTGGTAGTAGTGGTAGGCATCCAGCCCCCCCTGGGTAGGGGTGGTGGTGCGCATTCAGGCCCCTGTGTGCATATGTGGCATTGGTGATGGGCATCCCGCCCCTATGGTGCTGCTGTTGCTGGTGTAAGTATATTCAGCATCCCCGTGTGTGTGTGTGTGTGATGTGTCGTGTACGTGTTGTATGTGTTTTGTGGTTGGTGTCTGGCTTACCTTCTGCGCTGTACGCGTCTGTGCCTGTTCCGGTAGTAAATGTAGAATATTGGTATGATCGGGACGAAGGGATTCATGGTTGGTTCGTGTCGTTCGTCCTTCTCGTTGCTTCGCGTCGTCCTCGTCGCTTCGCCTCGTCCTCGTCGCTTCGCGTCGTCCTCGTCGGTGCTGTGTTCGTCTCGGAGCCGTGGATCGTGTTGTGGCGCGAATCGGAGCTTATGTGCGCCTCTCCCGGATGCTTTGACGTGCCGTGCGTAGCGACGGGTTCGGCGCGTCGACGGAAAGCGCATCGTACTTGTCCGGCCGGACGGGGCTGCATTTTTCCTTCCGTGCGACTCGATTCGGCGTTTCCGGATTCGCCTCGGTCGGAGAACAGGACCTGGTTTGGGTGAGTACGGCTCGGCCGGATTTTTGCTGTTGTGCGCATCGTACTTGCTCGTTCGGTGTACTGTACGGATCGGTCGGGAAACAGGCTTTCGCATGGCTTTTTTCCCGACCGAATGGTATTGGGTGCGCCTCCGACCGAGATCGGAATCGGCCCCAATGTGTGACTCATTCACCTTGAAACCTTCATTGTCTTTTGAAACATTCTGTACATTGATTTACTCACTTGTATATCAATGTATAATGTGTGCTTGTGATGTAAAAAAAACAGACACCCTACATTGGGATGAGTAGTGCTATAAAAGAATTACATTAAAAAAATAGTAAGTGCTATTTAAATTGCTATTCATGTAAATACTCATACAGACCGATAAACCTGCAATTTTTACAAAGCATTATCTCGTATATACAGAGATTGAACATAGTCAAAAGCTTGCCTCCAAATCTTAGTTTCTCTTAAGTACTTGTGAAGTGATAACTAATTATGCGCCTTTGTTTCCCCCTTCATTGCATTGGTGTCTAGGTTTTAAGCTCCAGAGAGCTCCCAGTCAGGATTACATTCGAACAAAAGGCGGGCTGATTGCCTTTTAAATACAGCCTTTGTTTTGGGCCCAGTCGGAATTTAAAATAAGAAAGCCCCCCTGCCGCCTGCATGTAGCTGCTCCAAACAGACAGCATACAGGCGCTGCGCAACTGTGTCCCAGTGTTGGTAAAATACCTCGGGACAAATTCAGCATATTTCATTGGGACTCAATAATAGCTGCTGCATCTTGATCCGGCTGCATCCCCCTTCATTCCATCATTGCCTGCTTCCCTCTCCCAGTGGTGTAACAGGAAGTACAAATGTGGCCTGAGGCCTAGCCTGCCCTTCTACTGCTAACCCTTTGTGGGTTTTGAGAAGGAAGGCAGAGAGAGAAGGAGTTATACACTAGCTGTGAAGTAGAAAGTCTGACTTCGTTGCGGCCCAATAATCAACTTGGACCTTGGGTCCAGCTAGTGCTAGACACGTGGCTTCGTCCAGGCTCGGGCCGTCAACCATCATCAGCTCTCCAGCAAATAGAAGAAGATGAGCAAGACCTCATGAGCAACATCACAAAAAGTAGACAGTTTCTGGAACATTCTTTCTCTGACTGAAGACTTGTTTTTAAAAAGTGAATGAAGTGCAGCGGGTCTAGGATAGACGCAGCGAAAATATAGCATGTATCTAGAAACTTGAGACAATGTAGATAAGAGTAGTCTGAGAAATATGGACAAACTATCGACACTGGGTGATCCTAGACTTCCTATCTGCCATCAAACTCTCTGTTTTTGTATTTTTCCAAAAATCTGCATGATATTTACTTTGATCTCCAGAAATCCATTATTAAGCTATGAGAGAAAGAGGCCACAGTCTTGATTTGAGCTGTGACTGAGTCCTCACAAAATCAAAACAATCCGACTCCTGTTAGGTAAACTGGTTTCTGTGAGGAATGCCCGGCTCACCCTTGGGACCTTAATACAAGCACCATGGCCTTCGTCAGAAAAACATAAATGTGAGACATGAGCAAAAACAGCAAAGCAAAATTACATTTGAAAAAAAAAATACCTTACAATTCCTAAAGTAGGAAGGAAGAAATAATTGAGTAAAATGACACCCAAATGAAGAAATGTGTTTGAGTGATTCAGGCCTTATTATGAAAAACCAAAAAACATTTGATAGGCAATAAATGGGAAGTCAAAACTGAATGTTAGTTTATGGAGTGTGAAAGACCATGGCACTGTTCGTGGATGACCTTTGCTGGATTACAATCAGGTAAAAGTTGGCAGTTTGTCCCTACCATGCTTTAGACAGATTACATTTTTGGAGCTCAAAAATCTTAATTGGGGCAAGACGTAGCTGGATACTCTTCTTTTTTGTAGTCACTCGAATGTCATGGTCTAAAGGCATTAGAGTGGGGAAACTGATAAAATGTAGATGGGGTGGGGGTGAATCTTTATTTTGGAGGCTTGGACCAATGTACCAGTCCTCCAGAGATGGACAAGTTCTTTTTTAAGTTTTAGAAGCTTTATTGAGATATCTTCATCATACAGCATAGGGCAGAATATAACAATATATAATACTAGACATATGTGATCAAGAACATGCCACAAACATAGCAGAAAGCTGTTTTAAATTTTAGGAAATACAAGGGAAAGGAAAAGGGGGAAGGAAGAGAAAGGGAAGATATAATATAAGCTTTACAATTAAAGATAAAACTGGCAAAAAATACTCATTAGAATAAATACAGTTAACCTATTTTCCATGAACATTCACAATGAAGGGTAATAAAACAGAAGAGAGACGGCAAAGAAGTAAAGAAAGAAAAAACTTATGGAGGTTGAAAATTTTCTGACCGGTTATGAGAGATCTGAGAGATAGAGATGTTATTTAAATAAACAGTCAAAGGTAACCAAAATAGATCTCTATTTATCTGAGGATTACAACAGAAGGCAAAAGCAATGTCCAATCTATGATAATGGCATACAGTATTCCACCAGGACTTGACTGCAAGCTTATTTGAGCATTTCCAATTAAGTGTGATTTGTTGAAAAGCTAAAGCTAACATAAGGTCAAACAGCCCACGTTCATGAGGTGATAAATCAAGTGATTCTGATAAACTACCCATGAACAAGAGGGCATTCAATAGGGGAATGGTTAGATTAAAAAATTTTAACATCCGAGGCCAAATTTGAGACCAAAAAGAAGCTACAGGAGGACATGAAAACAGAAGGAGATAAAGGTCAGCTAAGGGATGGTCACAGGACCAGCAAGATTTGTTATTAGACTGTGTAAAAATGGCAATGGAAATGGGAGTGAAATAAAGCCTGTGATAGAGGAAGAACATAGATTGAGTAGTAGAGGCAGATCTAGATATTTTCAACGACGAGACCATATCTTGCTCCAAAAGCCAGTGCTCCAATCACAACCAAAATCAGACTCCCAGGCAAGTTCCATTTTAGTCTTAGAACGTTCTGGGGCCGTAGAATTGAGATATTTGTAAATGAGGGGGCCCTTGGGGATACTGATAGAATTCTAAGAAGTGGTTCTTGAATAGATAGGGAATTCTCAGAAGGAAGGGAGTAAAAAGCTTCCAAAATAGCTTCCATAAGCAATGAGAACTTGTGTAGGAACGAACGAGGACAGTTGAAGTTGGTTTGGAATTGAGGAAAAGAAGAAGAAGTACCATCAAAGATATCCTGAATCCAGACAATACCTCTAGATCTCCAGGAACCCCAAAATATAGGTCTATTATTAATGGTAAGAAAACGGTTATGCCAAATAGGAGAGCGTAAAAACGTGTTTCTAGAAATATTCTTCGGTTGACAGTAAGGCCTCAGTATTGAGCAAGTGTGTTTGAATAATGGAAGAGAAGTGAGATTAGTTTTGGCCGTAAAAGCCAGAACCTCCAGGAAAGAAAAAGGGGAACAAAGATGGTGCTCAATACTTACCCATAAAGGGGTGAAAGAGGAAGTATTTGCTTGAAGCCAGTAAGAAGCTTGTCTAAGGCAAAATGCTTTATGATAAAATCTAAAGTTTGGAAAATTTACCCCACCTATAAGTTTTGATTTTTCTAAGGTGAGATAACGAAATTCTGGATTTTTCATTGTTCCATAGAAATTTGGAGAGAAGAGAGTCAAGTTTTTTTTAAATAGATAGAAGGAATATGAATCGGAATCATTGAAAGAATATATAGCATAATAGGAGTAATCATCATCTTAATTGAGTCTAGACGTCCCCACCAAGAAAGAAAAAGAGGGTTCCAGGAGGAAAGAAGTTTGGAGATCCGTTCAAGAGCTTCCTTCATATTTATTTTAATCAACTCCGAGATAGAGTTGGTAAACCATAACCCTAGATATTTAATTTTGGAACTATTCCAATGGAATCCAGTTGGGTCAAAGTGATGTTTAGAACAAAATTTAGTTATAGGAAGAATCTCCGTTTTATCCGAGTTAATTTTATAACCGGATACTGCCGAAAAATCTGAAAATTCTTGTAATAATGGGGGAATAGAAATTTCTAGATTAGAAATAAAGAGTAAAATGTCATCTGCGTAAGCAGAGAGCTGCAGGTGTTGATCTCCATTTAAGAAACCAGAGATAGAAATATTATTGCGAATGCGAGCTAGAAAGGGTTCAAGGGAAAGAATAAAAAGAAGAGGAGATAGGGGGCAACCCTGTCTAACACCCCGATGAAGTGAGAAACGATTTGAAACTAGACCGTTGACTATAGTGGAGGCAGTCGGTGCCGTATAAAGTAAAGAAACTAGGGAAAGGAATTTAGAGCCGAAACCATGCCAACGAAGAGATTTGAATAAAAAAGACCATTCCACTCTATCAAAAGCTTTTTCTGCGTCGATAGATATCGCGGCTAGAAAATCAAATAAAGTAGATGCTTTATTTAGAACATTAAAGAATAATCGAGAATTATCAGAAGTTAATCTACCCTTGACAAATCCACATTGTTCTGGACCAATTAAATGGGGTAATAATGATTCGAGACGCAGCGCCAAGAGCTTAGCAAATATTTTATAATCCACGTTTATCAGGGAGATAGGGCGATAGTTTTTACAAAATTTGGGATCCTTACCATCCTTATGAATGAGACAGATAGAGGCTTCTAAAAAAGTGCCACTCGCCTTGCCAGTAGAGCAAAAGTATTGAAAGAGGTTAAAGATTTTGGGTAGGAAACAATGTGAAAAATGTAAATAAAATTCTACTGAAAAACCATCTGGGCCAGGGGTCTTATTCTTCTTTAGTGAGTTAAGAGAATTAGCAATTTCTTGAAGTGAAACGTCTGAGTCCAGGGAGTTAAAGTCAAGATCAGTGGAGATAGGAGAGGGAATAGAACTTAAATAAGAGTCAACAAAAGAATTTGATGCAGGTGCTTCTGAAGTGTATAAGTTATTATAGAAAGTTGTAAATTCATCTAGGATTTCTTGGTCTTTAAAAAGAAGTTTCCCATCTGCTGAATGAATAGAATCTATCAGTTGTCTCTCCTTTCTAGATTTGAGATAATTAGCTAAAAGTGATCCAACTTTATTACGCCCTCCATAATATCGGGCACTACTGCGGTGAAGAATAGATGAAGCGTTATCAGTAGAGATCTTATTAAACTCTAATTTAGCACGAACAAGCTCCTGCAAGATAGCGTTAGATGAGGAAGTGTAAAATTGATGTTCTAGATGCTTAATATTGGTTAATAGAGCTTTATGCTGAGTGAGATTGCGTTTCTTTTCTTAGCCACAAAATCAATAATAAAACCACGGGCAGTGGCTTTAAAGGTATCCCACAGCAAAGCTGGAGATATAGAAGGATCTTCAGTCAAAGAAAAGAATTCTTCCACAAAGGAAGTGAAAGAGGATGAGAATGTCGGATCCTGTAAAAGAAAATTATTAAATCGCCATCTAGAAGATTTAGGTTGGGAACGGAGCAGATCGAAATCAACAATCACCGGAGCATGGTCTGAAATTAAAATGGGTTCGATCGAAGATGAAATGAGATTTTGAGCTAGAGGTTTAGATAGGAAGATATAATCTAATCGGGATAGGGAACCATGTGGAGGAGAGAAAAAGGAAAATTCTGATTGGTCTGGGTGACAGTCTCCAAGCATCTACAAGATGAGTCTGTGTAAATGTGCTATGAAACTGTTTATGAGATTTATGTGGAGTGAAGCGTACATGTGATTTGCGGTCAATAAAAGGGTCCATAACGTGGTTACAGTCACCTCCAAGGATAAAAAATTCATCTTTATATTGCATACATTTATTAGTAATAGCAGGCCAGAAAGTGAGATCTGGTTGGGTCAGACCATAAACATTAAAAACGGTTAAAGAAATATTATTAATAAGTAATTTAACTAAGATCCATCTGCCTTCAGCATCAATTTCTTGTGAAATAACAGAACAATTCAATTTTTTATGAACTAAATAATAACACCATTCTTCTTTGTACTTGAAGGAGAAACGAAAACAGATCCAACCCAGTTACGCTTAAGCTTAAGGGCCTCAGTTTCTGATAGATGAGATTCCTGTAACAAAACTAAATCAGGATTGTAAGAGGCTAAGTGTGAGAGAATTCTCTGCCTCTTTATAGGATTAATGAAACCTTTTACATTCCATGTAACAACTCTGAATGAAAAAACAAGAACCATACATATAAAACAGTGGAATTAACAATGGAAGAGTATAAAGAAAGTAATAGGCAAAGCCAGAGTATAGAATAAGGATACCTTAGGAGGAGAGAGGGAAAGGAAAAAAGAAGTATGAGTAAGAAGAGACAGTACATGTCAAATGACGACTGTAATACATACCTTTACGGGGAAACACAAAGGAAAAGATGAGAAGCGTGAACGGACAACAGGGATGGCACACCTAACAAAGGGCAGCGAACCACACCGGGACGTCAATAAAAACAAATAAAGGGACAGGAACATGAGGTAGGTACAAAAGTAGGATCCAAAACACCTGAAAAAGAATCAAAAGTCATGTAAATGAAAAGGAATAAAAAAGGCAGTGCAACCTGTTACAGTAAAAGCAAAAGCAAATACATTTTAAACATTACAGAAGAATCATTAAAGTCAAGTTTGGGAGAAGAACCAGCAATCTCCATCGAAGAAGGAGAATGAGAATGAATGAATTTTCTGAGATCTGCAGGGTCCTCGAATGTAGAAGTTTTGTTCAAAAAGGTAACTTTAAAGAGACACGGATGAAATAAGCCATTGCCAGCCCCCAAGTAGCGAAGAGCGGGGCGAAGATCCAAAAATTCCTTTCGCCGCTTGGCGGTAGCTGAGGAAACGTCTTGAGAAATAAATAATTTTGCGCCCTGCCAATTCAATTACTTCTTGGACTTAGTTGCATTCAGAACCTGTAGAAGATCTGTGAAATGTAGAAACAAGAAGATTACACCACGAGGTTTAGATGGAGCGGATGAAGAGGACAAGCATGGATCAAGTCTGTGTGCTCTTTGAATATTTAATTTGGTTGAAGTAGAAAGGCCCAAGAGCTGTGGGAGAAATGTGGTGAAGAATGTAACCGGATCGTCCCCCTCAAGGCCTTCAGGAAGACCATACAGGCGAAGGTTGTTGCGACGATTTCTATTTTCAAGGCCTTCAGCCGATTTCCTTAGTTGCAGGACCTCCCTTTCCAATGAAGAAATTCTGGAGGATGAGTCCTGTACATCGCTAATTTGTTGTTCCACCACCAAAAGGCGGGAATCCATGGAGGACCATTTGTCGTTTAAAATCTGCAGGCGAGAGCTTGTTTCTTCAACAAATGGTCTTAAAGCGCGAATTTCCTCCAGGACCATCTCCAGAGATACCGGAGAAACAGATTTTGGAGGAGAAGGAGGATCATGTTTGATTCTCTTGACGGTGGTCGAGGGCGGTTGTGACTTGGACGCCATATTCAACACAGCTGTACGGTGAGATTGCGCCGTTTGTGGTAGTTCCTCAGAAGGCTGAGAGGAATTAAAGGAGAGCGCAGAGTGAGCAGGGGACGACAATGGTTCACTGGATTTAAAATTATTGGAGGAGTGCAATAGCTTCTTGCCCCTACCCATGAGAAGAGCAACCAGGAATCAAGAAAGCAGGCTTGTCCAATCGCGCAACAATATTCCAATAAAAACACTCCACAGAAGAACAAATTTGTAGCGAGTATGTGGGTCTTCCAACCAAGAAATAACATTAGCCAAGAATGACTCGATGTAATAAGCAAAAAAGAGTAGAAGTTGATAATTCCAGGAGCATTATGACAATAATGTGAGGAGAATACTGAGAAAACGAAGAAAATAAATTCAAAATGGCGACCGCCAAAAATCGGAAAGAGTCACCTGAAGAAAATATGCCTTATTCCTAAGGCATGGCAGATAATGAAGGTAGCCTCGTGTAGAGGAAGGAATCCGATTCAAGAAGATGCCCCATTATGTAGAAAACGGCGAAATTACCGCCGTAATGACAGCCGCGAAGTCCGTTGCGGCGCGGAGCTCCGATGTCAAGCGGCCATCTTGGGTCGCGGTGCGCACAACTCCCCATAGATGGACAATTTCAAAGTTGCAATTTTACATACACTTCTGTAACTTCTTTTTTGGTGCTCCAAATGTCTCCGTACTTTCAGGAAAGGCTTCTTGGACAACAGTCCACAAGTTTAAACTGTAGGAATGCACCCCACAACTGCAGTTCAGATCCACAGAAAAATGTCCAGTTACAACTGGTTCCAGGAATTCCCCTACAGAACCTCCAACGCTCTGGCTCCACAGGGCCTTCTCCACTCCCTAGACACGGGAAGGGGAGGAGTTTCAGATAGGAGGGCACATGGGCGTCCGCAGAAATTTTTCCAGGGGGGGGCAAAATGTTAACGCCATCACCATCCTCCGACATGATGTGTGCCATATCATCCTCAAAAGGATGAATGCAAGTGGTGACCCACTGGAGTTTGAATGCTATATGTAACTGACACTAAGGTCTTTGTGGTATGACCATTAACACACTTCGTTCTATATATTAGAGACAGAAACTGCTAGACTGCATAGCGCACACACAAAATGTGGTTGCACCGAACCTAAATCACAGCCAAAGCTCAACGCTTACCCCAAAAAATCCCATAGAAGGTTCCATTTGAACCACAGCTTCACTTAGTTTCACAAAGCACAGAAAGCAGCCTGCAGGATTCTGTACCCCAGTTCCAAATTCGGCATCTCTGGCCATAGTGCCACATCTTCTCCCCCACTGAACACCATACTCCACCACTAAAAGAAACTCACACTGCCTTTAGATGCAATCCAATTGTGTCCCGCTATAAACGCCTGGAAGCAACTCAATTCAAATTATGCACTAGACAAGAGTAATCTTCTGTCTGAAAAAACAGTAACAACCTCCTGGAAAAAGCAAACACTAACAGGGAATGCAAGACTAAGATGTCCATTACAATGTCGGGCGGATAAAAATCCGCCATCAACCACAGTGGCAAAAATCCGCCCGCCTACACCGTCTGAATACCGACCGAGCAATTACGATGCCGCGAACCGAAGACCGCCGGAGGCGGAAAATAAACAGAAAATACCGCCCGCCCATGTCCGAGTCTAAGTCCATCCGCCCGCCACGGACGGAAAGACGCACGACAAGCCAAAACCGCCCGCCCTGACGACCGAGACACCGCCCGTGAAATTAGGATCGTACCGACATGAGCGCGGAAAATCCACAAATACACCGCCCGCCAGCGCAAACAACAGTGACGAAAATGGACACGGCGGAAGCCCTGGCGGCCACGTCCATGCACAGAAACCATCCGCTGACGAAAACAAACACACACAACATGGCCAACAAGTCCACACAGCAACCCACGCACAAATACCCAAACACAGTACACATCCCGGAAACACACCCCCCTGGACAAAAAAATCAACAACAAATCCCAGAACACCAGCCACAACACACCTGAAAACAACAGACCATCATGACACACCCACATAGGTAAGTACAAAACCAGCCCCTTCACAGACCACAACCCCCTGCAACATTACAAACTGAGGACGAAAGCACACAACACAGCGAGACAGAAAGGACAGCAGCACACCAAAGACACGCACCTATCACACCCATCATCACCACCACCACCAAACACCTGACCCACAAACCCCCTGCACATCACACACCACACCAGCACCACAAACACCAAAACACACACCATGGCATCACACAGAATGCCCAAGTTCACTTCCACCGAGCTAACGGTCATGGTCGACGAGATCGTCAAGGTGCACCCACAAATCTATGGCAACCAGGTCCAACAGACACCACTATCCACCAGAAACCGGTTGTGGAGCAGGATCGTAGACCAGGTCAATGCAGTCGGGAACGTTCCACGCAACAGAGGAGAAATTAACAAAAGGTGGAACGACCTCAAAAGCGTGGTCAAGAAGAAGGAGAGCAAAAATCGAGAGCTGGCTGCCAGGACTGGCGGAGGGAATCCCGCGCTATTCAAGACCTTCAAGGCGTGGGAGGAGAAGGTGCGAGTCATCATACATCCGGAGATCCTCACCGGATTACCAGGGGGAGTGGAGGCTGGTAAGTACAAACAAACGTATACCAGCACACCGCTATGTAATCACATGCACTACCACCATGCCATAGCTCCTAGGGACAAACACCCCCATGTCCAGTACACAATACACAAGACATCACCCACACATGCAACAGACACTCACACACACTCAGCCCAAAGCTACCAACTAACAAAACCATGGGGGCATGTGTACAGTCAGCCAGCACCGCAACTTCCAACAGGTCCCCTTGTACTCCAGATGCGCCAGAATGAGCACTCCCACACCCACATCCATGTGTCCGCCATAGCTGCACTGACCGACAATTAACAGGTAAGTAGCCGGAACACAAAGACAGTGGGTCGGAGGGGGGACAGCTGAAGTAAAACACCCACCAGGCCCCCACTACCACAGACCAGCAAGGTGGAGCACACCCCACATCCATGTGTCCGCCATAGCTGCACTGACCGACAAGTAACAGGTAAGTAGCCGGAACACAAAGACAGTGGGTCGGAGGGGGACAGCTGAAGTAAAACACCCACCAGGCTCCCACTACCACAGACCAGCAAGGTGGAGCACCCCTCCCTCCCAGTACCATGTGGCATCCATTGCATTGCGCACTGAGAAACAACCTGTAGGTGGGAAAATGTACAGGGCGGGGCGTCTGTAGGCATGAGGACTGTACTACGACTGACACATGGGACATGTCACGTAGCAGAGGAACACGCAGCACTGCTCCCAGTCACAATCATGAGACCAATGTGCACACGGACATGTTCAACAGAGTCAAACCCCACATGACCCATCACAGATACAGCAACACCTAAGGAGCCACGTCTGCATGCACAAGTCCCACTGGAGCACAGACCCACACGGCAGGCACTGTGCCACCCATCACACACATCAGCAACACCATCGAAGTCCTGTCCATGTAGTCCTCACTGCCTGTCACCCACACATCGTACAACAACGCCCACGTAAGACAGACCGTACTAGAAGTAACAGCTTGGAACCACAATATTGCACACAAAGACAACTGGACCCATGAAACACACAGGCACACAATGCACATTCAACATATCATCCATCTCATCTCTCAGCCACAGTGTCATGAAAGGTATGTCATCCGAACAGCTGGCCCTCATACAGTAGTCATGCAAAGATACCTGCCCATGACAAATCAAGTGCCTGCAGTGACTGAAGCGCACGTCACACTGCGAGTAACAACACACATAATATAGTCAACACCCCAAGAGCACAGCACTGATGCACATGTACCAGGGCAGCACGCACACAAAGGATTTGGCCCATCTGCAATACGTCGTGTGGCACACAACAAGCACGAACTCACAACAATGCTACCAATGTGATGTCCATGAATGATAACAGTCAGCAGATATTCCGGGCATGTGAGACAGACACACACCTTTGTCTATGCACTGTCATGTTGCCAGAACACATGTCACGTTCTGCACCCATTACCCACAGTATGTACCCCAAAAGCATATTTCAACCCAAGAGCGTTTAGGCGGCTGTACCCCCTTTTGGCATCAGCGTACCTAAGCGTTCCATCCTTCCCCTAAACCATCGTTCAACCCAACATCGTCTATGGTCCTGGAGCACGCATACACCCGAGCCACAAAATGTAGGAGCATAGCAACACACACCCATCGGCATTGCTAATCCGTCCCATGCCACATGTCCACATCACACAGTCCCATTGCCTAGCCCACGCATACACACATCGTACATCCACACACACGCCACTGGGAAACCTGTGCACGACAGTGCACGAACTGTGAATGTCAGACAACCAATACATACTTTGCTAGGTGCAACACAATGACCCATCTCATTCTCCCCACAGGTGCCGAACTGCTGGATGCTGGAGAGGGTGACAGCAGCCAGCACAGCCAGTCCGCAAGCCCCCGACCCGGACTCACGGATGTAGAGGAGCTGGACACCTCTCCGGACACGGACCACCCAGCAGGCCCATCTGGAGTGGCAGGGCACAACCGCTCCCCAGGGCCCCTCCTGCCCACCAACCCATCACCCAGGGCTGCTGACCAGTCACAGACCCCTGCTGCCACGGCCGTTGCGGCCACCACCACCGCCGCAACCACCACCACTGCCGCAACCACCACCACCACGCCATCCCTGGCCACAGCCCCTGCGCAAGCGGTGGCACGGCCGTCGGGCTCCACCCTGGGAGCCAGAGCGAGGACCGTGGTGAGCAATGTGGCTAGTGGGCAGGTCGGTGGCAGCAGTACTGGTAGGAGGAGCAGGGCCAGGCCAACGCCATCTGAGCCTGGGAGCCAAGCCCTGCCGCAAATCGCCAGAGTCCTTGGGGCCTATGAAGAGGCCCAAGGACAATGGGCCAGGTCGGCTACCGACACGCGGGAGGTCCTTGGGGTGTTGAGGTCCATGGACGCCCATATGGGCCAAGATCCGTATGGACCAACTTGGACCTAATGGGCCAGCTGGTGGTGGTGGTGAGGGCACAAGCAAGGCCAGCAACACCACCTCCGCCACCACCTGCTGTGGCGCAGGGTCGTGCAGCATCGCGTTCCCCTGCGTCCACAGCGAGTGAGCACTCCTCAGCCACCACCAGCGGCACATCAACACACCCCCCTACCAAACGTGGAAGGGGCCGTCCGAAGAGGAAACAGGTGTCCAGAGAGGACTTCGCACGCACCAAACGCCAGTGAGTCAGCCAGCCACCTTGACCACCTACTGCATTGACTTGTACTACGATCCTACCCCACACTGCCATGTGAATGGCATGTGTCTGTTGGACTGTGGACATGGAACTTCATGGGTACACCCTGACCATCACGCAGCCATGACCGTCAACTAATTGTCACAGCATGCACCACGTTTGTCATCACCTTGCACACAATCACATGTCACCGCTGTAAATAAATACACCTTGAACACAATCTGCTTCATGTGTCCTGGGTTTATTCAACGATGTGCAATCGCCACCATGAGCAGAAATGCATCTGCTGTGTGGTATGTCGATGGGACAGGAGAGGCTGTAGGGACCTAGGGGTGAAAAACAGAACAAGAGTACATTCAATGAGTGTGTCACACACTCATCACACAGTACTTGTCACCAACTACAAGCAATGTACACACATCACACAGAGCAACAGGGCACACTGCTACAGCCGCTGCCAGTGGCATACCAACCTGGACATGGACCATTGACACACAGCACTCAGTGAACAAAAGGCCCCCGTGACAGAGCACACATACACCTGCACAACTACAGCTACATCAGCCGTCGTACATGGACACTCACCGTCAAGTGAAGTAGCGGGCGATGAGCTGCTGACGCACATTCACAGCTTCCTCCTCTCCACTGTCCTCTTCACTCGAGCTGTCCTGATCTGCAGGCTGGGGCCCTGGTTGATCTCCGTCATCCACAATTAGGGGGATCTGCTTGCGGATAGACAGATTGTGCAGCATGCAGCAAGCCACAACTATCTGGCACACCTTCTGTGGGGAGTACGCCAGTGCGCCCCCGGTGCGGTCCAGGCATCTGAACCTGGACTTGAGGAGGCCAAAGGTCCGCTCAACCACACGTCTGGTCCTCCCATGTGCCTCATTGTAGCGGACATCAGCTGGGCTCCCAGGACGTCGTAATGGGCTGAGCAGCCAGGGCCCATTCGGGTAAGCAGAGTCACCTGGGTGTGAGGGACACAGAGAACCGTTGCAATTCCAACTGGACACAAGACAGCATCGCACAGCCAGCACGCTACACTACTCCACATACTCACCAACAATCCAGCCACGGTCCGGTTGCAGATCGGTCATCAGACGTGGTAGGATGCTGTTGCGCATGATGTGCGCGTCATGGGCCGATCCTGGGAATTTCGCACACACGTGTGAAATCACCATGTCCGCAAGGCACACCACTTGCACATTCAGGGAGTGCGTGTGCTTCCGGTTGCGGTAGAGGTGCTCAGTGGCCTGTGGTGCAACAAGGCCAACATGGGTGCAGTCTATTGCACCAACGACGTGGGGGATCCGTCCAAGGGCATAGAAAGCACCCTTCACTGCCGCCAATTCACGAGCCCTGGGGAATCGGATGTATCTGTTCCTGTACAGCATCATGGCTGACAGTACATCCCTGAGCACCATGCTGAACATGGGCTGGGACATCCCACCTCCACTGCCCACTGTGTGTTGGAATGACCCAGTGGCGAAGAAATGCAGTGCAGCCATCACCTTAGCCGTGGGGGTGAATGCTGTTGGATACACCCTGCGAGGACGGAGGTGGGGTTCCAACAAGGCACATAGACGATGCAGGGTGGGTCGGTCCAGACGATATTTGCGGATGACCTCCACATCCACCATGTCTGACAGCAATTGGTAGGGGCGATGAATGTTTGGTCTCCGCCTAGGAAAGATGGAAGTGGACACATGTCAAAGCAACACGCCACATGGCATATTCACATACACAAAACATAAATGACTGAGCAGGCAATTGAATAACAGAACAGCTGACAAGTAGGGACAGCACAGCCACAATACACTTACACAGGTCTCCTACCAATAGCAATGGGCAGTGACACACCCCATTGCTATGAGCATGCACATGGGGATCTAGGCCTCAATAACTTGTAAGGCATGCTGATGGTAACAGACTGCATATTCGGCAAGCGGCAACACCACGGCAACATGACTAGCTGCTGTGCATCACACTGCTTCCGAGGCTGGGTGTGTAGGGCACACACCAACAACGCTATGGACACAGGCTGAGCGGCCAAAACAAGTGGGACCTGTGGCACGAGGGGATATGAGACAGTCATTGATGTCACTACTGCACCCTATGTACAGCACTGTACGGATCACACCTCCAGAAACATTGACAGGTGTACACATTGACAGCCCCATGCCAACACGGCTGTGTGCTTGCAATTACACATCACAAGTGACACGTAACATTGCACGTGCCAAGTGGCAGATGTACATAGTGAAAGATGGCATGTGTGTGCATATGCATATCCCATGCTCCCATGCCAATGTGTACATGATGATGTGCCAACAGACATGTGGAGGCTGAGCACTGGCCGTCCCTGCCTATGCACACAGCATGTTGTGGCCCTGTCCATTGTGGACCTGCACCCACACGCAAATCATGGCCACACCTGCAGATGCATTGCGCACATTATACTGTGTGGTGCACATGGCATCAGCGGACTGTACCCGCCATGGGCCAGGCCCTTACGGCCAACTCCAATGACCCTCGCGGTTGCACCCTGCGTGTTCCACTATGGAGGTAGGCGTCCATGGCCAGCTGGGAGCAGGCCAACGTCTGCAATTGAAGCTGCCAGACATGGTACACGAATTGCAGCAGCTTGTACCCACTGAAACTGCCCCAGGGGGTTATATGTGTGTGTGAGTGGGACAGGCATAACCACAGCTACCTGGCACTGCAGCCTGGCACCCCTCGACAACACCTGCTGCTGCCACCACTCCACCTACACGTGGATGACGCTGAGGACATGTCCAGGTCCACTCACCAGCGAGGAGCTGGAGATCCTGGATTCCGAGCTCCACGCACACTGCACATGGCTATTCCTTGCGAAAGTTGTGTGTGAGAGACAACTGCAGTGTGTGTGGGAGTGCATGTGGGGGACACACATGTCGTTGCTCCGCAGCACTATGAGTCAGAGCCTGTGGTGTTCAAACATGCACTGCTCACCATGCTGACTGCAGGTGGCATGGGTATGTGAGCTCTCGGGCGCTTTGACCTGTCTGTCCCTCCCGAGTGGTGGTACATGGCAACTTCATGTCAGACATCCAGTGACACAGACAATTGGCAATGCAGGTCTCAGTGCACTTGTTGGTCGTGTGGAAGTCAGGCTGGGGCCATGCTGCCCTTCTCAGTCCCAGCAGGCCTGGCCTGCACATTGACTGCACAATGCCAGTAGGTGCCGACACAGACTGCCTAGTGGGTTACATGTGTCTCCTGTTCAGGACCCTCCGGATGAGCGCTTACTCAGTCCTGTCGATTGGACACACCGTGCCTCGTGATAGGGATGTGTGTGTGAGATAGTGGCACTGAATGTGACCTCCGTTGCGGGGTGGGCCATGCACAGGGCGAGTACGTTGATGGTTGCGCAGTGTTGGTCACAGTGGGTACACCCACACAGATGTGTTGCCTTGTGATCTTTTTCTAGGTCCGCCTGACAATGGACAGTAGATGTGGGCAGACTACACATTGCTCGATGTGCTGTCTATATGCATGTGCCTTCACACCAGGCACAACTGCCCCTGCACATGTGACCCCTGCTGCACTCAGTGCTGGGTCTGTTGAGCTGATGCACCATCTGTGCGTGGGGCAGACAGCTCTGCTCACTTCCGTCATTGCCCATGACATCACTTTGCCGCAGGTGACATGGATCATGGAGGGCCCACATGTACGCGTGGGTGGACTACACAAGACTGTCCAATGGTTGTCACCCCCAGTCAGTGCTTCGAATGGGTAGAATGTGGTGCTGGTACTCATTTTAATGTGTCGAGTGGGCGGGGCTGGGTGCGGGGCTACATGCAAGACATGGGAAGTTCATCGGCTGATCTACTAGTTGCAATACACACGAGACACGTCTTTTTCCGACCACATCAGGGTCATTCCTTAAACTGGCTGAAAATCAAACAGTCATCTTTTGCACTGTCCTCATGGCCTCCCCTCGCTCACCCCAATATGCGTTTGCACCTGAGCAGCTAGCGCATGCACAAGCAGCTCCAAGCTCGCCCCAGAGAGGCCAAGGAGTGTATGTGTGGGTCCAGTTGAACAAGTGGTCTGTCTCACGGTATAATAAGTGGCGGGACGCCGTCCACCTGCGTGGTGCCCCGACTCGAGACACGGGCAACATTGACAATGCATGACAGGCTCCGCAGTCCGGATACACCACCTGCAACACACAGAGGCTGTAGCTGCCCTAGCGGGCCAGGCCGCGTCCAACTGGAGCTCATGGCCCCACACATTCACTCTTTGGCCTCTCTGGGGCGAGCTTGGAGCTGCTTGTGCACGCGCTGGCTTCTCTGTTGCAATGGCATGTAACGTGTGTGGGTGTATTGTCAATGGGTGGGATGGTGCGAGCCACCTTCCGTGACGTCACTCCTGCTTGTGATGTGTGCGTCCCCCACTACTTCCATTTGACTTGTGCCATACTACACATTGAGGATGTGTTGCCTGCGTGATGTGACCAGGAGGAGCGCGCCATGACCTCTCACCCACCATGCTCTACTGCCATCCCGTGCCCTGGATTGCCTGTGCAAGTGGACAATGTTGGGGATACACCAGGTCGACAGGGGATGTGAGTGCCTTGGCAAGGGCCTGGCGGACGCACAGCAGTATCCAGCATGTCCACGGAGGGTGGGCTGACGTCTACACTTGATGCAGCATTGATCGTGTGCCCGCCTGTTGTGCACACACGAGTTCACATTCATCCCCAGACAGGTGGTCTTTACAAATTCCCAGGAGAGCGGCAATGTACTGTTCCTGAATCCTCCCAACACAGCGTGTTTCAACATTGCATGTGCGCACCTACCCGTCACACCCACCCACCTGAGCCATGCGTAACTCCCGCTTCACATGACACATGTGTGTCTTCCACAGTTGTGCTACTCATTTGCGTTGACATCCAATGACAGTGGACTACATGGTCATCTCACGACTGCCGTGTACTTCACACACTCTCATCCTCTCTCATTCGTACTTGTGAAATGAATCAGCAGAGACACATTTTTGCTTCAAGCCATGTATTGGGACTTATGTCCTCTGTGATGCAGTATAGTGGACACTACTGGCAGCGAAATGCATGTGGAGGATATACTCAGCATGTGTACACATAGCATAGGGTGTAGGGGTACATGTGATTAGTTGTTGACTGTGGGATGTGGGCTTCAGAGTTACAACTGCTTAGCCGTTGGTGTGCTAATGTACATTTGCTAATTACTGTGGTGCTGCTGACTTTGACACAGACAGTATACATTTAGCCTACCAGTCCGCTTGTCATCATGGGCACAGTGCATCTCAGTTCCATGTTACAGGTTTGCTGCTATAGTTACTCATACACACGTGCGTGGAGGTGACATCAGGGCATGGGCTTACGTGCATGCAACGGCGTCCCACTTGTTGTTGCGATGTGGTGGGTACTGGCCATGTCACAGTCACTGGGCTCATGTTGTTGGTGGATGCACTTGGTGTCCATGCAAAGGTCCTGGCACGGACGTTCAGAGGGAGGTGAGGTGACAGCTCTCACATACTACAGCAGGACGATTACTGTCCACTGACCGGTGCATATGTTCATGGGCGCAGGATCCATATCATGGCATGGTTGTACGTGCAGTTCTGTCCATGTGGTTGCCATACACAAATCCCATGCCTCTGCCTCCCCCTGTTCATGCAGAGTTACTGGATGTGATGAGGAACAGAGTGCATGTCCCGAAAATATCAGATGTCATGGCAGTGTAGTTGATGATGTGGTGTCAGTTGCAGGTTGTATGGTATAGTTGTTGTACTGGTAACTGCCTAGTCCGTGCGGAAGCCAAGCATGGGTACGGTGTGGGACATCATTGCTCAATTGGGGGTATGGCGGCGGGGCCCGACGAATTGACAGGTTGTCAGGTATGCAATACCTTCCAGCAGGGCTTCCATGGCATTGGTGGTGGACATGGATGCCATCCAATGTAGCGGATGGTGGCTGTCAAGGTGTTGGTCGTGAGTTGTCCCTTGTAGGAGCATGATGGGACATGTTGGATGACATTCGATGTAACTGTGATCCATTATCCGTCGTGTGGAGGCACAGTGGTCCCATTGCAGTGTGGGTCCGATAGTAGCCACATACGCCATGCCCCCATAGGCTGAACAGACCCTGTCGTGGACGTCCAGGGGTTGAATAGTTGTAGCAGGTCCGCCCTTGGACATGCCGGGTTGGAGAGACATAAATCCACAGGATAGTAGAAGGGACACCTCCGACAGTAGAAGACGGGGATGACGCAGCTGAACAATGCGATGCAGTAAGTTAGTCGGTAACTTACGTTCAGCAAGGCCAGATTGTCACATCCCAATATCTGTATCAGGTTATGTTTGTACAGCTTAATCTGTCCGGCGTAGTTGGGTAGGTGTGGTGCAAGTGCCATTTTGCTGCAGGGCGCTGTGGTGGCGTGCTCCGGCTGTCTGTGCAGTCTGCAGTGTGCAACCTCCGACGTTGCTGGGAATTCTGTAATGGTCGTAGGGAGGCAGGACTTGTGTTATGTTGGCTTGTGCGGAGGACACGGGCCCTCATCCCACATGCTTCTCTGAATGGTCAAGGTCAGTGGTGTCTGACTCCTTCCAGATAACTTGCATGTGAACCACATGGGGGAGTGTTATCATTTCTTTTTTCCGTTCTGAATGTTCTTTGGTGTTATGCGCTATCTGCCCTGTGGCCGCTTCCCTCTGCATGCCTGTGTTGGGCTTTTTTGGTGCAATGACTGTTGTCTCCGGCTTGTTTAGTCGGGATGTGGTTTCAGAGTGGGAATGGAAGGTCATTCAGTGCTGTCTCCTCTCCCGTGTGTGGGCGGCAGGCTGCGTTTCCGCTATACGTTGGGCCTTGTGTTATAATTGGTCCCACCTGTTGTCTGTCCCCGGTATCTTTGATGTTACGTATTGCATGTCTTGTTATTGGGTGCAGGGTGGCATCAGTGTTTCTGTGTGGTACTGGCGTACCTTTTTCCGACGGGGTCCATATTCTGCTGGGTGATGTTGCCGCCGCTGTGTGCTTCGCCGTGTTTTGCACACAGGGGTGTGTCCTAATTTGGCGTGACGTCACTGACATGTTCGGGTCACTTGTGTGACGTCAGGTTGGCAACAGTGAATTGCCGGTTGGGGACATGACTGTGGCAGGGCTGTCACGTGACATGTGCGTTCTGGGTGGTGCTGGTGTGTGTGGTGTTTGGTTGTGACCCTGTGTTGTTTGTGTGCGGCGCATGCATTGCGCTGCCATTGGCCTCTGCGTTGTGCGCATGTGTGGGTGCAGTGGTGGATGTGTCGTGTCCACGCAGGGGTGTCGGGGGGGCCATATACAGTTTTCCCGCCCTTGCACTGTGTGCGCTGTTTGCGTGCCCCTGTTGTGTGTCTGCCTACCTGCGTCGCCGCGGTGCGTTGACTCCTGGGTGCTGCATCAGGTAGAGCATGGGGAGGGCCTGCAGTGCTGGATTCATGCTCGGGGGTCCGCCTCTTTGCTATCCGTACTGTGCGTTCGGTTTTCCGCCTTGCTTTCACGTGCGGTGTCTCTTAGCCGGGGGAACTGTTTGGTTCTGGCATCGTAATTTGTACGCCGGGCGGTACGTGATTTCGTCGGGCGGTGTGTCTCCATTAGGCCGCGCCGCTCCGTGGACGGGCGCACTTTGATGGCGGAGGGCGTAGCTGGCTTACGGGCGGTGTTTGGCTGACTTTTCACATCCTAATTGGGCGGGCGTGTGTGCTGTGGCGGGCGGACGGTAACTGGTGCTTTTTGCATCCGCCAGCACGGCGGTGGTGCTTCCACCCGCCATCCTAATGGGCCCCTAAGTAAGGTATGTGAAATGTAAGCATGGAACAACATGCTTACCTTAATGCTTGTGCACTTGTTATTCAGAAATCAATGTGTGTTTTTGCCTGAAAAGCTAAGGACATGACTACAGGGCCCGGAAGGGACCCGTTTCAATGTCCATTGCTTAGATCCTTTCAAAACATAAGGAGTATGGTTTTAAAAGACCACATTCATGAACATAAAGCTGCAGTAAACTACACATTTCATAAACTACTAAAAGGAAAACAGCTGATAAGGATCACATGAAACATTTTCTACTCCACGCATTAACCAGATATCGCAGTACCTCCAGGAATGGTGAACTTCCTCACCTGAGGAAAAAAATGCCATTCAAAGACGAGAAAAATGAAAGTAATGCTGCCTTCACTGGGAAAGTCTGTTGGCGCTAAGGTGTTTGGGTGTGAATAGAACCAATCTGGCAACTTTTTGACCACTCTGTCTTGCTCATCCATCCAGCCATTTACCCTTTCACTCATCCAGCCACCCTTTCACGTACTCATCCATCCACCTAGTCACTCATCCTTCCACTCATTCACCCTTTCAGGCATCCACACATCCATCCTCCCTTTCTCTCTCAATCGACCCTTTCACTTAGCCATCCACCCAACCATCCATCTACTCATCCACTCATGAATCCATCCATTGACCCTATCACTCATCCATCCTTTCAATCATCCATCCATCTTTTCTCTCATCCATCCACCCATTCACTCCTTCACTCATCTATCCAACCTTTTTCCCATGTACCCTCCCTTTCACTCACTCATCCATCCTTACATCCTCCCTTTCATTCATCTGTCCATCCATTCACCCTTTCACTTATCGATTCATCAATCCATCCATCATTTCACTCATCCATTCACCCATCCTTCCTCTCATTATCCATCCATTCACCCTTTCATTCATCCATTAACCCTTTCACTAATCCATCCAGCCATCCACCCATCCCTTCACTTACTCTCTCACCCACCTTTTCACATTAAGTATGAGCTGAGCCTTCGTCTGCAGAGTTGCAGACAGAAGAGACCCATCAGGAACTCACCCCTCGTTGTAGTTCCTAAAGCAAAGGGAGGTGTTCAAGATGCCCCTGCACACGCCCATGCTGTTACGAGAGAATCCAGTTAATCAAAATAAGGCGGTAAAAGAAGTTAAAAGGGTTATAGGTCTTTCACAGTCTCATCATTTTAGAACTGAACCATTTTCAATATTATATTCAACGAATCCATGGTTGCTGCTTTTTTATTGTATACAACTAACAACCATTGACAAAGCCTATAGTTCTGGCTTGTTGTAGGTGTAACATTACCTGCTGTATTATATATCTGAATGCAATGACAGAAGCAGCAAAATACCAGTCGGGCGGCACACTATGCTAAGCACAGAATTTTAGCTTAGGTGTTTCAAGCTACGCCCTTAATTAAATCGAACAACCCCTTTGGAGAGACCCCCTCCTCCCCCCCACACTGCAGGACAACAGATAGTGGATGGAATACATTGAGCATTAAAGAGGAAAGAACATGTTCAGAGGGAGGGGGAAAATAACAAAGTTTCAAGGAACAATACAACCAAAAAAGGGGCGAGGCAATGTGTTTCTACTATTGACTATTCTTATGGTATCCGAAGAGCCTGGTTCCCATAATCTTGTCAAGCTGATTGCCTGGCTCTGAGATTGCTCTGTGAGGGTTCACTGACAAAATATCGATGTAAAAAATATAGAAGTAAAAAATATTGATGAAAAAATATAGAATGCAAAAATATCGACTCCTATACTTAAACAGGTAAGTACAAAAATATCGAAAAAAATATCGATGTAAAAAATATAGTTGTACAAAATATCGAATTTTATATATATATATAAAATAAAATAATAAATATTAAATATGTTAAATAATAAAGTTGTAAAAAATAAAGTAGGTTTAATATACATTTTTAAAAAAGGAATAAATAAACGTAATTAAAAAAAGTTAAACACACATACATAATAATCCATATATATTTACTTTAAAACAATTAAACTATTCATTTTAATTTATTTTATCATTTTAAAATTATATAAAAAATGTCAAATATATATATATATATATATATATATATATATACCAATAACATAAAATCAAATAAAAAAAAACATTCTATTATAAATTAAAACAAACTATTTAAAAATCTTCAAACTTAAATTTCCCACTCCAGTGAGTGCAACAGTAGGGAAAGTGTTGGATAGCGGAGGGGTAAAAATTACAATTACCACTCCAGTGAGTGTAACAGTGGGGAAAGTGTTGGATAGCGGAGGGGTAAAAATTACTATTCCCACTCCAGTGAGTGTAACAGTGGGAAAGTGTTGGATAGCAGAGGGGTAAAAATTACTATTCCCACTCCAGTGAGTGCAACAGTAGGGAAAGTGTTGGATAGCCGAGGGGTAGAAATTTCTATTCCCACTCCAGTGAGTGCAACAGTAGGGAAAGTGTTGGATAGCGGAGGGGTAAAAATTACTATTCCCATTCCAGTGAGTGCAACAGTAGAGAAAGTGTTGGATAGCGGAGAGGTAAAAATTACTATTCCCACTCCAGTGAGTGCAACAGTAGGGAAAGTGTTGGATTGCAGAGGAGTAACAATTAATATTCTCACTCCAGTCAGTTCAAAATTAAAAACAATCATTTTAACAACAAACATATTTAAAAAATAAATTAATAAAATATACAAATATGTTAAAAATTAAAATACAAATATATTTAATATTAAAAAAAATTAAAAACATATTATAATGTTAAATACATATGACAACCTACAAATATTATATTAAATAAAATAAAAAATGATGTCCAAACAAATAAATATTTTAAATTAGAAATTATTGAGAAACAAAAACATTAATTATTACATAAATTAACTTTTTTTTATTTCCTACCCTATAACACCACACAATTCACAACCCACATCTAAGGGGCCCATTACGATGGCGGGCGGAAGCACTACCGCCGAGCTGGCGGATGCATAAACCACCAGTTACCGCCCGCATGCCGCAGCCCACACGCCCGCCAAATTACGATGTGAAAAGGCAGCCAAACACCGCCGGCAAGCCAGCGACGCCGTCCGCCATCAAAGTGCGCCCGCTCACGTAGCGGCGCAGCCCAATGGAGACACACCGCCAGACGAAATCACGTACCGCCCGGCGTACAAATTACGATGCCGCAAACAAACAGCTCCCACGGCTAAGAGACACCGCACGCGAAAGTGAGGCGGAAACCCGAACGCCGAGCACAGACACCGAAGAGGCGACCCCCGAGCATGAATCCAGCACTGCAGGCCCTCCCCATGCTATACCTGATGCACCACCAAGGACGCAACGTACCGCGGAGACGCAGGTAGGCACACACACAACAAGGGCACGCAAACAGCGCACACAGTGCAAGGGCGGAAAAGGAGGACATGGGACCCCCCCAACACCCATGCGTGGACAAGACACATCCACCACTGCACCCACAAATGTAACACAGGGCAAAGTGCAACATCTCGCAAATATCATGGGCACACCACCTGGGACCAGGAACTAACGACCCCGTCACGGCAAAGCAGCACAGCGGCGATGACGCAGCCACACATGCGCACAACTCAGCGCCCAACTATAACGCCATGTATGCGTCGCACACAAACAACACAGGGACACAACCAAGCACCACACACACGAGCCACACCCAGAACGCACATGACACGTGACAGGCCTGCCACAGTCATGACCCCAACGCCCAATTCACGGACAACACCCAACGTCACACAACCGACGCCCACATGTCAGTGAAGTCACGCAACATCAGGACACACCCCTGTGTGACAAACATGGCGAAGCACACAGCGGCGGCAACACCACCCAGTAGAACATGGGCCCTGTCGGGAAGAGGTACGCCAGTACCACACAGAAACACCCATACCACCCTGCACCCATGAACCAGACATACAAAACGGAACACCAAAGAGCCCGGGGACCGACAACAGGTGGACCCAAGAATGACACCCACACACAAGGCCCAACGCATAGCGGAAACACAGCCTGCCGCCCACACACGGGAGAGCAGACAGCACTGAATGACCTTCCATTCCAACTCCGTAACCACATCCCGACTAAACAAGCCGGAGAATACAGCCATTGTCCCAAAAAAAGAACCAACACAGGCATGCAGAGGAAACCGACCACAGGGCAGATAGCGCATATCACCTAAGAACATACCGAACGGGAAAGAAAGGAATATATAAAACTCCCCCATGCCGTTCCCATGCAAGTTATCTGGAAGGAGTCACACACCACTGACCTTGAACTTTCAGAGAAGCACGTGGGATGAGGGCCCGTGTCCTCCGCACAAGCTAACAGAACACAAGTCCTGCCCCCCTACGACCATCACAGATCTCACAGCAACCTCGGAGCCTGCACACTGCAGACTGCACACACAGCCGGAGCACGCCACCACATCGCCCCGCAGCAAAATGGCACCTACAACACACCTGCCCAACTACGCCAAACAGGTCAAGCTGTACAAACACAACCTGATACAGCTACTGGGATGCGAACCCCTATCCCTGCTAAACGTAAGTTACCGACTGACTTACCGCATCGCATTGTTCAGCTGCGTCATACCCGTCTTCTACTGTCGGAGGTGTCCCTTCCACCATCCTGTGGAGTTGTGCCTCTCCAACCCGGCATGTCCAAGGGCGGACCTGCTACCACTATTCCACCCTCTGGACGCACACGACAGGGCCTGTTCAGCCTATGGGGGCATGGCGTATGTGGCGAACATCGGACCCACACTGCAATGGGACCACTGTACCTCCACACGACGGATCATGGATCACAGCTACATCGAATGTCACCCAGCATGCCCCATCATGCTCCTACAAGGGACAACTTACGAACAACACCGTGACAGCCACCATCCGCTACATTGGCTGGCAAACATGTATACCACCAATGAAATGGAAGCCCTGCAGGAAGCCATCGCATACCTGACAACCTGTCAATTCGTAGGACCCCGGCGCAATCCCCCAATTGAGCCATGATGTCCGACACTGTACCCATGCTTAGCTTCCGCACGGACTGGCCAGTAACCACCACAACAGCCATACCAAATGACCTGCAACTGATACCACACCATCAACGACACTGCCATGACATCGGATGTGTCCGGGACATGCACTCCGTTCCCCATCACATCCAGGAACTCTGCATGTATCGGGGGAGGCAGTGGCATGGGATATGTGTATCGCACCCACATGGACAGAACTGCACGTACAACCATGCCATGACATGGATCCTGCGCCCATGGACATATGCACCGCCCAGTGGACAGGAATCGCCCGGCTGGAGTATGTGAGAGCTGCACCCCTTTTCCCCCTCCCCGGAAATCCCGTAACAGGACCATTGCATGGACGACAAGTGCATACAACAACAACACGACCCCAGTGACTGTGACATGTCCAGTATCCACCATATGGCAACAACAAGTGGGACGCCGTTGCATGCACGTAAGCCCATGCCCTGATGTCAACTCACACGCACGCGTGCATGAGTAACAACAGCAGCACACCTGTCACATGGAACTGAGATGGACTGTGCCCATGATGCCAAGCGGTCTGGTAGGCTAAATGTATCCCGACTGTGTCAAAGTCCGCAGCACCGCAGCCACTTGCAAATGAACATTAGCACAGCAACAGCCAAGCAGATGTAACTCTGAAGCCCACATCCCACATGCAACAGCTAATCACATGTACCCCTACACCCTTAGCTATGTGTAATCATGCTCAGTATATCCCCCACATGCATACCGCTGCCAGTAGTGTCCACTATACTGCATCACAGAGGACATAAGTCACAATACATGGTTTGAAGAAAGAAACTGTCTCTGCTGATTCCTTTCACAAGTACGAATGTGAGATGATGAGAGTGTGTGATGTACACGGCAGTCGTGACATGACTATGTAGTCCACTGTCATTCGATGTCAACGCAAATGAGTAGCACAACTGTGGAAGACACACATGTGTCGTGTGAAGCGGGGAGACGCTTCGCTCAGGTGGGTGGGTGTGACGGGTAGATGCGCACATGCAAAGTTGAAACACGCTGTGTCGGGAGGGGTCCGGAACTGCACATTACCGCTTCCCTGGGCAATATCAAAGGCCACATGTCGGGGGGATGTGAACACGTGTGTGCACAGCAGCCGGGCACACGAACAATGCGGTATCAGGCGTACACGTCAGCCCACCCTCTGTGGACAAGCTGGATCCTGTTGTGCGCCCGCCAGGCCCTTGACAAGGCACACACAGCCCCTGCCGACCAAGTGTATCCCCAACATTGTCAACCTGCACAGGCAAACCAGGGCACGGGATGGCAGTGGAGCATGGTGGGGGAGAGGACTCGGCGCGCTCCTCCGGGACACATCACGCAGGCAAAACATCCTCAATGTGTAGCATGGCTCAAGTCATATGGAAGTATTGGGGGGACGCACACATCACGAGCAGGAGTGACGTCACGGAAGGTGGCTCGCACCATCCCACCCATTGCCTACATCTCCACACACGTCACATGCCGTTGCAACAGAGAAGCCAGCGCGTGCGCAAGCACGTCCGAGCCCGCCCCAGTGAGGCAAAAGAGTGAATGTGTGGGTCCATCAGCCCCAGATGGACGCGGCATGGGCCGCTAGGGCAGCTACAGCCCCTGTGTGTCGCAGGTGGTGTATCCGGGCTGCGGAGACTGCCATGCATTGTCTATGTTGCCCGTGTCTCGAGTCGGGGCACCACGCAGGTGGACGGCGTCCCGCCACACATAATGCCGTGAGACAGACCACTCGTTCAACTGGACCCACACATACACTCCTTGGCCTCTCCGGGGCGAGCTTGGGGCTGCATCTGCATGCGCTAGCCCCACAGTTGCAAATGCATATTGTGGGGAGCGAGGGGAGGCCATGAGGACAGGGACAAAGACGACTGTATTACTGTCAGTGAGTTCAAGGAATGACCCTGATGTGGACAGGAAAAGACGTGCCCCGTGTGTATTGCAACTAGTCGCTAATCCGATCACCCTCCCATGTCCTGCTTGTAAGCCCGCACCTAGCCCCGCCCACCCACTACATTGAAATTAGCACCAGCACAAAATCATTCACATTCGAAGCACTGACTGGGGGTGACAACCATCGGACACACTTGTTGAGGCCACCCACGCGTACATGTGGGCCCTCCATGATCCATGTCACCTGCGGCCAAGTGATGACATGCGCAATGACGGAAGTGAGGAGAGCTGTCCGCCCCACGCACAGATGGTGCAGGGGTCACATGTGCAGGGGCAGCTGTGCCTGGTGTGAAGGCACATTCAAATTGACAGCACATCGACCAATGTGTAGTCTGCCCACATCTACAATCCATTATCATGCGGACATGGAAAATGAACATAGGGCAACACATCTGTGTGGGTGCACCCACTGTGACCAACACTGCGCAATCATCGACGTACTCGCCCTGTGCATGGCCCACCACACAAAGGAGGTCACATTCAGTGCCACCATCCCACACACACATCCCTATCACGAGACATGGTGTGTCCAATAGTCAGTACTGAGTTAGCGCCCATCTGGAGGGTCCTGAACAGGAGACACATGCAACCCACTAGGCAGTCGGTGCTGTCACCTACTGGCATTGTGCAGTCAATGTGCAGGCCAGGCTTGCTGGGACTGAGAGGGGCAGCATGGCCCAGCCTGACATCCACACGAGCAACAAGTGCACTGAGACCTGCATTGGCAATTGCAGACGTTGGCCTGCACCCAGCTGGCCCGGGACGCCTACACTCCATAGTGGAACACGCAGGGTGCAACCGCGAGGGTCATCGGAGTTGGCCGTAATGGCCTGGCCCATGTTGGTGACAGTCCGCTGATGCCATGTGCACCACACAGTATGATGTGCGCACTGCATCGTCAGGTGTGGCCATGATGTGCGCGTGGGTGCAGGTGCACAATGGACGGGGCCACAACATGCCGTGTGCATAGGCAGGGACGGCCAGTGGCCGGCCCCCACATGTCTGTTAGCATGTCATCATCTGCACATTGGCATGGGTGCATGGTATACGCATATGCACACGCATGTCATCTCTCACTATGTACATCTGCCACTTGGCACGTGCAAGGTTACGTGTCACATGTGATGTGTATTTGCAAGCACACAGCCGTGTTGGCATGGGGCTGTCAATGTGTACACCTGACAATGCTTCTGGAGGTGTGATCCGTACAGTGCTGCACATAGGGTGCAGTGGTGACATCAATGACTGTCTCATATCCCCTCGTGCCACTGGTCCCACTTGTCCTGGCCGCTCAGCCTGTGCCCACATCGTCGTTGGTGTGTGCCATACTCATCCAGCCTCGGAAGCAGTGTGATGCACAGCAGCCAGTCATGTTGCTGTGGTGTTGCCGCTTGCCGAATATGCAGTCAGTCCCCATCAGCACGCCTCACAGGTCATTGAGGCCTGGATCCCCATGTGCATGCACATAGCAATGGTTCGTGTCACTGCTCATTGCTATTGGTGGGAGACCTGTGTAAGTGTATTGTGGCTGTGCTGTCCCTGCATGACAGCTGTTCTGTGACTCATGTTCTTGCTCTGTCATATCAGTTATGTGTATGTGAAAATGCCATGTGGCGTGTTGCTTTGACATGTGTCCACTCCCATCTTTCCTAGGCGGAGACCAAACATTTACCGCCCTTACCAATTGTTGGCGGACATGGAGGATTCTGAGGTCATCCGGAAATTTCGTCTGGACCGACCAACCCTGCATCGACTATGTGCCATGTTGGAACCCCACCTCCGTCCTCGCAGGGTGTATCCGACAGCATTCACCCCCACGGCTAAGGTGATGGCTGCACTGCATTTTTCGCCACTGGGTCATTCCAGCACACAGTGGGCAGTGGAGGTGGGATGTCCCAGCCCATGTTCAGCATGGTGCTGAGGGATGTACTGGCAGCCATGATGCTGTACAGGAACAGGTACATCAGATTCCCCAGGGCACGTGAGTTGGCGGCAGTGAAGGGTGCATTCTATGCCCTTGGATGGATCCCACACGTCGTTGGTGCCATTGACTGCACCCATGTTGGCCTTGTCCCACCACAGGCCACTGAGCAGCTCTTCCGCAACCGGAAGCTACACGCACTCCCTGAATGTGCAAGTGGTGTGCCTTGCGGACATGGTCATCTCCCACGTGTGTGCAAAGTTCCCAGGCTCGGCCCATGACGCGCACATCATGCGAAACAGCATATTACCACGACTGATGACCAATCTGCAACAGGACCGTGGCTGGATTGTCGGTGAGTATGTGGAGTTGTGTAGCGTGCTGGCTTAAGGATGCTGTCTACTGTCCTGTTTGAATTGCAGCGGTTCTCTGTGTCCCCCACGCCCAGGTGACTCGGCTTACCCGAATGGGCCCTGGCTGCTCAGTCCATTACGAAATCCTCGGACCCCAGCAGATGACCGCTACAATGAGGCACATGGGAGGACCAGACGTGTGGTCGAGCGTACCTTTGGCCTCCTCAAGTCCAGGTTCAGATGCCTGGACCGCACCGAGGGTGCGCTGGCGTACTCCCCACAGAAGGTGTGCCAGATAGTGGTGGCTTGCTGCATGCTGCACAATCTGGCCATTCGAAAGCAGATCCCCTAATTGTGGATGACGGAGATCAACCAGGGCCCCAGCCTGCAGACCAGGACAGCTCCAGTGAAGAGGACAGTGGAGAGGATGAAGCTGTGAATGTGCGTCAGCAGCTCATCGCCCGCTACTTCACTTGACGGTGAGTGACCATGTACGACGGCTGATGTAGCTGTAGTTGTGCAGGTGTATGTGTGCTCTGTTACTGGGGCCTTTTGTTCACTGAGTGCTGTGTGTCAATGGTCCATGTCCAGGTTGGTATGCCACTGTCAGTGGCTGTAGCATTGTGCCCTGTTGCTCTGTGAGATGTGTGTGCATTGCTTGTAGTTGGTGACAAGTACTGTGTGATGAGTGTGTGACACACTCATTGAATGTACTCTTGTTCTGTTTTTCACCCCTAGGTCCCTGCAGCCTCTCCTGTCCCATCGACATGCCACACAGCAGATGCTATTCTGCTCATGGTGGCGATTGCACATCTTGGAATAAACCCAGGACACATTAAGCCGATTGTGATCAAGGTGTATTTATTAACAGCAGTGACATGTGATTGTGTGCAAGGTGATGACAAATGTGGTGCATGCTGTGACAATGAGTTGACGGTCATGGCTGCGTGATGGTCAAGGTGTACCCATGGAGTTCTATGTCCACAGTCCAACAGACACATGCCATTCACATGGCAGTGTGGGCTAGGATCGTATTCCAAGTCAATGCAGTAGGTGGTCAAGGTAGGTGGCTGGCTGACTCACTGGCGTTTGGTGCGGGCGAAGTCCTCTCTGGACACCTGTTTCCTCTTCGGACGGCCCCTTCCACGTTTGGTAGGGGGGGTGTTGATGTTCCGCTGGTGGTGGTTGAGGAGTGCTCACTCGCTGTGGACGCAGGGGAACGCGATGCTGCACAAACCTGCGCCACAGCAGGTGGTGGCGGAGGTGGTGTTGCTGGCCTTGCTTGTGCCCTCCCCCCCACCACCAGCTGGCCCATGAGGTCCGCGATTTGGGCCATGTGGGCGTCCATGGACCTCAACACCGCAAGGACCTCCCGCGTGTTGCTTGCCGACCTGGCCCATTCGCCTTGGGCCTCCTCATAGGCCCCAAGGACTCTGTTGATTGGCGGCAGGGCTTGGCTCCCAGGCACAGTTGGCGTTGGCCTGGCCCTGCTCCTCCTACCAGTACTGCTGCCACCGACCTGCCCACTGGCCACATTGCTCAACACGCTCCTCGCTGTGGCTCCCAGGGTGGACCCAGTCGGCCGGACCACCACTTGCGCTGGGGCTGGGGCCAGTGATGACGTGGTGGTGGTTGCGGCAGTGGGAGTGGCCGCAACGACCGTGGGAGTGGCCGCCACAACAGTGGTAGTGGCCGCTACGACAGTGGCAGCAGGGGGCTGTGAGTGGTCATCAGCCCTGGATGATGGGTTGGTGGGTGGGAGGGTGCCTGGGGTGCGGTTGGGCCCTGCCACACCAGATGGGCCTGCTGGGTGGTCCGTGTCCGAATCGGAGGACAGATCCTCCACATCCGTGAGTCCTTGTTGGGGGCTTGCAGGCTGGCTGTGCTGGCTGCTGTCTCCATCTCCAGCATCCAGCAGTTCATCACCTGTGGGGGAATGAGATATGTTATTGTGTTGCACATGACAAAGTATGTATAGGTTGTCTGACATCCACAGTTCGTGCACAGTCGTGCACAGGTTTCCCGGAGCCGTGTGTGTGGCTGTGCTATTTGTTGTTGTGTGGGCATGCCAATGGGACTGTGTGCTGTGGACATGTGGCATGGGACGGATTGGCAATGCCGATGGGTGTGTTGCTGTGCTCCTGCTTTTTGTGGCTCTGGTGTATGCGGACTCCAGACCCATCGTGGAGGTTGGTTTGTACTATGCTCTTGGGGTTCAAATGTAACGCTTCGAAACGCAGATGGCATAATGGGGGTCAGCCCCTGAAACGCATTTGAGATGAACTATGCTTTGGGGGTACATACTGTGTGCCATGGGTGCAGAACGTGACATGTGTTGTGGCAACATGACAGTGCATGTTCTGAGGTGTGTGTATGTCTGACATACCCTGCATATTTGCTGTCTGTTGTGATTTCTGGCCATGTAATTGGACGCATTGTTATGAGTGAGTGATGGTTGTGTGCCACACGACGTATTGCAGATGGTCCAATTCCTTGGTGTGCGTGCTGCCCTGTGCCATGTGCATCACTGCAGTGCTCGGGGGTGTGTGGCCCATGTTATGTGTGTAGTTGCTCACAGTGTGACGTGCGCTTCATTCACTTCTGGCACATGATTTATCATGGGCATGTTTCTTTGCGTGACTACTGTATGTGGACCAGCTGTTCGGATGACATACCTTTCATGTGACTGGGGCTGACGGATGAGATGGATGGTATGTTGTATGTGCATTGTGTGTCTGTGTGTTTGATGGGTCCAGTGGTGTTCGTGTGCATTTATGTTGTTCCACGCTGTTGCGTCTAGTGTGGTATGTCTTACATGGGCGTAGTTGTGGGATGTGTGGTTGACAGGCAGTAGGGGCTACATGGACAGGACTTCGATGGTGTTGCAGTTGTGTGTGATGGGTTGCACTGTGCCTGCCGTGTGGTTCTGTAATCAGTGTGACTTGTGCATGCAGACGTGGCTCCTTGGGTGTTGCTGTGTCTGTGATGGGTCATGTGGGGTGTGACTCTGTGGTTCATGTCCGTGTGCACATTGTTCACATGGTTGTGGCAGGGAGCTGTGCTGCGTGTTCCTCTGCTATTTGACATGTCCCATGTGTTAGTCGTAATTCAGTCCTCATGCCTCCAGTCACCCCGCCCTGTCCAGTTTCCCACCTGCAGGTTGTTTTTGAGCGTGCACTGGACTGGATGCAACATGGTTATGGGCGGGGGGTGCTCCATGTTGCAGGTCTGTGGGGGTGGGGGCGGTGTTATGGGTCGTGGTGATGGCTGGACACCCACTGACACCGTTTGTCCTGGGGCAGGATGTCTACCTGTCGGCTGCCGGTGTGCACTGCAGTGGCTGCTACGTGGGTGTGGGGTGTGGGCTGTGCTCCTCCTTGCTGTGCTGTGGGACTAGGGGCCTGGTGTGTGTTGTACTTCAGCTGTCCCCCCTCCCACCCACTGCGCTTTGTGTTGCTGCTACTTACCTGTTACTTGTCGGTTAGTGCAGCTACGGCTGCCACATGGGTGTGGGGGTGCTCCGCCTTGCTGTGCTGTAGGACTAGGGGCCTGGTGGGTGTTGTACTTCAGCTGTCCCCCCTCCCACCCACTGCCTTTGTGTTGCGGCTACTTACCTGTTACTTGTCGGTTGGTGCAGCTACGGCTGCCACATGGGTGTGGGGGTGCTCGTTGTGGCGCTTCTGGAGTACTAGGGGACCTGTTGGTAGTTACGTGGCTGGCTGGGTGTACACATGCCCCCATGGTTTTGTTAGTTGATATGTTTGGGCTGTGTGTGTGGTGGTGCCTGTTGCATGTGTGGGTGATGTGTTGTGTATTGTGTACTGGACATGGGGGTGTTTGTCCCTCGGAGCTATGGCATGGTGGTAGTGCATGTGAGTACATAGCGGTGTGCTGGTATACATTTGTTTGTACTTACCAGCCTCCACTCCCCCTGGTAATCCGGTGAGGATCTCCGGATGGATGATGACTCGCACCTTCTCCTCCCACGCTTTGAAGGTCTTGTAATGCGCGGGATTCCCTCCGCCAGTCGTGGCAGCCAGCTCTCGGTTTTTGCTCTCCTTCTTCTTGACCAGGCTTTTGATGTCGTTCCACCGTTTGTTTATCTCTCCTCTGTTTCTGGGTACGGTCCCGACTGCATTGACCTGGTCTACAATTCTGTTCCACATCCTTTTTCTGGTGGCTAGTGGGGTGTGCTGGACCTGGTTGCCATAGATTTGTGTGTGCACCTTGACGATCTCGTCGACCATGACCGTCAGCTCAGTGGGAGTGAACTTGGGCATTCTGTGTGATGTCATGGTGTTTGTGGTGCTGGTGTGGTGTGTGATGTGTGATGTGCAGGGGGTTTGTGGTGCCGGTGTTTGGTGGTGGTGGTGGTGGTGGGTGTGATGTGTGCGTATCTGTGGTGTACTGCTGTCCTTGCTGTGTCACTGTGTCCTCTCCTCTCCTCTCTGCTTTGCAATGTTGCTAGGGGTTGTGGTCTGTGGAGGGGCTGTTTTTGTACTTACCTGTTTGGGTGTGTCCTGATGGTCTGTTGTTTTCAGGTGTGTTGTGGCCGGTGTTCTGGGCTTTGTGTTTATTTGTTTGTCCAGGGGTGGTGTGTTTTCGGGATGTGTACTTTGTCTGTGTATTTGTGCGTGGGTTGCTGTGTGGACTTGTTTGCCATGTTGTGTGTGTTTGTTTGAGTCCGGGGCTGTTTCTGTGCAGGGACGTGGCCGCCATGGCTTCTGCCGTGTCCATTTTCTTCAGTGTTGTTTCCGCTGGCGGGCGGTGTATTTGTTGTTTTTCCGCGCTCATGTCCGTGCGATCGTAATTTCACGTGCGGTGTCTCGACCGTGAGGGCGGGCGGTTTTGTGTTGTCGTGCGTCTTTCCGTCCGTGGCGGGCGGTTTGACTCCGACTCGGGCATGGGCGGGCGGTATTCTGTGTGTTTTTACCGCCGCTGGCGGGTTTCGGTTCGAGGCATCATAATTGCTGGGTCGGTATTCAGAAGGTGTAGGCGGGCGGATTTTTGCCGCTTTCATGGGTGGCGGATTTTTTTACGCCCGGTATCGTAATGGGCCTTTAAATTTTTAAAAAATGTACATCCTTAATTAACATAAATAATTACCAATTAAAGAAATATTAATTAAAAAACAAATTAAAACTCATAAAAATTATTTAACTTTCCACAAGTTACCCCTATAATCCCCACAACCCATAGCTAAAATCAAACTGTAAAAAAGTAATTACACAATTAAATACTATTAGTTTTTAATTGAAAATAGGTTTTAACAACTAATTATAAAGTAAGCAAAATTAATTTACTCCCCACACTGTACCCCTATAACAATAAAACCCCACACAAAAAATATAAACAAATACCCAAATTAAATATAAATTAATTAGTTAATATTAATTAACAACTAATTATTAATTAATTAAACATAAATTACTTCCCACCCTTTACCCCATAAACCCCACAACCCACACCTATAACAAATCACACAATTACCATAATTAATTATCAATTAATTAGTTAATATAAATTAACAACTAATTATTAATTAATTAAACATAAATTACTTCCCACCCTTTACCCCTATAAAACCCACAACTCGCACCTAAAATTAATTACAAAATGTCCATAATTAATTTACAATCAATTAATATTAATTAAGAACTAATTATTAATTATTTAAAAATAAATTACTTCCCACCCTTTACCCCATAAACCCCACAACCCACACCTAAAAGAAATCACACAATTACCATAATTAATTACCAATTAGTTAATATAATGAACAACTAATTATTAATCAAAAATAAATTACTTCCCACCCTTTTCCCCTATAAACCCCACAACCCACACCTAAAAAGAAATTACACAATTATCATAACTACTTATAAATTAATTAATTAATATTAATGAACAACCAATTAATAATTAATTACAAATAAATTACTTCCCACAATTAACTCTATAAAATCTAAATTAAATAAATAAAAAATAATCATTAATTTATTATAATTACATTACTTCCCACCCTATTCCCCTATAAACCCACAACCCGGTACGGAACTAAAAAATGCAAAATTTAATTATAATAAAATTCATAACTACTAAAAATTTAACACATATATTAAAAAACATAAACAATACTTATACAAAAAACATACATTTAAAATATAAACTAAAATACATAACACTAATTAAAAAAAACGATATTTTAAACAACTATATTTTTGCAAACAATATTAATGAATTTTATATTTTTAAAAACAAAATTTCTTACCTTAAATTCGATATTCTTGACCACGATATTCTTGCTGTCGATATTTCTGAAACACGATATTTCCAACTCGATATTTGTGTAAGTCGACATTTCCAACTCGATATTCCGTCTCAACTCCCTCTGTGAGGCTCGCTTCCTCCTGCTCAGTCGCAGCTTCCATAGACCGATATTCCAAACCTTCTAGCCCTCTTGACCGAACCCCTATTTCTGAGCTGCCTGAAATCTTCCTCTGCAGTGTAATCTCCTGCACTTAACTGTCGTTGATTTTAGCATCCTTTTCGCTGGATCCCTGGTGCTGGTTTCTGAGGAAAATGAGAATGGAATATTTTTTATTGATCTGGAGGCATGTGCAAATGAGGCTGGTTCCCAAGATTTGCCTTCTGCATCATATCCCTTCCATGACATCAGATAATGTGGTTGGCCCCTTCCAATCTTAGAATCCAATATTGATTCACTTCAAACTCAGGATGCCAATTGGACTATGGTTACTGGGGGAGGTCAAGTCTTTTGGGTTTCCTTAGCTGGTTTGATCTTAGAACTGTGGAAATCAGGTAAATCTTCCATGTGTCAGGCAGTTTAAGGTTGAAAGCTGCATAACGCACTAACCCCTCACTGAGAATGGGCCTACATATGGGGGGGGAGGTGGGGAGGGAGGGAGCTTGGGATGAAATGTGGGAATCACTAAGGGGCCGATTCCGATCTCGGCCGGTAGGGCTCCGAATCGGATTCGGCTTAACCGGATCCGATTCGGAGCCCTATTTCCCGACCGATTCGTACGCGCGTCCGGGCGAGCGAGTACGATGCGAGTCGCCGACCGACTCGTCCGGGCGTCCCGACCGCTCCGACCGACTCGTTCCCGGCTCGAACCGCACCGACCGACTCGCTCGGACTCGACTCGCACCGCGCAATGGAGACGTTCCCCGGCCGGGTAAGTACGATGCGCGCCGCGGAGCAGTCCGACCGAGCCGCGCACCCGGCTCGTAAGAGCTGTCGGAGCCGTACTTTGGGGGTCCGTGTCGGACCCCCCTGTACGCGTAGCCGCGCAAGTCGCACACAGGGGGGACCCATGGGTCCCCCCTACCTGTGCGTGTACGGCGCGAATCGCTTCACCGCGTACACGCTGTAGGGGGCGCACTTGTCCGCATCGCACCCATTGAGTCAATGGGAGCCCGTGTACGCTTTGTACGACCGGCTCCCATTGACTTCAATGGGAGTCCGACCGACTCGAGTCCGATGGCATACGTGCGCATCGTACTCGTTCGGTCGGACTGCACGGGTCCGATTCGGTTGGAAATCTCTCCGGGTCCGGCTCGGTCGGTGAGATTTACGGCCCGAATCGGAATCGGCCCCTAAGTGTGCTGTGGACAACCAGACAAGATCCCCTATAGCATATGTGAGTGATGTTGTTCTGTACCTTTCTGCAAATTTCTTATAGGAGGCATCAGCAACTAATATATTATGAATAACAGACATGTGAATGTATGGCAATAACTGATGTAAGGCCCGAGCAGATGCAATTAATTGGTGCACGCACAGAACCCCATACTCTGGGATGAAACCCATAAGTACAAAAAATGGAGACTATCCAAAAGAACTATGCAATGAATTGTTAGAAGCAAACTCAGCTATTGGAGATCGAGAGATCCATTCTGCCTAATATTCTGCTATGAAACAATACAAGAATTGCTCAACAGTTTGAGTGAGCCTCTTGGTCTCTCCATCTGTCTGTGGGTGGTAACTGGTGGACTCGAAAGTTATTGTTCCTCATTGTTCTAATAATGTATTCCAAAATCTAGACATAAATTGAACACCTCTCTCTGATTTAATGGCTTCAGGAAGTCCATGGAGTCATACTATTTCTTTAAAAAAGTACTGAGCAAATGCAATTGCAGTTGGCAGCTTATGCAAAAAAAATTGATGTGCCCGTTTTGTGGAGTAGTCCATTATTACCTATAAGAAAGCACATAATTGAGAACAAAGTAGTAGGTCAACTATGAAATCTAAGGATATATAAGGATATATGTGACCAAGGTTGTGATGTTGGTAATGGCTGCAACTGTGCTACAGATTTCCTCAGATGTGCCTTGTTCTGGCTCCAAATGATGCTGTTATTAACAAATCTGTAACGCGTCTTTTCATATTTGGCCATTAAAAAATTCTTGTGACTAAGGGAAAGCTGTACGGAACTTGTTAGTGGTTACAAACCCTGCAATTCATTAAATGTGTAGGTTTGTGACAGCTAGAAAGCTTTTCCCTAAGTACTAAAACCATTTTAGGAATTGGTAAAGTTTTACTGAATTCTAAAATGGGGTTAGACATGGATTACGAATAACAATTTGAAAAGGGTGTGTTGTGGCCATCCCTTCCAAATTGAGATTCCTATTGATATGTTATCAATTGTTTACGACTGTAAAACTGGTGGCAAACTACTGAAAAATTACCAGCCCGCAAGTTTGGGTAGTATCTCATTCCCAAAACGAAGAGATCTCCTCCATTGGACTCATTCCACTTTGTGAATTAGGGTAAAAAATTCAGGGGTTCAGGAGTTTCAAGGGAAGTAGGTACTGGTCCAGGGGACCACTGGCAACTCTTGGTAAAACTAAAAAAAAGAATATTTTTTTCTCCAAAAAAGCCCCGTTCCTTCAACGAAAAATCTTTATTTAAAAAGAAACACAGAACTAGTGGTCTGTAATTGTGACCAATCCGAATGAGTTGCAATTTGCAAACTACTTAATGAATATTAATTAGGTAGATAGGATTGCGATCTACTCCAATTCCTTATTTTGAAAACTGATCTATTAGTACATACGTTGGATCACAAAATAGGTTTCTGGTCACAAATTGCAACTGCCTTTTGCGACTAGAAAAATAGTATGCCTGGACCAAATAATGGGGGTCATTACGATGACGGACGGATCGCCACCGCCCATTTGGCGGTGGCGATCCGCCCGCCATTCCCCTCCGCCCGCATGCCATTTTCCCCCGCCACATTACGATGGCGGGAGGGAGCCCGGCGGACGGAAAGACCGTCCGCCGGTTTTCTGCCGGTCCAACAGGGGACCGGACGGAAAAGGGCAATAATATGATGGTGGTGTCTGCAAGACACCGCCATCCATATTAGGATGGTGGCGGAGAGCAGCATTTCCATGGCGGCAACACCGCCATGGAAAGGCATACGGTCTTTGCAGTTGGGGGCCCGTAGCGGGCCCCCAGGATGTTGGTGGGGTGGGGGGTGCACATGGGGGTACCTATGGTACCCCCCTGCATTGGCATGGACAAGGTGGCAGGCACCGCGCGGTGCCTGTCACCTTGTGCATGCCAATGCACGACGTGCATTCCCAGCATTGTGGGGGCGGTGCTGTGAACACCGCCCGCCACAATGTTGGGAATAGGGGATGCCACCGCCACCGGATCAAAGTCAGCAGTTTTACCAATAATAATAATATTTATTCTGTTATTAAATGTTACTGATTCAATATGATGATGATCTGCCACTACTATCGATGATTTGGTTTCTCTTTGTACATCAACAGACAACAAAGGAGTTCCATCAATGACTAAAATGCACTAAACCTATTTCTTTTTTTGAAGAGGGATCTTTTTTTTTAGTACAGCAGAACTTGTCAATAAATAACCAGAGGCACCAGGGCTGATTGCTGCTGTTGCTTGCCAAGGCCCTATGGGTATAGTAATAGCTATGAGACTACTCTTTTTTCATTAGGAAGCTCATCTGGGGTTTGTCGTTCGCAGGTAAGAACTCTAGTTTTCCTACAATGATGGAAAAGTTTTCACGAAATTGCTTTACTTCGCACAATAAAAGCATAGTCCTTATATTCTTCAATCTTGTTTTTTCCTGGAAAGCATCTTTCATATGGAGCCATTCTAAATAGGTTCACCACAAAGACTTTTAATTCTTCTGTGATTTCATTGTATATGCAGGAAAAACTTGTCAGGAACCCCATCTCTTCCCACTGCACCTGTAATGCTGCTGACCTTCACCTTGAAGTGCCTATCAGCAAACGAGGCACATTTGATAGGCCGATTAACAACCAATGAAGGGGTATCTGTTGGAAATTGGGTTATTTCTTGTGTGGCCAGTGGGAACCAAACACCCCATTGTAGCGCTTGACTCTCACAGGGTAGCGAGGCGGAGCAGTCTAAGGCCCACTCAAGGGAGATGCTGTGGGTTAGTAATCTCCAATCATTGGCACTCAATAATAACACTCAATAAATGATTCTCCAGTCAGTACTTTTTCCTTTAGAAAAAGGAGAAGTACATTTATTATGCACACACTGCTAAATACTTTACAATATTTTACAAATATACATTGGCAGCAGGAACATACCATATATGACATTGTGTAATTACTGGTGACACCTAGATGGGTCACCCAAACATACCAAGTAAGTTTCAACAATCGTGCAATAATTATATTACTTTGGCATAAGTGTGACAAGGATATATCAATAAAAAGAAGTGCAATTATTATAAAAATCCAATAAAAACACTTATCAGAAATAAACTTTGTGTTTGTGTATTCCTTCATATACTTGGCATGACACTACAATGGTCAGAATAGCCCCTAGAGGGAATCACAATGAAACAGCATGGTGAAAACGCATTGCATTGTAACCATACAATCAGCCCCTAGAGGGCATAACCTCATAAAATGTGCATTACACAGTTTTAGGCCTTCCAAGCCTTCTCAAATGTCATACACAAAGCTCCTAAAGGGCAAACTACTCCCAGCTGCAGAACAAAAGTTACAGCCATGAATAAGCTTGAAAATGCCTTGAACAGTGGGGAACGTGATGATTTGGTGGTGCTCTGATCATCCTAGGACCACAACAGGCCAAGATATGGATGAAAAAGTTCTTTAAGAAGAATGCCCCGCAAAGAAATATGGGGCGAGTTTCTGAAAAGCAGTAAATATCATAGTATCGGCTATCCCACTGAGCCCGGGAGAGCCGTGGTGCAGTTTTCATTGTGTTTTTACCTTGAAATGTGGCACCGCGCAGCATTTCTCTTTTTCATGGGGATAGCCTGGTCCTACCCAGGCACCCCAGAGGTGGTAGCCGATGGAGGGCAGCAGTGGGAGCCCTGCCCCAGCTGCCCTCACTGGCTCTCCATGCGGCCAGCACTCCTGCGTTCGACCACAAGAGCCAGCAGGAGACTTTGTGGAATATGCCACTCTCCAGCAGGCAGACGTGTGTGGTTGCAGCCATCTCCCTCTGCATCCGGGGGCCTAGGGATAGGGTTCCAGGCCCCTTCTGCCTCCTCCCGGGGAAGTGCGCCGGCACTTCCCCATAATTAAAAGTACATGGTGGTCGGGGATGGGTTCCCAGCCCCTGCAATATGAATTCGCCCGGATTATGGGATCCCTGGGTGAAACAAGGACACATGGAGAAGTCCCCATGCATGCCCTCTCCCCCAACGTTGTAGATGCTGCTTTCTTGCACCATCCCACGGAGTGGACCACCGCAGGGGAAATCGATCAAATGGCAGCGGAACCCCTTACGCTCCGAGGCTTGAAAGGTTGCCAAACTTAACAAGCATTGGCATAGCCAATAGGTCTCGCCTTTGGGACCTTATAAGTGTTTAACCATGCAACAGTTAATGTTGTTGCACCAAGGATATTGTGCTGCATAACTAAATACTTATAAGGTCCCAAAAGCGAGACCTATTGGCTATGCCAATGCTTTTCTTTTATTGTAGTGCACTGAGACAGGGAGTGAAGGGGCGTGAGATCAGGAGGGAGAGAGGCAGGCTGGTCTGGGAGGGAAGATGTGACAGAGAGGGAGAGAGGAGTAACTGGAGGGAAGGGGCGGGATGAAGAGGGAGAGAGTAGAAGAGTAGGAGGGAAGAAGTTGTCTTGAGGAGGAAGAAAGGATTCTACTGAGGGCAGGGAGCGGGCTAAGGCGAAAGAGAGGTAAAGGGACGGATATGTGGTAAGGAGGGGACAGGATGCCACTGACGGGAAGGAGGGCGGGCTGAAGAGGGAGAGATGCTGTGAATGAGAGGAAAGGAGTATGGGGGAGAGCGCCACTGGTGGGAAGGGAATTAATATAAAGCATGAGGAGAGCATGGGGAGAGAGAGGAAATATATGGGGCTGGGGAAGGAACAGGCGGGTTGAGGAAGATAGGACTCAGGAGGTGGGGCCAGGAAGGAACGAGAGGTGGGCAATGAAGGGAGAATTAAAAGACATTTTGGGGCAGGGGGTCAGTGAGAGACGCGCGAGACGGAGACTGCGCAGCACATCTCACTGCTCGGCTGCGCATAAAGTCATTAGCTTTCTATTGATAGTCCACGCCGCTTGGTTGGTCTTGGTGGCTCACCAGTACTGGACACTGTGGTTGACCAGTACTGATGGGCTCCCAGAACCAAGCAGAAAGTGAAGTCTAACCCCTCTGTCACCAATGCCAAACTTATTATGTGTCTTTGGTGCACGAGTTTGGCGAAGTGCGATCAACACTTGTAGGGTATATGACCTAGGCATTATCTAAGCCTTGCCATGCAGAGTTTAGTGATCTCAACTAGTCTAGTACCCAAAAACAACAAAAGGTAGGTCAAACCACTGGTTTTAAACTTAGGAAAGCAATTTACAGCCATGCGTAACCCAAGCCAAGCTATACAGGCAGCTAAAGAGCACACAATATTGTCCATGGTGGTCACACTAAGACAATACTGGAAGCAGAACAGTCAAATGAAATTCCCCAGAAAGCAGTCGGAAAGTACTCATATAAAAATGCTCTCAAATCACGTTGAGAACAGAAATTTCATTAAAAGCACTGGCAATAAGTACATCAGCAATTGAAGAGAGATTCAAGCAGCAAGGAAGGGTGGTATAGGAAGGTGAACGCTGGGTCACTAATAAGCTAATAACATTGCTTAACATGCACCCAAGGCCCTTGAGACAGGTCAAGAGAAACAATCTACTATTGTTTTACAACCCTAGAGTCAATGATTACACTTTATGTCAGTACCGAGTGAGATCTGTGTCTTGGATTTTTCAATTCTAAGCCCTAGAGAAACGGATTAGAGTCTAAAAACCATATGAAGGATACGGTGTCTGGCACACAAATTAAGGAAAATTACGTCACCGGAATTATGTATATATCTAAATGAAATAGTGCAGTTTTCAACTGAGTTTTTTCTATGAAATGAAAAACATAAACTACATAGCAGGTCTGAAGGATTCACAAAATAGTACTAGGCTTTTAAAGACGATGAGTAAGAATGCCTTTATACGGTGCAACTGCAACGTTTATGCTGGGTGTCAGGTTCACAGAGGCTCTGAAATGATGTTTATCCAGCAATATGACTTGCTGTGAGCCCATCTTTCTACAAACCCAGGCTGACCCTCTTTCTCGTAGTTCTGACAGAAACAGAAGTTACTGTCATTTGTCTCAAGATGCGCTTCACCGACAAGGCCCACCAAGGCGGAAGCATGCCTGAGGTTGCTTCACGGCAATACCGAGGGGACACTGTGTAAAGTTTGGGGGGCACTGTTTCTTTTGGGAGCGGGGCCGGACTGATTTGCTTACAGTCGGTCCATGTCTATAATGGCAGTCTGCGTTTGAGACGAATTCTGCATCCACCCATCTCTACTTGTTTTCTCTTAACAGGGACGTAGGTTTTGGTTTCATTTACGAACTGCACGACAGGCAGAAGCCCTCCCCCTGGCCCTCAGTACAGGCCTTTCAGACAAATCACAGAATACTTGGCATGTGCATGCCCGGACTACTGCTAATTAAAAGCCTGGAAAATAAAAGATTTGGCACACTTCAAACTCAGAGAGCTAGGATTTATTTCTAACCCTATAATTACAGGGTGAACGCTACCTCGCACTTTTGTAGTGAGGGTAATTGATAATGTTAAACAGTTTTCCTCTAGTGCCAATATCGGCAACACTCACCAGCCCTCCCGCAGCAACATACATGCACAATAAATAAGCAGACAAGACAACTTTTTGGTGGGAAAAATTGCTGCAGGTTTATTAGCATACCAAATATGCCAACATGGTGGGTTATCTTACAGGCGATCCAAAGGCAAGCCGCCCCTAACGGCCTACCACCTGATGGGCCAACTTGCATCGTGGCCTTAGCCAATCGGTGTTTAGCGGTTGTGGTGAGGGGATAGCCCCTCCCACTTCCGGTGAAACATCGGTCCACCCTATTACTCACGCCCCCCCCCTACGAGGGGCGGAGCATTCAAGCGACCCCCGGTTGTACAGGTTTCCAACCGCCCGTAGGACAGACGGGGTGCCGTCGCACCCCAGGGTCCACCGCACAGACTTCCTGGGGATATTAGGCCTCAGCACCCTTTGTGCTCCTGAAGAGGGTACCCCTGAGTACCTTTCCGCCTCTGGATCGCCCTGTAACTCCGCCTGCAACACAAATAAAGAGGATTAGAAGAACCTTGAACCTTCCCCCCCCACCCTGGGTACGCCGGGTAAGCGGTAGGGAGGGAAACGGCGTCAGGGTGAGGGTCAAAGAGGCCGCCAGGTGGGCGGGGGAGGCATATATACCTCTCCCCTTCCCCCACCTCGGCCGGAAGTGACGCGCGGGACCCCGAGGGGTCACCGGACACTAGACTGGGCAGTGTGCCATCCTGTGGCACTAAAGGGGCCGCCCTCTTATGAGGGTCCCCTGCGGGGACGTGTCGGTCAGCCCGCATAGTGCCAATATCGGCAACACTCACCAGCCCTCCCGCAGCAACATACATGCACAATAAATAAGCAGACAAGACAACTTTTTGGTGGGAAAAATTGCTGCAGGTTTATTAGCATACCAAATATGCCAACATGGTGGGTTATCTTACAGGCGATCCAAAGGCAAGCCGCCCCTAGTGGCCTACCACCTGATGGGCCAACTTGCATCGTGGCCTTAGCCCATCGGTGTTTAGCGGTTGTGGTGAGGGGATAGCCCCTCCCACTTCCGGTGAAACATCGGTCCACCCTATTACTCACGCCCCCCCCCCTACGAGGGGCAGAGCGTTCAAGCGACCCCCGGTTGTACAGGTTTCCAACCGCCCGTAGGACAGATGGGGCGCCGTCGCACCCCAGGGTCCACCGCACAGACTTCCTGGGGATATTAGGCCTCAGCACCCTTTGTGCTCCTGAAGAGGGTACCCCTGAGTACCTTTCCGCCTCTGGATCGCCCTGTAACTCCGCCACAGCCCTGGGTGTGGCGACCGTCGCAGCCAGGGCCCCCCACCAAGGTCTTCGCTCTTACTTGCATCCCGCTACTTCCAGGGCCTCCCTAGATCCAGGAGGAACAAGTCCATGCCTATTCTGGAGAGATGTACCCCATCCTCATCGAAAAACCCTGTGGATTTGGCATGAAGCAAACCGTGTCTTATGAAGCCAAACCCCCTTTGTTCGGTGAATTTACGCATCGCGCTGTTGGCTCTCCTGCGCGCAGCCTCCATTGCTTCCCCAGATCGGGCTCCCTGCCACAGGAGACGGGGAGTGATCTCGGACCACCACAGTTCACATGTCCCTAACTGGTTGCTTAATTTGCATAATGTGGCCTTCATGTCTTGAAGCAAAGTCCTTTTGCCCAGGGACATCAGGTCGTTACCCCCCAGGTGTATAACTAGCACATTGGGGGGACGGGTGACTCCCCCCAGATTCTGCTGTAGTTTGCCCAACAACCCATTCCATTGCATGCCCGGGTACCCCAGCCAAGTTATCTCGGTGTTGTAAAAGCCATGCCTCCACTTCCTGTTTTCAGCTCACTGTGCCAATCTGCAGACGCCTGAGTGGCCAATCACCCAGACCTTTGTTCCTGGCAAATAAAGAAAAGTGTTGTTGCAAAACGTTTATTAACAGCACAGCACGCCAAATTGTAAACAGAAAATTACACTCCACCACACACTGCTGCCAGTAACCGGGAAACGGTTGCTGCAAGCAAATTACATTTCGTGGCTCATGGCCATACATAATTGCAAACCAAAATTCACTTCACAACACACTTCTGCCAGTCGCCAGTACCCGGCTGCTGACAAATATTAAAGTTCGTGGGCTCATGGCCGAATGTATCTCTTGAAACAGTGGGATTCCCACCGCCCCACCTGTTTGATACCCTCTGCTGGCAAGCCTTCCTTAAACGCTGTAGTTGCTGCCCCTATGCGGAAAGAGTGGCTGCAAAAACGCTTGCTAGGGTCCTTGTTGCCAGACAGCGCCAGGCACACGTGCATAATGTGATCCATCTGGTACTTTGTAAGGGGCGTGCCGTCTGCATGGAGAAAAAGGTAGCCGTCTGCTGCCGGGCGCAGGGCCAGGTAGGCGGCGAACAGACTGACTGGGCAATACCTGCCATCCCCCAGGCTGTGCAGCCAAAATACTCTTCCCTCCCCGCACTGATCCTTCTTAGACCTTCTCAGCGTTATCTTGAGGGAGTACTCGGAGAGCACACCGTCCTGTCTTTTTAAAGCTGCACCCGAACTGTCATTCTTGGCTCTGGCCACCAATTCACTAATTCTAAGTGCTCCGAAGAAGGCCAGGCTGAACGTGGCAGCAAACAAAGCTGACTCATAAGCTGAGTGAGTAGCCTTGTGCATCCAGTCGAGCATCCCTTGCAGTGTCTCAAAGTCTATGGGTGACCTATTGTCCGGTGCCTTTGGTTCGCTCCTGGCCCACCCTTTTAAAGCCACTCTGATCAAAAAAGATTTGGTGGGATCTGTCTGGCCCCTTAGTCTAGCGTGGTGGCTGATTGCTGCAAGATGGCCCGAGATCCAAGAATGACTCTTCCCGTTGTCTTTAGCCCATAGTATGAAAGACTGTACTCTGCTTTCTAAGGCAGATCCCCCTACTTCCCAGTCTCCCACCACTGAACAAAATTTTTTAACGCAGGACCTGTATCTCTTATTTGTCTTGGGTGCCAGGGATAGCTCACCCAGCCCCCTCAGTCGATTTTCCACTTCAGCAAGAACCACAAGTGTGCCGGGAACGGGGTCCCCTCCTCTCTCGCTCTCGGCCACGCCTCCCGGAACCGGGCGCCACTGAAAACAGAGAGAGCATCAGCCGCTGTGTTCTGCACACCCTGAATGTGTCGCGCCCTGCATTCAACATTATTGTACAGACACGCCCGCACCAACTCCCTCAAGAGGCACAAAACCAGGGGGCAACTCGCTGACTGGGAGTTAATGGCCTGCACCACCGCCAGATTGTCAGACCACAAGAGGACCCTCTTAGCCGCCAACACTGCAGGCCACAAGTGGAATGCCACCACGATCGGGAACAACTCTAACACTGTGATATTGGCCGTGATCTTTTTCTTGTGCCAGGTGTTGGGCCATTTCTCCGCACACCATTCACTGTCTAAAATGGCCCCAAATCCTTCTCTGCCTGATGCGTCTGTATATAGGGCTAGGTCCGGGCTGCCTGCCTGCCCAGGGTGCCCTCCAAATTACTGAGCCGTTAAAGTTGGCCAGGAACTCCGCCCACATGGCCAGGTCCTGTCTCATGCCTTTGCTTAATTTCACCCTGTGATGCTTCTTTGTGACCTTGGCAGTGGCCCTGGCCAACCTTCTGGCAAACACCCTACCCGCTGGGATGACCCTAGATGCAAAATTCATTTCCCCCAGTAGGCTTTGTATGCATTCCAATGTGGCCCTGTCCTGCCCGACCACCGATTGTATGTGTTGTGCTAGGTCACGAACCTTGTCTGTCGGCAATCTGGACTCCCCTGCGATGGTATCCAGCTCGACTCCCAGAAATGTTAAGACCTGCACCGGACCCACCGTTTTACCTGGTGCGAGGGGGACCCCCAAGTGACAAGCCAGTTGCTTGAAATCCGCAAGGGCTTGCTTACAGTCCTGCGTGCCGTCACTCCCTATGAACAAGAAGTCATCTAGGTAATGGGTCACCCCTTCCACCCCGTAGGTCTCCTGGAGGGCCCATTGCAAGAAACAACTGAACGCCTCAAAATATGCACATGACACAGCGCAACCCATGGGCATGCATTTGTCATAAAAGTACCTGCCCTCCAGCTTGAAACCCAGCAGGTGATGGCTGCTCGGGTGGACTGGTAGCAAGCGAAACGCAGACTCGATGTCCGCCTTGGCTAACCAGGCCCCTCTGCCCGCCCTCCTGACTAGGTCCAATGCCACGTCCAGAGTACAATAAGACACGGAGCAGGTGCCCTCCTCCAACCCATTATCCACCCCCTTGTCATTCCTTACCAACCTCCAAGGAGTCTTCGTTCCAGCTCCGCTTTCCTTGCTACTACAAGGAAAGTGCGTAGATCCAGATGGGGCGGTCGCTCCTTTTCGCTCAATGCTGTTAATCTTTGGAATTCTCTTCCTTCTACTCTTCGCAGGGAATCCAACATGCAGTCCTTCCGTAAACTCCTTAAGACCTATCTCTTTGGTACCACTTACTAACCTGTCATGACACTGTCTGCCCTGTCCTAAGCGCTACGAGGTCTCAGGGTAGTAACGCGCTATAGAAATTTAATTTCATTCATTCATTCATGATTAACTGATGCCCCTTCTGGGTATGAGAGGTGGTGAATTAATCGAAAAGCCCCTGGTTCTTTCTTAGGCACCACCCCCAGGGGCGAGACCACAAAGTTGTCCAGCGGGGGTTGTAAGAATGTACCCGCCACCCTGCCCAAGGCCCTCTCCTTCTCTACCTTGTCCTGGACTACCTCTGGTTGCTCTCTCGCTGATCTAAGGTTGTCTGCCTCTCTGCTGCCCAGGGGGCCGACATATGGGATCTTGAAGCCTTCGTGAAAACCAAGCAGCAGCATGCGGCCATCTGGTTCGTTGGGGTATCGTCTGAGGAGGGGTGTGATGTTGGCCAGGCTGACAGGGGAAGGGCCTTTGGTGGTGTGCCCGGGTGCTGGTGAACTAGCAGTGGTGAAAAGGCTCCCCGGTGAGTCTGAGTCGCTCGCAGGGACAAGGTGGTGCGCAGTGGCGGGCGATGTGTGGGTTGGGAGGGGAGCTAGAGATACTGGTGGTCCTTCAGCCTCAACTTTGCTGCCCGCCTTTGCCGGCTGTCTGCCTGTCCTGTTTAGAGTGACATGAAACCGCTGGGTGGGGCCCGCCACATGTATTACATGCGTGCAGGAACTTGCACGTCTTACCCCAGGAGCAGGATCCACCATTGAAAAGGCGGCATGTACCAGGAGGGGACCTCCTGAAACCTCCCCTTTGTCTCCCCCCCCTGCGGATTCTGAGAAATGCCTGTTTGCCCCTTGCACCTGCATGGAAGGACCCCCTGGAGGAGGAATGTCCCACCTGTGTATTTAACTGGGGACCTCCGCTCTGCAGCGCGCGGGCACCCATGTGATCCATCCAAAGCTGGACCTCTTTTTGGTCCCAACCCATCTCCGGGCACTGGGACATCTTTCTCCTGAACTCCCTATCGTAATTCAACCAGCCACTTCCTCCCCACTTCATAGCTTCGTTGTGTATCGTCCTGGAGTACTGCACCAGGCCGGGGCCCAACTCTGGGAATTTCTCCATCGTTACGGCAGCTAATATAGAGAAAGCTTCTAGCCAGTTGTCTATATTCTTCTCTGGCCAAGGCTGGTATTTTACTTTTTTGTCATTCTCCTTCGTCCCAATTTTCCTTGCGTCCAGACCCTCTTGACCCAACATGAGAAGTGTGAAAATGTCTATAAACTCGCGCCTCCAAATTCCTTCTTTGGCTGCTTGAGGCACTTGCCAGGCCAGCGAGCAACGGCCAGACAACAGCGGGGCGGAGGTGACATGCTGGATCGTTGGGGCTAGTGAAGGGGTTGGCGCCCTTAGCATGGGTGCAGGAGGAGACACTACGCTTGCGGCCGCTGTGATGGTGGTGCCCAGAGGAGACACTGGGCTAGATATTTGGGGGAGGGGTAAAACTGGTGCTGGCGCGCTGATTCCCCCCACTGGGGCGGGGGTTGCAGAGCTACTCGCAGGAGTGCAGGCCCCAACTTTGGCTACCTCCCGGGATGTGGCAGCAGTGCCCCCCCGTTGCCCTGACGGCTCACAAATACAAGCTGACCATACCCTTGAAGCCGCTGGCGTACCCCCTTCCTTTGGGCTAGTGTAGTCACCTATGTGCGCTGAGCTGGTGCCAGCAGGAGCCGCCTTAAACTGTGACATAAAACTGTTCATGGTGTCCGTAAGCTTGGCAAGGTCATCCCTAGTTGCGTAATTACCTGGGGCAGCCGAATTGTCCGTCAGGGTGGGCGGCCCCGGGTGCGGGGGAGCAGCCAGCACAGGGGCGACATCCTTGGGAGTCTGGACTGGTCTGCTTCTGGTTGAAGGCAGCGGATCTGCCGGGAAGTCCCTGATAGTGGCCCTGCGTGTCCGCTTGGGCCTGGCGGGGCCTGCCTCAACGCCGGGCTGTTGTTCTGTCGCAAGGGAATCGCTGACGATCCCAGAGTCCTCCTGCTCTGAAGCGTTCATGATGCCATTGGCCCATGCCAGGCCTTTGACCTTGGCCATCTCAAAGAAAATTGACCATTGCGCATCTTGGGAAATGCCCGGCATCGAGTCCTCAATCTGGGACCTCTCCGGGAAAAGGGGAGGGGAGCCCTGGCTGTCCATGTTGCCTTCTGTCGCCACGCGGACCGCCAATCTGAGGAGAAAATGTTTTGGATCAGCAACAGAGTTTACTACGTATCATTAGGCGACCCTCTACGTCCCCTGTTGCCTCGGGCGCTCCGTGCCCTCTTTAACTCTATACTTACTTATTGTGATGTGACGAGAATGGACCTGGGGCGTGACGTGCTGCGCTGCCGGATCAGTGTGTGCTCTGCATGTGAAGATGAGGGGGGGGGGGCTGGGTGGAGAAATAAAACGTTAGTTGTGACCTTGCGTGACGGACGCGTACCTTCTGAGCACGACACTCCTTACGCTCACTCCTGGTGCCCCACTTGTGTGGCCCGGCACTATCCCCCTGCTCCCACCCGCCGGCGCGAGCTTTGGCCATACCTGCTCCTATTTCCAGCAGTTCAACACTTTCTTCAGGTCCGCCTACAAGGTTGCCTCCCTAACGACCAGCTCTGCCTGGAATAGAAAAGAGAATTTTATATGCGCTCCGGGGCGAGCCCTGTGTCCAGGAACCCTTCGACCGCTGCCACAGGTCCGCTTGTGGCCCCTGGTCCCTGTACCTGCTGCGAGCACTTGCGTCGTCAGACCCTATGCGGGAAGACCGAAAGACACAGCCCCTGAAAGTAAACATATGTTATCCAAGCAAGAATGCAATAGTGTACATTCCACCCGGGTGCTGCATACATGTCCCCAACGCGCATTCCTGCCAGAAACCCCCACACTGTGTTGTTGCTTATTCACCCATGAATGCAGTGTTTGTTCCATTAAATGGTAGCTTGATACTCAAATCATTGCCTTTAAAATTGCAGTAGAACGGACAGCACGCGCGCTGCAGTTGGCACGTGCCCCATGCAACGCTTTCACCTTTGTTGTTAACCACACTGCATTGCAGAGTTTTTTTAATTTTAAATTTTTATTATTATTATTGTTTTACCCGCTAAATATGGTTGGCTGGAAGCGTACGACGCTTGACCGAGTACACTTGTGTTGCTGAAACGACACCCAACCCTGTATGCAGGTCCTCCCCATACATACTCAGGTGCTATCCGGGGGTGAATCCCACCGTACAATTCCCCCTTCCCGGGTAACCAGCCCACACCCTCTAAACGCATGTCTCCCAGTGAGCCTGTAGAACCGCTATAAACAGTTTGCCAAACCCTTTCGCGGAATCTCCAACCCATCGGACATTTGACAAATTGAACATGGGCGATAGAAAGGGAAATCCATCGTACTTTAAACAGCCCCTGCTGCTCTTGCGCGCTGTTTCCCGCGGGCTGGTAGATGCGCAGTGGGGTGGGGGGGCGAATCCTAATCGGGTCTAGGTCGCAGACCGTGCCCCCCCCTCGCCGACAATGTTGGCCCTCTATGCCGGCGACCTCTGACTTTCCCCAGGGTGTCCCGGCGTTACAATAGGAACAGTGGCATTACATGAGGCGAAGGTCCATTGATCGTAATACAGAGCGATACTTTGCGTGAGGAAGAGGCCATGGTGTGCGATAGGCCCAAATCTCCCCCAAGCGAACCCGGGAACACTGGGACTTGGGAACCGGGCCGGCCAGACTGGGCCGTATCCCTCAGGTGGCGCGACAAAGCCGGACTCCCTGCCCACGAGGTGACAAGGTGCCGGAGGTGACAAGGTGCCGGTGCCGAAGGTGACACCGCGGGAGACGGCTCGTGCGGTGGGGCTGGGGCAGTCCCCTGGTGCTAACTGTGCCCTCAGGGAGCTCCCAATCCCCCCACTGGCCTGTTCTACACCCTCGCACCGTGAGTCCTGACCTGCCGCCTGAATCGCGCAGCAGGCCCGGCCCGATAGAGAAGAGCGGGGGAAGGCACAGACCCCACTCGCAGCCCTCCACTCCTGGATCAGTGTGGACCTCACTCCCCCCCTAGAACAGGCCCCAGAGCCAGCGCCAGATCTGGACGCGGCGGGGGAGGTCGCCATGCCTACCCCTCATCAGTACTGCGAATGGCCTTAGGAGAAAGCGAAGCCGCAAGGAAGGGGCGCCAACCCTGGACTGGGAGGGGGGGCAGGCGGAGCAAGGCTGCTCTACAAACCCTCCCCGCCGGAAGGAGCACAGGGGCAGGAGGGTGGCGCATGACGACTGTCGGACCCACGGCCACTAAAAGGTAACAAGGATATACGCAAAAGGGGGGCGGGATCCGTTGCATAACCGAGGAAAGCGGACCGTCGCTCCTCATCGGATATCCCCGCATCCAGCAAAGGCGGGCACACGAACGCCCCGGCCCACCGCCCCGATGCAGAGGCCCTCCCGCGACTCTCCCCAGGGGCCATGCGTCGACTTCCCTGCTTGGTTAGGGGGAGGGAGATCCCCCCCCCCGAAGACAGACGAAGGGCGGCAGGGGGAATGCCCCACCGCTTACTCTCGCCTCCCTTAAGCCCAGGCCGTGCTCACAGAGAGCTCCCCCCCCAAGGCAGCCATGACCAGTCTAACCCGCCCGGATACTGCCCCTGAGACGGGGCGATCGGGCCGGGGGAAGTGGGGGTGCCAGTGCACTCACCGTAACAAATGTCGCGCAGCAGCCCACGGAGCACGACCTAAACGGCGTCAGGGTGAGGGTCAAAGAGGCCGCCAGGTGGGCGGGGGAGGCATATATACCTCTCCCCTTCCCCCACCTCAGCCGGAAGTGACGCGCGGGACCCCGAGGGTCACCGGACACTAGACTGGGCAGTGTGCCATCCTGTGGCACTAAAGGGGCCGCCCTCTTATGAGGGTCCCCTGCGGGGACGTGTCGGTCAGCCCGCATTTCAAGTAATGCTTAGCCATACAATATATCTACACAAAACAGAGTGCATCGCTGAGTGGTGCAGCAGCAATAACCTGGTTTGCAGACAGCAGAGCAGCACCAGAACACTGCTGCCTTCTGTCAACAGGACTGTGTGTAATAACAGGCCCTGTAAAGTTTATCTTTCCCTTCGCCGTGTTATGACTGTGCAGAAAGAGAGCAGGATTTCCCACTGTGCCAACAACAAGGAAACTGCTTTTCACTGCACGTCAGAAAAAAAAATTACTTTGGGGTCAGATTCTCAACATTCCACATACAAGTTTAATTTAAAATAAGTCATCTTTTAGGAGTAAATTCCGAATGCTTTTAATTGAGTACGTCAAAGGAGCTTTAATTGTTGGTTCTGTGGTGTTTGTCCAGTACGGTTTATATTCTACCATCAACGAGTAGCTTTAATCACAGACCATCTGTATACTGTAAATAAATGAAGCATTTCACAGAAAGTTAAACAGCAAAGGTGCCGACAAAACACCTCTGCGTGACTCTGGCAGGTGTGTGTTGAAATGTCCAAAATCACCAATGGACGCTGAGCAAATTCATGGTAGCCATATGTCACAGGGGCCGTGCATAACAAGTTGACAACAGCAATCTTTAGCAACAAAAGCATCCCCTGACCCGTGCAGCACATACAAATATCGGAAGCCAGCGCTGACAGGGGTCTTCCTGTCCCAACAAAGAGCACAACAGTTCATGCAGGAGAACAAGACTGCTTACCATTCATGACTGTGGGAAACTGGGCCATCGTGGTCCCGAATGTACGGCGCTAGCTCTCGGCCATCTGCAACGTGAAAACATTGTCCCATTAACGAAGCAGCGAGGGCGCCCCTGGGCGCGGGGGACGCCGCTTCCCCTTGGCCCGGCCGCAGCGCACTTCCAAGGGCGAACAATGCAGGGCTTCAGGCTGCCGGTGAAGCAGCTGAGTGTACGCTCGGGAGGAGTGCGGGGAGGCGCCGTGCAGGCACAGTCAGCTCCCAGTGTTGCGCTCTTAAAGGGGAGCGGCACCAGCCGGGCTGTGCTTCAAACCCCGGGCACCACGCACGAGAGTGGAACTACAGCAACTGCATGAGAGCGGAACTACAGCATTAAACACAAGCCCGGCCCGCGGCCGCGAAATTGAAACAGTACTCCGGGTTAACAAGTGGGAGGGGTGGGGGGAGTGCGGCCAAGAGAACACACAGCGATTCCCTTGCAGGAGCGAGCCTTGGGCACCATCTGTTTGGAAGTTAATTACAAACAGATGTTGCCAAAGCTCGCTCCCATAAGAGAATCATAACATCTGCACGCGTTGCCATTGAAAGCAATGCAACGCGTGCACATTTTTGGGGACAAAAGTAGATCGATTCCAAGAGGTCCCCCCTATGCAGCGCATGCGCGCTGCGTAGGCGAGACCTAAAAATGACATAACTCAGGGCCCGCTGGGCCGATTTGGACGATCTTGGTCTCATTTTTACTCCTGGAGGCGGGCTCTATCCACCAGTGGCAGTTGCAATGACCCTTCCCACCTCCAAATCAGTGCAGTCCTCCAAAAGCTGGTCTTCTGGCTTCCTGCCCCAGTTCTCCATTGTGGCTTTGTTGGTGGGTGCAGAAAAGTCCAGGGCCTCCCTAAACTGGTCATCAGGGGGAGTAAGAGGAGGCCAGCCTTGCTGGCCCTTGGGGAGAGCCACTGGTCTTGGGGTCAAATGGACAGAGTTCTAGGTCCTGAGTGGGGTCCGGGGGTTCCTCCTTCCAGTTCTCTATGGCAGTTTCAGGATCCAGCAGTGCAGTGAGTAGAAAATCTGCAGCAAGAGCGGAGATCTTCCCCTTGTGCAAGAGTTTATAAAGGGGAGAGGAAGGTTCCAGAAGACAGGCACCCCATGACAATTCTGGGGTGCCACGTCACCTCTCCACCCCTGCCCCAACCCTCCTGCACAGCATGTTGGGACAATCCAAAATGACGCCACCCAGGAGTCACTGGTCAAATCAGCTTCTGGGGCCTCAACTCTACCCCTCACTGACATCACTGGCCAGGGACTTGCACACTAGAAATTCAAAGGAAGTCCCCCCCCTCTGGGTTTGCTCCAGGTGTCTGGACAGTCTCCTTTGTTCAGTGGTCTTGGGCAAGCCCATCCCTGGTACAATGTGACAGCTGGGTGAATGATGGAGATCATTCCACCCCTCCCTTTTCCTCCTCAGGAGCTGGGAGAAGTACTGCTAATTGCTCCTTGTGTGTGGGGGCGGCCTGTGTGCCTTCTGCTGGAGCAAAAGTAATTACTGGACACAGTGGGGTGACAAGCCTGGGATCTGATCCTGAGCGGATCCAGGAAAACATGGAAACTGAATGACCCACAAGATGTGCAGTTATTATTTTGGAAGTTACAAATTTGATTTTCTAGCACAGGTTACACTCTAATTTAAGATGTTAATGTCCTCTGTAGGCCAAGGGGAAGTGAAACTACATTCTAAGGCAGTTCCATCCCTATGTGTATAATGGAGTGTCACTATAGTTAAAACAGTAAAGCACACTGACTTTCCCTAATAGTGTACCCTACCCTCATGAGGCCTATCCCAGGTGAATATCTAATCCTGCTGAGTCCCCATTGCACTATGCTACCTGTGCACTGTTACCCAGCTGCGCACAACAGTAGTCTCCCACATGCAGCCCACACACGTGTGCACATGTGTTCACGTGTAACCAGCCAAGTGCCCCTTACCCTTACCGCATTGCAGCGGCCTTGTCTTAAAAGGTGGACACTGGTGGTAAACACATGCAGTCCGTTACCATGTGATTACCGTGGGTAAGACACTGGTAGTGAGGCTCACCCACAGTAAAAAGTCCAAAAAACGGGTGATCAGAAAAGCAAAAAATCTGTTGGGGCAGAATCCAGTGCAACAGTATCTTTTATTTCATCCAGCAAGCAATTATAAAATGCTGCAGCTGATACCCTATCGGTCCAGTTAACTGCTGCTAAAAGTTGCTGAAAGTAACTAATATAATTTTCCATGTGTTTGTTGCCCTGAAGTAACGACAGCCATCTTGCATGAGCAGCCTGTGTGGTCTGTTTAAGGTCAAAGATCTTTGAAACAAGATCCCAAAACACCTGCAAATAGGCAGGTTTAGGACTATTGTTGGTAATCAATGAAGTAGCCAGGCCAGACAAAGGCTTCATGGGACAAATAAGAAATGATGAAAGGCACTTTCAAGGCATTAGTAGGAAGCACCAAGTTCAGTTCCAAAAATGTAATTGTCAAGGATGAAACTTGAAACTGTCATGGATCAGCTGACATATTTTTCTGCAGGCAGAGGGCATACCCATTGCTGTAGTCAATGCACCTATCATCACAAGGTTATGTTAGATAATAGTGGAAGTTCAAGTCAAGGGTCCTGCTACAGTATTATCTTTAGAAGACCCTCACACTGGTATTTTATTTTGTGCCACTAATTCTGTTATCTTTATTAGTTAAGAAAAAAGTACTTCTTGTCTGACGAAAAGGTAATTCTAAATCTATGCAATGGCATGGGCCATTATCTGTATAGTATTAACATCCATATCATGAGTTGCCTTTGTAATCTCTCATGATCCGTAAGCAGTAGGGGGGTGTAGTAACTGGAGCTCCGATGATAATCCTCCAATCCTCCTTTCTAAGGAGATTAAGAAACTGGGCTCTAGACTAATTCTCACCACAGTCAACACAATCTTTCCAGAGGACAATAGGGGTTTTGGAAAGGAAAATAGAGAAAGACACTGGATACATGGTTTCTTTTTCTGAAGTCACTTTCCTCATGCAGAGGTCATGATGGAAATCACTCGCTGTCGTTCTTTAGTAATAAAATAGTCTGATAGCAGATACATAAACCACAGGAATACAGTCAGAAGGTGTCTATACTTTCTCTGGGTATGGGTGTTTAATATAGATGGCAGAATATTGATGGAGATAAATATTGAAGTCATAATATTGTGGGTACCATTATATTAAAGTTTTGAATATTGAGGTAAGTATATAATTTTTCTTTTTGCAACACTAAAATTTAATTTTTAAATATCTATATCATTAATATCATGGTTTTAAATGTTACATTTGGGTGTTTTAATTATATTACATTTATTTGATTATTTTTTTCTAAATGAACTTTCATATTTTAACCTTTTCCCTTTTTTGGGGTGTTTTTTAAAGTTTTTAGTGTTGTAAATTATTTTTTTTATAATTTTTAGTTTTTAAAACTTTTTTACAATATTTTAATGCATTATTTTTAAGTTCAATGGTATTTATTATTTGGGGTGTTTGGTTCTTTCACAGGTTTTGGTTGAAGAGTTCTAAAAAAAAAGTAAATATTTTTCTAATTACATTTTTAATTTTATTTTTACATTTTTCAATTACTAATTAATATATATTGAAGTGGAGTGCTAATAGGCTTTTTGCATTGTTCAGCTCTGAATGAATGGCACTAGTTAATCCTATGCTTAAAGTCATTGCTGTAAAAATGCCAAAAAGCTTTGTCACTTTCTAGCTCGGCATGAATGCCACTGTGCTAATCCTATGCTTAAATATTTTGCTAGAAAAGCAGACATCTGAGGTGAGCAGATTCAGAGTGTTGGTGGCAATGGCGTAACAAAACTTGAGGGGCCCCCCTGCAAGGTACGTGAAGGGGCCCCCTCCGGACTCTATCAGGAGCTCTCCTGCCGAAGTGCTGTGCTGAGGGGGCCTCCTGGAGCTTGAGGGTCCCACCGCACCGCGGGGGCTGCGGGGGCCTGTGTTACGCCCCTGGTCGGTGGTGTTGTAGGGTGCTCCATATAAAGCAGCTGCTCTCCACCTAAAACTTTGGAACTACCCAGAGTTCTCTGCTTCATATATATATATATATATATATCTATATATATATATATATATTCACTGAAAAAACCATAGGTTTCAGACACGTTATAGTTAGAAATTAGCATTTAAAAAACCTTTGAAATTCACTGAAAAAATCATAGGTTTTAGGGACAGTTATAGTTAGTTGGACATTTCACTCGTACAAAACCATAGAAACTCCCCCGTTATAGTTAGTCAGCTAACTATAACTCGCGCCCCCGCAATGCACTGCTGATGACGTCACATATTACATCACTCATGACATGGTCAGTGACATCACTGATGACATCACTGATGACATCTGAAATGACATCACTGATGACATCCTCCAGTGACTGTGTGTTTCTGTAAAGTTTAAATATGTTTAATATATATAGGAAAAGGCGTATTGAAGAACGAGTGGGTGTATAAGTGTCTGAATGGATGATTTAGTAGGTGCGTGACTGAGTCTATAAGTGAGTGATTAAACGTATCTTACTGAATGCATGGGTTAGTGACTAAACTGTGTGAATGTCTGTATCCGTCTGTCTGTTGTTGTGTAAGCAGCTGCATGGGTTTGTGACTAGCTACATGAGTGTCTATATGGGTTATGGATTGGTTGTCTGAGAATCTGTATGGGTGCCTGAGTGTTTGTGTGGGTGGGGTGTGTGTGACTCTGTACATAGATGTGTGAGTGGGTGATTCACTGGGTGCATGGTTTCAAGAGTGCGTCTGTGATGGACTGTATGGGTGGGTGAGTGTGTGTATGGGTGTGTTAGTGATTGAATGTATATCTCAGTGGTACATGTGTGAGTAACTACATATGTGAAAGGCAGTATATATGTGTGTTGGAGTATATAAATGGCTATAAGTGAGAGTGTGTGATTGTGAGAGTGGCTATATGGATGAGTGTGTGCTTGCATCAGTGATTGCATAGGAGCGTAAGAATGTGCTAGTATTTGTATGAGTAAGTGAGCTGGTGTGTATAACTATATAAGTGAGTAAATGGGAGTGTGATTAATTATTTGCATGACTGACTAGGTGTATGAGTACCTCTATGGATGAGTGGCTGTGTGTGAGTGTTTATATAGGTGTATGAGTGCATATGATAGTCCTGTACTGAGTGACTGTAATTATGAGTGACTGTACGGGTGAGTGAGTAGATGTGTGTGTGTAGACCTAAGAATCAGTGAGTGGGTATGTAGTTATTGGTATTGGAGTGTGTATGGTTTTGAGAATGGCAGTCTGTAATTTAGAGTGGGTGTATCAAAAGTTATATTAGGGTGAGAAGATGCATGAAATTATCACATGGATGATGTCATCAGTGATGTCATCAGTGATGTCATTTGAGATGTCATCAGTGATGTCATCAGTGATGTCACTGACCATGTCATGAGTGATGTAATATGTGACGTCATCAGCAGTGCATTGCGGGCGCGAGTTATAGTTAGCTGAACTAACTATAACGGGGAATTTCTATGGTTTTGTACGAGTGAACTGTCCAACTAACTAACTGTCCCTAAAACCTATGGTTTTTTCAGTGAATTTCAAAGGTTTTTAAATGCTAATTTCTAACTATAACGTGTCTGAAACCTATGGTTTTTTCAGTGAATTTCAAAGGTTTTTTAAATGCTAATTTCTAACTATAACGTGCCTGAAACCTATGGTTTTTAAGTGAATTTCAAAGGTTTTTTAAATGCTAGTTTCTAACTATGCCTACAGAGGTAGGACATGTGAAGACAGAAGAAAAAACGCACAGAAAGAAGCAAAAGAAATGCAGAAAGAAGCAACAGAAGTCCACAAAGACGAAGAAAAGTGCAGGAAGAAGCAAAAGATGTGCAGAAAGAACCAACAGAGGAGCAGAAAGAGGCCTTGTTCCAAAATCATCCTGTGCCCACAACTTTTCCGACGTGTACTGGTGGTAACTGACTCTGACTAACCAGAGCCAGTGCTATGCTAAAGACACTTAGAATACAGTGAAAACACCTACATACACTAGGGAACACTATGCGTTGGGGTACCCCTGTGATTAGCATGACCTCCTCTGTAAGTCCCTAGTACATAATAGGGCAGGGGATTAAAACTACCTCTTAAAACACGCTACAGGGCGCGTTTGCACAGTGGTGAAGGGAGGGGGCCTGAGGTAACATGTGTGCAAACGCGCCCGTGGCGCGTTTTAAGTTGCGGGATTAAGTCCCCTTGAATCCTGAGTGTCCCTGGGGCCCAACTAGCCCCCGAGGTACCTACATTTAGGACCACAGAGCTGAGTTGCAGAGAGGCGTTCCGAGGCCACGCACCTTTTTCACCTCTCTGCAACGCAACTCTGTTGTGCTTACTGAAGGTACCTGGTGGGCTAGTTGGACTCCAGGGACCCTCAGGATTGAAGGGGACTTAATCCCCCAACTTAAAACACGCCACGGGGCCTGTCTGCACACATGTCACCTCAAGCCCCGCCCCCTCCCTTCACCACTGTGCAAACGCGCCCCGTGGCGGGTTTTAAGTTGGGGATTAAGTCCCCTTGAATCATGAGGGTCCCTGGGGTCCAACTAGCCCACCCTGTACCTCCAGTATGCGCCAGAGAGCTGCGTTGCAGAGAGGTGTTCAGAGGCCACGCCCTTTTTACACCTCTCTGCAACGCAGCTCTGTGGCGCTTTCTGGACGTGCCTGGTGGGCTAGTTGGCCTCAGGGACCCTCAGGATGAAGGGGATTTAATTCCCCATCTTAAAACGCACCACGGGGCCTGTTTGCACACATGTCACCTGAAGCCCCGCCCCCTCCCTTCACCACTGTGCAAACGCGCCCCGTGGCGCGTTTTAAGTTGGGGGATTAAGTCCCCTTGAATCCTGAGGGTCCCTGGAGTCCAACTAGCCCACCATGTACCTCCAAAAGCGCCGCAGAGCTGCGTTGCAGAGAGGTGTAAAAAGGGCGTGGCCTCTGAACACCTCTCTGCAACGCAGCTCCTGGCGCATACTGGAGGTTCCTGGTGGGCTAGTTGGCCCCCAGGGACCCCCAGTATTCAAGGGGAATTACTTCCCCTTCTTACAACGCGCCAGGGCGCGTTTGCAGACTGCTGCAGGGAGGGGCGGGGCCTCCGGCACGATGCCGGTCTTTTTTTTCTTTCCTTTTTTTTTTTATGGGAGGGGGCTGCGTGGTCCCCCTTCCCTCGGCCACTTTTGGCCCCGGGACCCCATCCCCCGGGGCCTTAGGATTTTTTTAATTTTTTTTTTAAATAGGAAGGGTGCCGCGTGGCCCCCCTTCCCTGGGCCTCTATTGGCCCCGGGGACCCCATCCCCCGATGCCGGCCTTTACGTTTTTTTTGGGGTTTTTAAAAAAATTTCTTTTGGGGGGGGGGGCTGCGTGGCCCCCCTCCCGGGCCACTAATGGCCCCGGGGACTCCATTCCACAGGGCCTGGCCACTCGATGGGGACCGTGGGGGGGTCCCCAATCCCCGCACGGTCCCGCCGGCTCCCTGCGTCCTGCGGGAGTCGGCATTGCTTTTCCATAAGGGGAGCTGCTGACATGCAGCTCCCCTTATGGAAAAGCAATCTGCTTTGCTTCATTGAAGCGAGAGCAGGTTTCCCTGCTCTCGCTTCAATGAAGCAAAGCTAAGTTTGCAATGACAGGACGGGAGCCGCGCGGCTCCCGTCCTGCCATTGCAAACAGCAGTGTCCCGAGGGTAGGCACCCCGGGACACTGCAGGAGCCGGCCCTGGGGGTGGCGGTCCCCAGGAGCCACCACAGGCTCCAGGAGGGGGCGCGCGGTCCCCTCCCAACAATTGCACAGCCCCGGGAGGTGGTGATCCCCGGGGCCGAGGGTCCATTACGGACCCCCGAATTTAAATACTAGTGCCCCGGGGAGGTGGCGGTCCCCAGGGCGTGTGGGGGGGCCCACACACAGGTTATTTTTTCTTTTTTTTCAAATAGCCCCGGGGGGTGGCGGTCCCCGGCGCTGCGGGGGGGCCGTGTGCCCCCGCCAGCATTATTTATTTGAAGCCCCGGGGGTGGCGGTCCCCGGGCTTGGAGGCCTTAGAGGCCCCCTAAAATATAAACCCACCCCCGCATGCCCCCAGGACTTGGCCCACCGGGTGCCAAATACCCTCGAAGCGCGGAGACCGCGCTCGATTTTTAATCACGGCGGGATCCGCGTATCCGGCGCGCATCCCGCCATGATTTTAAAAAAATGCTTTTTCTGCCCAGGGGGTCCTTGTGGGACCCCTGAGCAGGCCTAGGGGTCAGGGTGTTTCTACCCTGCCCCCTTCGCTTCTTTGCGCATTTTTTCCCCTGTTTTCTTGTGACTCGGTTCTACCGAGTCACAAGATGGCCCACAACACTTCCTGGTTTTGAGTGTTGTCAGCAAATTAGCATGAAGCTCGTGGTCGGGAGGGTGCGCTCAGGGTGCGCGGCTCCACCGCGGCCATAGATATATATGTGATTTTACTTCTGATTTTCTCAGGAACTACTGAACGGATTTACACCATTTAACCAAAAGGCACGACTCTGAACCAAGGGCTACCTTTTTGCCAAATTTGGTGTAATTCCGTTCAGCAGTTCGGGCTGTAGCTGCGACTAAAGGTTCCTATGGAAAATTGCATGGGGAAAACACGTTTTGGGACCCCCCTTTTTTCTCGGCCCCCACTTGACGAATCACCCCGAGACTTTCAGGATAAAAGCGGACCGGAGCGCCCCACGAGTTTTGAAAATTTCGCGAAGATTCATCAACCGGCGCCAAAGTTATTGGAAATAGAATGTTGTGAATTTCCTATGGAAAATAGGTCCTAACTATAACTATCTACTGGCGACCAGTCAGATAGATATATATATATATATATATATATATATATATATATATATATATTTCACATAGGGTCACAGCTTGCAGCAAAAATCATCCAGCACTCCATGAGGTAATAATCACTCGGATTTATTTACAACGACAACATCTACGCGTTTCGGCGGCTGGATGCCACCTTGTTTACGATGCAGGCGCGCCATTTTTTACACATTAAAATAGTCATTACGTACACTGACATAAGCGAAGGACAAGGATTTTTACATTTCGTAATCCGAAGATTATTGCACTACCTCAGTGGGCGCCATCTTTGAACATGTTCAAATACCCATATATATATATATATATATATATATATATATATCATGGCACTTTTTTTTTTTTTCATGTTTAAAAAGCTTTATTTCGAATAAAGGTAGTACAAATAACAAGAAACCAATAATACAAATTTACTGCAATCTGAGAGAAAAAAAACATCAAATAAAAGGTTTATGTAAAGAAGAAAAGAAAGCTATTTTAAATTTTGAAGGGAATAAGGGGGAGGGAATAAGGGGGAGGGAAGGAGAAGGGGGAAAAGGAAGGTAAACATTTCAAAGCTAATAAATTAAAATTTAAGAAAATTGCATCTTACATCAGGATAAAAAAGATAAAACTAATCAAGTTAATGTACATGGTGATCAAAGAACTGTAAAAGGTAAGGAATGAAGAAAATAAACGTTCAAGGAGGCTTGAAATTTTCAGCATTTAAACGAGTGTTATCAGTTAATACTAAATGATCTAAATAAGTGACAAGAGGTAGCCAAAAGAGATCTCTATTGAGCACAGGTTTACAAGAGGAGGCGAAAGCAATATCAAGTCGATGCATATGACAGAGGCTGTTCCACCAGTGTTGAATGGAGAGTTTTGTTAGTGTTTTCCAATTGAGAGTAATGTGTTGGAAAGCCAAAGCGAGCATAAGGTCAAAGAGACCATTTTTATGAGAGAGAAGGTCTATGGAATCAGAGAGACTTCCAGAGAAAAGTAGGGGAAGGGAATAGGGAATAGAGATATTAAATAGGCGAGACACACAAGACCAAACTTTCTTCCAAAAAGAGGAGACTGAAGGGCAGAGAAAAAGAAGATGAAGAAGGTCGGCACTAGGGGAGCCACAGGTCCAACAGTTTGTATTAGTAGAGTGAGAAAATTTAGCAATAGATGTGGGAGTATGATATAGTTTATGATAGAGAAAGAACATAGATTGAGTAAGAGAAGCGGAACGAGAGATTTTGAGAGAACGCAAGCAAAGTTTGTCCCAAAAAATAATAGACCATTCACACCCCAGGTCAGATTCCCATGTAAGTTCCAACTTGGTTTTGATACGTTCTGGATTAGGAGCTGAGAAATATTTATTATTAGGAGATGCTTTAGGTGCTAAGAGAAGAATTTTGAGAAGAGAATGAGAGGCAGGGGGAAAGGGTGAGGAAGGAAGAGAATAGAAAGTATCAAGAATGACCGTCATTAGAGCAGTAAATTTCTGTAGAAAGGAGCGGGGACATTGAAAAGTGGATTGAAACTGGGGAAATAAACAAGGAGTTAGACCATCAAAAAGGTCCTTGACCCAGGCTATACCCCGTGATCTCCAAGAGTGCCAAAAAATAGGTCTACCATTAATAGTAATGAGGAAGTTGTGCCAAATAGGAGATTCTAAAAAGGATTCTCTAGAGATAGGATTGGAATGTAATAAAGGTTTCAGTAGAGAACAGGTATGTCTAAACAATGGGAGAGAGGTAAGAGGAGTCTTGGCAGAAAAGGCCAAGACTTCCTTTAAAGAGAACGGTAATGATAGGGCTCGCTCAATGGAGAGCCATAAGGGAGTGAAGGGGGAGTAGTCAGAGAGGAGCCACTTGGAGGCCTGTCGAAGGCAAAAAGACTTATGATATAAACGAAAGTTAGGAAAATTTACACCACCATTAGATTTTGTTCTACGAAGAGAAGAGAGAGAAATCCTTGATTTTTTATTTTGCCAAAGAAATTTAGTTAGACGAGAATCGATTTGTTTAAAATAGCAGGCGGGAATGTGAACAGGAAGCATAGAAAGAGTATAAAGCAAAATAGGAGTAATCATCATCTTGATTGAGTCCAACCGACCCCACCATGAAAGAAAGAGAGGATTCCAAGAGGAAAGTAATTTGTCAATCCGAGACAGGGTCGCAGTCATATTTAATTTAATAGAAGAGGCAATAGAATTGGAGAACCATATACCTAGATATTTGATTTTGCAACTATTCCATGCAAACCCAGTGGAAGAAAAGGAATGAGGAAGACAGAATTTAGTGAGGGGAAGAATTTCTGTTTTGTCAGAATTAATTTTATAACCAGAAACAAGAGAAAAGGAAGCAAATTCTTGTAATAAGGGGGAATGGATTTGTCAGGATCAGAAATAAAGAGTAGGATGTCGTCTGCGTAAGCAGAGAGTTTTAAATGCTGCTCACCGTACGAAAAACCAGAAATAGAAGCATTGTTGCGGATTGAGGAAAGAAAGGGTTCAAGAGCAAGAACAAAAAGAAGAGGGGAAAGAGGACATCCCTGACGGACACCACGCTGGAGGTGAAAGTAGGATGAGACACAACCGTTAACTAGTACTGATGCTCTGGGGGCTGAATATAACAAAGATATAAGAGAAATAAATTTGGGACCAAATCCATGCCATTTCAAGGATGTAAATAAAAATGACCAATCTACTCTGTCAAATGCTTTTTCAGCATCAACAGAAATGGCCGCTAAAGATGTGGAAAGAGAGGGGACTTTGTTTAAAACATTAAGAAAAAGACGAGAATTATCAGAGGTCAACCTACTCTTGACAAAACCACATTGCTCCTTACCAACCAAATGAGGTAAAAGAGGATCTAAACGTAAAGCAAGTGTCTTGGCAAAAAGTTTGTAATCGACATTAACCAAAGAGATCGGCCTATAATTTTTGCAAAACATAGGATCTCGTCCCTCTTCATGGATAAGGCAAATTGTGGCTTCTTGAAAGGTACCTTCTGTTTTGCCAGAGAGAAAAAAGAAATGAAAGAGATTTAAAATCTTAGGAAGGAGTAAGTTAGAGAAATGTAGGTAGAATTCAACAGAAAAACAATCAGGGCCAGGCGTTTTCCCTTTCTTTCGAGCGGACAAAGCAGAGGAAAGTTCATTAAGAGTAAGGTCAACCTCAAGACCAGACAGATTCAGATGAGAACTGGATGAAGATGGTACTCCATCAAGATAGGATTGAATGAGGGAACTAGACGGAGGGGACTCCGGGGTGTATAAATCTTCATAGAACAATTTAAATTCGTTAAGGATATCTTGATCCTTATGAAGAAGAGAGCCGTCCGCAGAATAAACAGAATCAATCAGCGTACGATCTTTACGAGATTTAAGATAGTTTGCTAGGAGTTTTCCAACTTTATTACGACCACCAAAATACCGAGCACTACTGCGGAGAAGTATGGAAGAAGCGTTGTCAGTCGAAGTTTTATTGAATGCCAATTTAGCGCGAATCAGGGCTGGAAGGACTGCGTTGCCCGATGAGGTATAGAATTTGTGTTCTAAAGCCTTGATGTGGGCCAGGGTGGCTTTATGTTGCTGGAGAAAACGTTTCTTCTTTTTTGAGACGAAGTCTATAATGAAACCCCTTGCAGTAGCCTTAAAGGAGTCCCAAATTATATAAGGGGAGGAAGTAGAGACATTATTAATGTCAAAAAATTCGTCAGCAAAGGTGGTGAAAGAAGAAGAGAAAAAAGGGTCAAGTAGAAGAGAGTTGTTGAAACGCCAACGGGAGGACCTGGGATGTGGTGGACGTGGGTCAAGTTCAGTTATGATTGGGGAGTGGTCAGAAATAACGATAGGTTCAATAGAAGAGGATAGCAAGTTTTGAGATAAGGATTGAGAAAGAAAGATATAGTCTAAGCGGGAGAGAGAGTTGTGAGGGGGAGAGAAAAAAGAAAAGTCAAGAGAATCGGGGTGAGTGAGATGTGTTTGGGAAATAGTGTCCAGAAATTGTTTATGAGATCTATGGGGTGTAAAGCGTGTCTGTGATTGGCGATCTAGGAAAGGGTCAACAACTTGGTTACAGTCACCTCCTAAAATGAAATTTTCATCTCTAAACTGAATACATTTTTGTGTGATCATAGGCCAAAAGGAACAATCAGGGTGGGTGGGGCCATAAACATTAAAAACGGTCAAAGAAATATTATTACTTAACAACTTAGCTAATATCCATCTACCTTCTGTATCGATTAATTTTGCAATTTAATTTCTTATGACATAGAATTATTACACCATTTTTCTTATTAGAAGTGGGAGAGAATAAAACTGATCCTACCCAGCTCCTCTTCAATTTTAAAGCCTCAATGTCTGTCAAATGGGTCTCTTGCAGAAAAACCAGATCAGGGTTATAAGAGGCAAGATGCGATAACATTTTCTGCCTCTTAATAGGGTTAATAAAACCCTTCACATTCCAAGAAATAACTCTGAATGTAGAACCGTCAAAAATATATGAAAATCAACAACAACAACAACAAACGTGTAATATTAACAGAGATGCAATAAATACTGTAGTTAAACTTACAATCCAAATATGAGTACAACATTAGAGAAAAGGGGGAAAGGGAAGGAAAAGGGAAGAAGAAAAGGGAGAAGGACTGAAAAAAGGAAAAAGTGGAGAAAGAGACAGTAAGAGAAGACAGTACATGACAACCACTAATGCAATAAGGGAATGTAAATTGAAAAAACAAGGAGGATGACGACTGTGATACGTACCTTTTAGGGGAAGACAAAGAAAGAGTACGAGGAGTGGCGACACGAGGAAGACGGCACAACTAACCGGGGAGGAAGCGTCACAGCGGAGAACATATGCGATAAACAGGAAACAGAGAGAAAGATGCGTTAGAGGATAAAAAAGTATCTATAAAACAAAGAAGGATGTAAAAGAAATGATGAAAAACCAAATAAGACAACATAATGTTACAATATAACTATGAACAGTAACCTTAAAAGATGAAAAACATTGAGTAAAACCAAGCTGAGTAAATCCAAAACAGTAGAGAAAAAAGTCAAGGTATAAAGGACGAAGAAGAGAGAGGGCCAGAAACATCCATCGACGATGTGGAAAGTGACTGGATGAAATTCTTCAGCTCTGCCGGTTCCTCAAAGGTCGAAGTTTTATTCTGATAGGTAACCTTGAATAAACATGGGTGAAAAAGTCCATATCGGGCTCCAAGCATGCGTAAAGGGGGTCGAAGATCCAAAAACTCTTTCCGCGTTTAGCCGTTGCAGAGGAAACATCCTGAGATAAAAATAACTTAGTACCCGACCAGACAAGTTGTTTTTTGTGCTTAGCTGCATTTAAAACCAGTAGCAAGTCTGTGAACCTCAAAAACAGAAAAATCACACCTCGTGGCTTGGAGGGAGCAGCTGAAGAGGACAAACGAGGGCCTAGCCTGTGTGCTCTCTGTATATTCAGATTTGTAGAAGCAGGAAGGTCCAGAAGTTTTATGAGAAAGTTGTTAAAGAAGGGAACTGGATCATCACCTTCTAAATTCTCCGGAAGACCGTATAAGCGCAAGTTGTTGCGCCTATTTCTGTTTTCCAAGTCCTCCGCTGATTTCTTCAACCAAAGGACCTCCTTCTCAAGGACAATTAGTTTTGTAGAGACACTTTGAAGTTCATCAACCTGCTGTTCCACTGTGGAAATGCGAGTGTCCATAGAAGCCCACTTGGTGTCCATAGTCTGTAGGCGTGAATTAGTCTCCTCGATAAAGGGGCGCAAAGCGCGAATTTCCTCAAAGATAGTGTCAAGAGAAATCGGGGAAACAGGCTTTGGTGGAGAAGGAGGGTCCTGTTTGAGGCGTTTGTTAGCGGAAGATGAGACCTGCGGTTTAATTGTCGCTGGTGACGCAGTTGTTGACTTTGAAGAGCTGGATTGCGCCATAGTGGTAGTATTCCTAATTACAGGAGCAGAGGGAGAAGATACTGACACTGGAGATTGATTAGTGGATCTCTTCTGTGTAAGTAATAGTTTCTTGCTCCTGCCCATAGAGCAGGGAAGGAAAAAACTACGTGCAGTAGGAGGAAAACACCAGTGAGGAAGTGAAATGTCTCACAGTATGTGAGGTAGGCTCCACAGGTGTATGCGCAAACAGTTCAAAAGTACAGCACTATTGTTACCAAAATTCAAAATATGTCTGGTCAGGTAAAAATTGATAGAGAGATTAATAAGTATCACCCATAAATCAGGAAAGCAGCATAGCAACTGAAGTAAAATGCGAGGAAAGCCTCACAGGGAAATCCAAAATGGCGGCTGCAGAGGAGTCAGAGCAATAAAGAGAGGTTTTACCTCAAAAACAGAGAGGACACCCATATCAGGCATATGAGGCTGTTCAGGAACGGTTCCGATGTCTGAAACTCACTGTTTCGATATTTAAAGGTAATTTTTTGCCGCGAAATTTACCGCGACATTTCCGCCGCGACGCGGAGCTCCGGAGCTAGGCGGCCATCTTGTTTGGCGCCGCCCGCGCTCCCTATCATGGCACTTTTTAATACCTGCCATGATGGAGATTGGAAAAGAGCAAAATTCTTTGGAATTGACACGGTACCAAAAAACCCCAGGGGTGGTGATAGAGTAGCATCCCTTAGGGAGCTAGACTCCAAGTTTATTCTAGAGGCAGGATGCATCGCACCAGTAGGGATGGACGAGGAGCTCCATGTACATTTGCAATAACTGGCATAAGAAAGACCTTCCTTAGGCCTGGATGGAGAAATGTTTGACCAGGGATGTCTTTTTTAGGATATGGCATTTATGAAATAATAGGCAGTTACTACTGATGTTGGATGAGGTGATTTTAACATGCTTTTGACTACTGTTTCCTTTGAGTGTATTTTTATATATATTTTTTTCCAGAGTGGGATCTGGACACCTATATGATGGACTGCAAATTGGGTCAAATAAATTGACGTTTGAGAAAAAATAAAGATCCAGTGTACACAACACAGAAATTAGAATGATGTGTATATATGTGATAGGCCACTAGAGCTGTTATTTAGAGAAAAACCAAATCGCTTTTCAAATGATCAGATGATGAATGTCTGGGAGTTAAAAAAAAAATAACTTTGTTATACAGATTGGTATTGTTGCCCAAGATATATTTTTTTCACTTCCCAATTAGAGAATATATGACGCTACTTAGCATGCTATTATTACGCATGCTTTTAGTGCGAAGTTTTTACTTTGCAAATCCCTTTGCTTCGCATATTTTTACTGCGCATACCATTACTACGCAAATGCATTTAGAATATATGAATCTTCTTTTACTCCGCTTATAATTACTTCGCATACCACTACTACGCAAAAAATGAATTTTTAAAATATTTTTAAATAATGTAACCTAACCCCTGGGACGGGATTGGAGGGAAATAGGGGTTTTGGGTGGGGGAGTAATTTCAAAATGAGTATAAAAATTAATACCCGTGTATGAAAATTAATACTGGTATATATATATTTATATTTTTAAATTTCAATAATATATCACCTGGGGTGGGATTCCAGGGAAATAGGCGTTTTGGGTGGGGTAGTAATTTAAAAATGAGTATAAAAATTAATACTCGGGTATGAAAATTAATACTCGAGAATTATTTAAAATATACCAAAAAATTATCGCACCCCATAACTTAGAAAGAACATATTTTAAAAAGAAGTAGTAAATTAAAACATACATTAAACGGTCCATGCTATTGACAATTTAACTAATAATCAAACATACTGTAATCAAAAGATATATGAAATGAACATGAAGTAAATAACGTTTATAGAATGTAAAAAAGCTTCCTTTTTTCGTGTTTAACCAAACCAATAACTAAAGATTCTCTAACATCATACTTTATCTAGTATACTCACAAAAGAAGCCCAATAACAAGACGTTATCTCTTTCTCCCCAAAAAAATTCAATATGAATCATAATGTTTACTTTTTTTTACATTTACGGCGATATTTCCTTTTTTATCAAAATCAAATTTTAATGGCAATATCTATAATTATTACAATACTCAACCAAGCTGAATAGAGTCAAATCTTTTAATCTTCTTAAATATCTTCCCTAATACATCCTAGAAATACAGTTCTCCTGCTTTACTACTCGACCCTGCTTACGTCGTAACATTTTTTTTCCGCATTTATTTATATCTAAATTATCCGAAAAACACTTTAGCTCACATCTTTTTAATTAAATTAGTTAATTTACATTTTATTTATTACTAATAATGTTCTTACCTGCTCCCCCTGGTTTCATTCTTCTACTCCTCTCCCCTTCGATCCTCCTTATCACTTCTTAACGCTTTCGCGTCACTGTTTTCTTCTACCGCTAAAATAGAAAAAGGACTAAGTTAACCATTGAAAACCATTGTAAATCGTGAGAAATCAATGCATGTCAATACTCAAATTACCTTTTTTTTTTCTTTTTTTTTTTCTTTAGTTACTATTTTTTTTAGTTCAAACTAATCCTTTTAAATTTTCGTAAGTACTTTTTTGTGAAAAGCTGCAAATATCCTTTACATTTAATTAAATATAATTATACATACATACTTTTTAAATATTATTTTATAATTTATTTGATTATATAAATCTTCTTACCTGATACGCGTGGTAACATCCTTCTTCACCTCTTGCCTTCAATCCACGGTATGACGTTTTTACGCTTTTGCGTCACTGATTTCTTGTATCACGAAAATCAAAAAGGACTAACTTATCCATTGAAATCTTTTGAAATCCGTGGGAAATCAATGTAAGTAAATACATACAATACTTTTTAAGTTATTTTATTTTTCAAAAATAGCAAAGTAAAATAATACGTACAAATAGCATTTGCGAAGTAAATGCATGCTATGTAGCAGCATGCGTAGTAAATGTAAACACGGACTAAAAAATGCGAAGTAAAAGCACATCGCAGTAATGCCCGCATAGTAACGGTGTGTTGCCCAATTAGACTGTCTCAAATATCCAGCATGCTATAACGTAGTATTGAGACCCAACCACTATGGAATTATTTTTAACACTCTGTAATACATTGAATAATGGAACACACATAAAAAATGTTATACATAAAAAATGTGTTATATATAAAAAAAAATCACATATTGATGTGCAGGGCTAAGGGGAGGCGGGAAGAAGACGCGGGAGAGCAGAAAAGGAGCCGGGGAGGCAGGAGGAGAAAAAACACCAGGAGGGGGCTGGGAGCTAGGGGAAAATGGAGGCACAAGATACCGAGGCACAAAGTAAAGCGGTACAAGGAAAAGAGGCATAAAGAAAAGAAGCACAAAAAGAGGCACAAAGAAAGGAGGCACAAAGCAAAGTTGCACAATGTAAAGGGGCACAGAGCAAACGGCAGAGCGTGAGAATAAGAGGTAAAGTAAGGAAACGAGTGAGAGGAAGAGGCAAAGTAATGGAAATGAGAGAGAGAAAGAGGCACAGCAAGGTCAGCTCTGAACAGGAACACAAGCAACCCGGACCAGTTTCACCCTTGTTTCGGGCTGGTCAGCCAGATATAGTTTGGTTCCAGTAACACAGTGGGCATGGGTTGCTTGTGTTCCGGTTCAGGGAGCACCTGGCTTCGCAGTTCGTGCTAGACTGTTCCCTTTGGAGCAGAGTCAAGACTGATTTGCATATCGCTGGGTCCAAACTGTGGTGGCATGGTGTATAAAGCAACGATGGACAGGGATGCGGTCAGAGGAATTACCAGTGGCTGAGATTAATTCAAGCATTCCAACCATCACTTTTTGTTTACTTTTTTATCTGGCTATCATTAGTATAGCTGTCACATGTGAAGTTTAAAGAATTTAGAAGTTCCAGGAGTGTTTTAATTTACGCATTGAAAAAAAGTGGTAAAATAATTCATTCTTGTATAACTCCTCTCTAGATGCTCTATGGCTTGGAGGAGAAAATGGAGAATAGAGATGATTCTTGACCTGTCTTTAAAGTAGAAGTTGATCAGGTCAACTATATTTCTTTTAATACCCATATCATTTAATCTTTTCAGTAATATTTCATGATGTGCTAACTTGAATTATGCTGATAGGTCCATGAGAATGAGCGCTACCACTACTCTTTTATTCACTGTAGTTTTTAGGTTGCCTCAAATTGATGGCATGGTGGATTAATTCCCTCTTCGTGGCATTAAGCTTTTTTGGTGGTCAGATAAAAAGGAGTTTACCTCTCTGTGTTTTGAAGTATGGGAGAAGGTAGCCCTTTCTATCAGTTTGATTAGAAACGGTCTATTGGTAATGGGTCTGTAGTTCTTGGGGTCTGCTGGGGTCATGTAAGTCATCTTATATAGCAGTTGTATGTTTGATGTTTTTTGTTCTGAAGGAAATCATGCCTAGGGGTTAGGGACTTGTTGATGATATTCAGTGCTGGGATTGCTGCTGACATTGATAGTAAGATATTTTTAATAGGATTGGGTGTCTTGGGGTTTGCTGAATGGACCATTCAATATCACTATCTCACGGAATTCTGAGAAAGACAGTTGCTGGAAGGAGGCCACAGTGGGTATGTATGTCACATCTGAGCTTTCTTTGTCAGGTTGTTGAAACAGCATCATTTATCTTTTATTAAATCGGTATCCATCCAATTTGTTAGCTTTAGTGATGAAATGCTCAGCCATTTGGCTGCAGAAGCTCTGATGGAAGAGTTGATATTGTTGTGCAATTTAAATGGCTAAATTCTGATAGAATCTTGGATAGCTCTGTCAACTGACAATAATCTGTGGTAATACTGTTTGAGTAGTACGTCTTCTTAGCTTTTTTGATGTATGATTTGTACGCCATGTTGTCTTTATAGGCATGTTTTGTCCAGTAGGTTATGATCTGTACCATGATAGGTGAAGGGTACACATTTGTGCTTTTATCTTTTTATTATCATCACTTATTCAAGGATTCTTCTGCTTCCTTTTTTGTTCTCATCACATTTTCAGAGGGATAACTTGTTTGAAGTCAGTGTTCATCCAATCATTTTGCTACTCTATTGAGTTTATCTGATCCATCTGTATGTTTTTTGAAAGGTTGGCTTCAAGGTTCTCCATACAGAGGGGTCGATTCCGATCTCGGCCGGAAGCGCACCTAACACCATTCGTCCGGAAAAAAACCAAGCCGAATGCGTGTTTCCCGACCGATTCGAACAGTCGTCCGAACGAGCAAGTACGATGCGCATAACAGCACAGATTCCGAGCGAGCCGTACTTACCCATTTCAGCTCCTGTTCCCCACCCGAGCCGGATCCGTAAACGCTGAATCGAGTCGCACGGAACCAAATACACAGCACCTTCCGGCCGGACTAGTACGATGCGCCTTCCGTACGCACCGAACCCGTCGCTATGTCCGGCACGTCAGAGCATCCGGGAGAGCTGTACATAAGCTCCGATTCGCGCCACAAGACGATCCACGGCGAGGAGACGAACAAGCCAGCGACGAGTACGAGTCGAAGCCACGAGAAACCCGAACGAGACGAACCAACCATGAATCCCATCGCGCAGGTCCTACCAATACTCTACATCTATTACCGGGACCGGTACGGACACGTACGGCGCAGACGGTAAGTCAAACACCCACAACACAAACAAACGACACGTACCCGAAATATGTCACACACACATAGGGATGCAGAAATGACGTACACTCGCAACAGCAGAACCATAGGGGCGGGATGGCTATCACCAATGCCATACACACCCATAGGGGGATGGATGCCTACCACTAACACCACCCCTACTCATGGGGTCTGGATGCCTACCACTACCACCACCCCTACTCAGGGGGGCCTGGATGCCTGTCACTACTACCATCCCCACTCATAGGGGGATGGATGCCTACCACTACCACCACCCCTACTCAGGGGGGCCTGGATGCCTGTCACTACTACCATCCCCACTCATAGGGGGATGGATGCCTACCACTACCACCACCCCTACTCATGGGGGGCTGGATGCCTGCCACTACTACCATCCCCACTCATAGGGGTATGGATGCCTACCACTACAACCACCCCTACTCATGGGGGCCTGGATGCCTGTCACTACTACCATCCCCACTCATAGGGGGATGGATGCCTACCACTACCACCACCCCTACTCATGGAGGCCTGGATGCCTGCACTACTACCATCCCCACTCATAGGGGGATGGATGCCTACCACTACCACCACCCCTACTCATGGGGAGCTGGATGCCTACCACTACCACCACCCCTACTCAGGGGGGCCTGGATGCCTGTCACTACTACCATCCCCACTCATAGGGGGATGGATGCCTACCACTACCACCACCCCTACTCAGGGGGGCCTGGATGCCTGTCACTACTACCAACCCTACTCATGGGGGCCTGGATGCCTACCAATACCACCACCCCTACTCATGGGGGCCTGGATGCCTACCACTACCACCACCCCTACTCATGGAGGCCTGGATGCCTGTCACTACTACCATCCCCACTCATAGGGGGATGGATGCCCACCACTACCACCACCCCTACTCATGGGTGCTGGATGCCTACCACTACCACCACCCCTACTCATGGGGGCCTGGATGCCTGTCACTACTACCATCCCCACTCATAGGGGGATGGATGCCCACCACTACCACCACCCCTACTCATGGGTGCTGGATGCCTACCACTACCACCACCCCTACTCATGGGGGCCTGGATGCCTGTCACTACTACCATCCCCACTCATAGGGGGATGGATGCCTACCACTACCACCACCCCTACTCAGGGGGCTGGATGCCTACCACCACCACCACCCCTACTCAGGGGGCCTGGATGCCTGTCACTACTACCATCCCCACACGTAGGGGGATGGATGCCTACCACTACCACCACCCTACTCATAGGACGGGTAATGCATGACACAACCAGCATACTCCAACATAAGGAATGTCTGAAAAACACATCCCCCAACACCATGACAAGCGTGTGTAGTCTGTGTCAAATGCCTACAACACTGAACATGACATTGAACATACAATGTGACCCCCTATCACATGTGTCACACATAAATGTGTGTGGCCTCCACAATGCAAGCAGACCATGACCACTGTGGCAATGGGGTCTAACACCCCATCATCACAGTGACCAAAAGGTAAGTGTGGGGTCCATAGCTGAAGCACATTTTGAACATTGTGGCAATGGGGTCTAAAACCCCATCATCACAGTGACCAAAATGTAAGTGTGGGGTCCATACCTGAAGCACATTTTGAACATTGGTGCAATGGGGTCTAAAACCCCATCATCACAGTGACCAAAAGGTAAGTGTGGGGTCCATACCTAAAGCACATTTTGAACATTGTGGCAATGTGGTCTAAACCCCCATCATCACAGTGAGCAAAATGTAAGTGTTGTCATGGAAAAAGCTGCAAATGCCAAACAGCATGGATGATTCCTGGTCACAGAACAACAAACACATCTGTGGCATAGTAGTGCTTGTATCCCATAGCAACATAGATTGGGTGAGGCAAACAGTGCAGTGCAAATAAGACATACCTTTGGCCATGTGCAGACAAACATCACCCATGGGGGCTGACATTGTCAACATTCATCAATAACACAATGACAGAAGTGACCATCATAATGCAGACCCACATATCTGCACCAATGGACACACAAATGTAGATATCCTGTGGAGACTGTATATGTGAGGTGAAGAAATACCATACCATGGCAGCAATGGGACATACAAACCATGATCATTGTGCTGACTGATGACCTAGGAGTCCCAGGGACAGCAGGGAAACCCACCAAACAACATACAGCCAATGGCACACTAAAGATTTGCCAATGCAGTGGTGCAGATGCACAAACACAAACAGGCAGCCTCACACTGCATATCAAACACAACAGGTGATGGGGGGTGTGCCAGTGTCCCCAGGCAACCACACAACACATGAGGAGGCCTGAATCCCAATTACACAGATGTGTATACAGTGCCACACAAAAGTAACTCATGGATCGGATTCCCCTATGTGGGCAATCAGGCATTGTTAGATGAGAGGGAGCCCAAATTACACATTTCACACAAGCTTGTAGGAACAGCAACTAACACAGCAAGAGACAGACCCACCACAGCACTACCCCCAGGGACCCCACATTGTGGTGACCCAGGGCCTGCATGATTTATTTATTTATTTAAAGAGTTTTATATAGCGCTGGCTAGACCCGTGGGTATCAGAGCGCTTTACATAACGATCAACAATGTTACAACAATGAAACAGTTACACGTTACATCAAGTATATGCGTCACATTTAAAGAGCGGGAAAGAGGGACAAATAGGGCGGATGGGGGAGAGGGGAGTGAGAGGGGGAGGAAGAGGGTGTAGAAGGTATGAGAGACAAATGGGACGTCTGCCCAATAACCGACTGGGTAGGTGACGGCCGAGGAGGGAATCCACAGCCAGTCTCCCCTATAGCTCTCAAGGAAGCTCCATCGGGAATCGGTCAGATAGCTATGACTCAACAGATGAGGGAAAAATTCACAGAAGAATGTCCAGATGTGAAGCAGGATGGGAGCTAAGAACCAAGTGGGTTAGGGTAAAGGTCAAGAGCTGGAAAGGAAATAAGTAGAGTGGATAGGGGTAGGGGGTAGTAAGAGGGGAGGAGGGAGATAAGGTTAGGAGAGACGAAGGAGAGTCTGCCCAAAGACCGGCTGGGTAGGAGACTGCTGAGGAGGGAATCCACAGCCCATCTCCCTTACAGCTATCGGGGTAGCTCCACCGGGCATCAGTCAGAATGGCTAGTCTCAATAGTCGAGGGAAGGTTCCCAGAGTAAATGTTTTGGTGGGGGGGAGGAACAGGCTTGGGTGAAGGCTGAGCGGGATCAGGATGAAGGTCAATTATTATAGTCCAGGCAAGATAGAGCATCAAGGAGGGACCCACTGAGGTGGACATCGTGAGGTCAGGCAAAGGGGGGGAGAGTTCTTGAAGTTAGAATTCCAGAGGTTCCCAGAAAGTCACTATAACTCAGAGGGGGAGAGTTCTTGAAGTTAGAATTCCAAAGGATCCCAGAAAGTCGCTGTAACTCATAGGGGAGGGGTGCAAGAACGAAAGTGACAATGACAGAGACATCAGAGCCATCTTGGGGTCAGGCGCTTGTTAATATGAAGATCGTCGTGGAGACAAAATCGGCCCCTCAATGAATGCAACAATGAAAAGCTCCTCTTAATCTGCGGGCACAGGTTCGGCTACGATGGTCCAAAACGCCTAGGTCTCTTTGCGCAGCACCCCAGGAGAAGATAAAACGCTCTTCGTAGTCCTGACTTAGCCGCCATTTTAGGGTCAGGCGCAATCCACGAGGAGATCCCCATGGAGATGAAAATGGCCCCGCAGTGAAGCGCTCCTCCTAATCAACTGGCAGCATCAGCACAATTTCCAACATCGCCCAGACCTCAGCGTGCAGCACCACAGGAGACGGTAAGCTGCTCTTCGAGAAACTCACAGTTAAGTATGGCGAATGTGGTAGCGCGTCCCTTCTCACCGGCACCGACGGATGATAATCCCACTCCCATGATAATCCCACTGTGATGACAAAGCTAGATGTCGTTCACACTGTGAACCACAGTCATGTGTCCTGAGCAACAAACTACCATCACACCTACACAAGCACAAATCAATCAGCACGGCCTGTCAGCCAAGGCCAATATGGAGGTAGGGGTCTAGCCATGCAACAACTCATTTGCACACACTCAACACCACACACCTTGATCTCCACCAATGTGCAGCAGTGAAGCTCACATGGACTGGTGACATTGCACATGCACCCATGACAATCCCAGGGGTGGTGGTGGGAACTAAGGTGCAGAAACCCATCACACATGGCCAGTCAACAAGACTCGTGAATGTCTGACACACTGCACAGTACGCTGTACATGGGCATGACGTCAAATCCACACCAACCAATGGGATCCCGGTCACAGTCACACACCAATGAAGAAGCCAAGGTCACCCACAAAGAACACACATAGACAACTTCCAACATTGCAGCTCTGACCCTGAGGAGTGGCAGCAGTCACACACACAACGTGTCACAATCACTGAAAGCTAACACAAACTGTAAATTACATGACTTGTGTAACCAACAAGTGCCAAGGGGAATCCTGACTGTGTCTCATCTGCGTTTGCCCACAAACTCAGCCCTGACAGCAAACACACCTATGGATGACACCCTGATGACCAGTAATGTGCCATGCACCCACATCCCAGAGAACCCAGGGCGAAGATTTTGGGGGAACATAGGTCAACTCAGCAAGCATCACAAACAGGAACATCACTAGGGATCCCAGCCTGCGTAGCAAAATGCAAGTGAACACACACAGACATGCTCACACAACACACACCTTGGGCTCAGGCAATGTCACGGAATTACACACTGCCATGAGGGGACTCCACTCCTGTGTAAGGAAAGCTGTGCCATACGTTGTCTCTGCAGGGCTCTATCATGTCAGCAGAACACTTGGTCACTCTGTCAACAATTAGCACAAAATGAAGGCTCTCGTCACATCAGCCTGCTCATGGGAGTGTCACCGAAATCATCTGCACAGATCCAACACACATGTATAGCAAGTTGCACTGATAACACAGATGAGTCCTTCCCCATTGATGCCCAAACTTGCATGTCCAGTGGAGATGGTCACACGGTCAGGGAAATAGACAAATTGAACAATGGCAAGCACAACTGATGTGGAGGGGTGTAAGCCACAGATGTGATATTGCAAATAAATGTAGGAAATCCCATTGGCAAATATTGAAAACATGACACCCTCATATTGCTGCAAAGGATGACATGGATACACACCAGGATAGTACACATTCCCCCTGGACCACATGGGGTCCTGCACAGTAACACTTCATTTTCCTGATATCAAAAATTACCATCACTGCAGCAAGGGCATGGTTAGCATCATCAACATCATGTACATCTGAAGCAAAACCACTAGAGAACAGAAAGTAGCTTTAGTCAGCATATGTGGGTGTAAAATAGAAAGTCCTGAAAAAGACAAAGGCCAATGGCCAGTCCATCAGTAAAGTCCGAACAGGGTGACAGTGGCAGATGTCACCCTTTGCTTGCCTGCACTGCTACGGACCAGGGACATTCCCCTCGGAGGGGCATACGGGGGGCAGGCCAGGCACCGCAGGGACAGGATCAGGGCTCACCAGAAGGAGGCAGGGAAGGGGTGGCTGGTGCTGGAGAGTCACTGACAACTGCAGTGGAGGTGTCCGACATGGTGAGTGCCGGCACAACTGGGGGGCATGAGTCAGATGGTGTGGGTGCCGGCACGACTGCAGTGGGCTGGCCAGATGGAGTGGACAGGTTCCCCACTGCAGTGCCCAAGTCAGACGGGGTGGTAGTGGACTCCACTGCAGTGCCTATCGCCAGGGGAGTAGAATGGGGTTCAGGTAAGGTGGGCAGGACAGAGGGGAGGACACGGTCTCCACACCAGTGGCACAAACATGTGCAGCGGGGGGTGTGGGGCTGGAAGAGCAAGTGGTAGGGGGAGAAGGCGAGATCATTTTGGGGACGGTGTATCTGTGGGTGGGGGAACCTGGGGCAGGGTGTGGTGGGGGAACCTGTGTTGTGGGGGCCTGAGGGATGGAGGAAGGAGACTGTGTGGTTGAGCTGCAGGGCGGTGGTGGGGTCTTGCTCTTCCGGGTCCGGGGAGACTTGTGGGTGGGGGCCTCAGTTTGTCTGTGCCTGGGGGAGGGTGTCCGGGGGTGAGGGGCACTCCCCTCTGTGTGGGTGGACTTCCTCTTCCCCCTGTATGCTGGATCAGCTGGATCGGAGGGGAAGAGGCCGAGGTCACAGAGGAAGAGCTGCTTTTTAGGTGGGGTTGCAGGTGAGGCAAGGGAAGGGGTCTTGGAGGGAGAGGATTTGGAGGACTGCGGAGTGACTGTGGATGCCTGTGTGTGTGTCTGTTCCCCATCCCCTGTGGGTGTGGTATCAGTCCCCTGAGGTTGCTTGCGTGCACGTTTTGACTTTGTTTTGGGTGTTTCTGTGCTGCTCGTGTCTGTGTGTTTGGGTGATTGTGCAGGTGTGCATGTGCTTGGGGCAGGTAGGGTGCTAGGAAGTGTGGATGGGGCAGAGGTAGGAGGGGTGAGGGACTGTTGGAGGAGGGACACTGCTGCCGTCAGGGAGGAGTCCATGGACTTATTGCTCCTCTGTAGGGCAGACATGCCCGATGAGATACCCTCCATGAATGACACCAGCTGTGTCAACAGAGTGGTGTGTGCATGGAGGACACTCAGCATTGCTGTCTGCCCTACATGGAGCTGGCGAAGTAAGTACACAGACTCCTCACTCAGGGCAGCAGGGGACACAGGGGCAGGGGGTGCGGTGCCTGGCATGAAGGAGACATGCTCCCGAACACGGGAGCCTCCACGGACCTCTGGAATGGGAGCCAATGGGAGGGCGGTGGTGGTGGTGGTGGTGGTGGCGGGGCCAGCCATACTAGCTGGGGTGTGGTGGCTGCTGACACCCGCCTCCACAAGGGAGTCATCCACCGAGCTGCTGTGGTCCTCAGCTGAGGTGGATGGTGCTGAGGACTCCTCGGTGTGGCTCCCCTCGCCCTCCGTGCCACTGGGTCCCTCCGACCACTCATCGGCTGCTGACCCAGTCTGGCTCTGCAGCTCCTCCTGGTCCATGGAGCTGTCCCCTCCTGTGGCCGTGGATGTATCTGCAAACTATTAGGGAAACAGACAAACATCAGTCACCTGCACTGACCGCACACACCACAGTAAGTACAGCACATTACAGAGCAAGCCCTGGCATCCTTAGTTGAACATTGCCAAAAGTGCTCACACAGATTAGGAGAAGCCAATTGTCAGTCTGATGGTCAACCATGGCACTCACACCCCTCCTGGCCTTGCACCCATCTGTCTGGTGCCTGTCGGATGGTAATACCCCAGTGTGGACACATGCACCACCTACACAGTTGTTGGACATTGCAGAGAACACGGTGAAGTATGTGAACATGCACACATCACATCTCTTGCCACTGAGTCAGTACAGGTGTCTGGATAAAGGGATGGCCAGAGTCTAATTTGAAATGCATGTGATGCATACCAGCACCAGACACCATGATGCACCCATGTCCTGATAGTCAATGCCACAATGGGGTGCATGTAGCACATGTCACTCCCCTGCAGGATCACTCTTAGGAAGTTTAATGCCATGGCACAGGCATGCCTGCAAAGTCATACATCACTGTCTCCAGTCACATGGGCAGGGCAGCCAGCCAACAACAGTCTGCACTGTGTCACAATCCTAGGTCATGGGGAATGCAAGTTCTGTAGCTGACAAGTGCACATGTCCATCCCCCACAAACCACATCATCTGAACTCTTATTTGTCCACGTCATACCAATTGGACATATGGGAGACATGAAACACAACTCTCTGAACCTGAGCACCTCACAGTCTGCTGTGAATGAAAAACAGCTGCCTGAACTTCACAGTCGCATACACCAGTCTGCACAGTCAAGTGATCAAACACCTATATGTCACACAAGTATCGTCTCCTATGGTCACATCTCAGATGGCATGCTGAGCCCTAACCGATAAACACCCCAGTAGTCCTGACAACGAAGCCACAGCACAATGACACAGAGGCAGACACCTGAGGGAACATTTCACTGAGCACAACGTGTCAGCTGATACACGGGAGTGGGAGTACAGAGTGTATTGTATGCCCTGGAGTAGGCATGACTGTCCTGCTCCACATGAAAGAGGGATGAGCCCTGGACAGTAGGCAGGTGGCTAAGCATGTGTGACACACTTGATATACATACTCCTGAGGCCCAAACATTGTTCCCACCCGCAGCATGGGGGTGTGCCAAATACCCCAGGCACATGTGGTGAGTCAGATCAGCAATTGGACCACATATCAAAGTTACACGCAAATTACATGTCAGAACTCAGGCATTGTGTAAGCAATTGACCCACCCATGAAGCCCACCACAAAGTTACGGGAACAAATGCTGTCCCCCACCTTGAGTTAAGCAAAATGCAAGGACACAGTACCCAAGTGACACAATTTCCTGACTGTAAGGGCCACACCTGGGTATCAGATGAGGAGTGGGCATGTCACAATTGAGGGACATGGGTCCTGGACCACAAGACTGATGTACTGTGGAAGTTTAACCAGGCCAGAGGAGGGCACATAGCATGTCAGACAAAGTTCACAGTGCAGTCATGGACTCACCCCCTCCTTGCTGCTGTCTGGCCTTCAGCTGCCCATTCAGGTCAGGGAAGACCACCGCCAGGATCCTGAGCATGTGGGGGGTCAGGGTCCGGTGTCCGCCCCTCCTGCGAGGAGGTGACAGCTTCAGCTGGACCCTTGCGATCCTCCGGGTCCAGCCCCGAAGGTCCTGCCACCTCTTCTGGCAGTTGCGGATCTGGCGCTTGTAGTCCCCCACGGATCTTACTGCCCGGGCGATGGTCAGCCAGATTTCCTGCTTCTGGTGGGCATCAACCTGTGAGGATGACAAAGTGAAAAGGCCATTACTACACATGCAACATATCCGTGCATCATACAGTTGGATATACATGTCTCAATCACAGGGGCATATGATGTACACAGGCAGTGCAACTATGGCTATGAACAGTTTGCCAGCAGTTACTAAATGGTATCATTGCCTGGGAAGTAAAACCTTGTTGGAATGCACTGTTACTGCACTATACCTGTTCAGTGCATGTAACTACACACTTTGGGGGTGAGAACTACTCAGTGAGCATGCTAGCCAGTGGTGTGCACACTGTAAGTCTTGCTAGTCAGACAACATGCACATTTAGTAAGGCAGTGGACAGCACACTCACCTGCTCCCCTGGTTTCCCATACAGCTTGCTGTACTGTGGAAGGAGGCTGTCCAGCAGGGCCTGGTTCTCCTCAGTGGTGAAGGCTGGGGCTCTCTCCACAGTACGTGCCATTGCAGTAGCCAGAGGATGCAGAGACAGCAGCAGTGTTGGTGGCAGATGTCGTCCTGGAGCATGTAGTGCAGGCAAGTGAGCTCTCAGCGGAACAGCCAGCATTATATGTGTGCTGCAGAGGCAGATACTGTCCCATGTGTCCAAAGTGATAGGTCCAAGTCGTTTGCATCTTCTGAATCTGGCCAATCCATGGAATTGCACCACTTATACACGCCCACAGCATCCTTCAAAAGTTCAACTTCATGACACCCATGAATTTGCAACATTGTTGTGGCTGGCCAACTGAATTCACTGCATCAGATTCGTTAAAGCTTCGAAAACACGTCCGTTGCCATGCCAGGTCCTAGCCAATGCGTGCGCACCGATCGGTCCATTGCTGTAGAACGCGTACCCGCTCACATCATATGCAATGGCCAATGCGTGCGCACCGATCGGTCCATTGCTGTACAACGCGTACCCGCTCAGCATCATATGCAATGGCCAATGCGTGCGCACCGATCGGTCCATTGCTGTACAACGCGTACCCGCTCACATCATATGCAATGGCCAATGCGTGCGCACCGATCGGTCCATTGCTGTAGAACGCGTACCCGCTCACATCATATGCAATGGCCAATGCGTGCGCACCGATTGGTCCATTGCTGTACAACGCGTACCCGCTCACATCATATGCAATGGCCAATGCGTGCGCACCGATCGGTCCATTGCTGTACAACGCGTACCCGCTCACATCATATGCAATGGCCAATGCGTGCGCACCGATCGGTCCATTGCTGTACAACGCGTCCCTGTACAAGTCACTCGCATATGCCACCATGCTTGTCACTGATGAACCTATGCCAGCCACATTTACTTGCCAGGGACACAGGGGCACACCTACAACACCACAGCCTGTCCACACTGTATCCTAAGGCATGTAAGGCTGCATTACCTTTTCTGTGTATGGGGGTCAACACGTGGTTTTTTGGGTGGCACTTGGGGGCAGCCACTCCCAGGCTGTGCATGTGTTCATGGGGACAGAATCCTTTGTGTGTTGTGCACATGACCACTGTGATGTGCAACTGTTCATTTCATAGCATGTGGCATGGTCACATTTCCAGGTTGTGTATGTGTATGTCATGTCACATACCCCCTGAGTCCCATCTGGGAAGGTATGTACGTCACAGGGTGACCCATTGCCACAATAGTGATGGCCCTCCACAGTCTGTGTGCATGTTGTGTTTCCGATGTCTCTGATTCCATGTGCACAATGGGAGACAGTCTCCACATCCACGTTGTTTGTGCATGGACTTTGATGTTGTGCATGTGTGTGTCACAGACGTCCATGTCTGTCCTGCATAGGCAACAGGGGCCACTACCTGTGGGAGTCATGGTTGTTTTGCTGACGTGTACATGATATGCCATGTCATGCCAGTGTCCATGTGGCAATACAGGGTCCCTGGGAATCTACCTGTCAATGAGCTGTGATGCCTGTGGCACATCTGTCCTGACATGTCACTGTGGTGTGTGTTTGGAACGTGACAGCAGTAAATGGGTACTCTGACACAGCCTAATGATTTCCCATAGCACAACCTGGAACTTGTTGTCAACACATGTTGAACTGTGATGTTAGATGTTGGCCATGTAGGTGCCATATATGTCCATACAGAATGGCACACACATCAGGTACTTGTGTCTCGTAATGATGTATCATGTGATATTGAGTATGGTCAATGGCACATATGTGGGGTGACTGACAATCTTTCTTTCTTCACCTATGCACTGCAGGGCACCAGCTGTCCATAGACCATTCCCTGACCTTGCAACGATGGTGGAACGTGACTGCATCCAACGGTACCGCTTCAACAGGGCGCTGATTGAGGAATTGGCGGTGCGGTTGGCCCCACATTTGCAACCTGGCCGGCCATACCCTACAGGGCTGACCCCCAAGGTGAAGGTGATGGCAGCCCTACACTTCTTTGCCACCGGTACCTTTCAACACACTGTGGCGTCTGCTGGTGGGATGTCACAGACCATGTTCAGCCGTGTGCTACGCGATGTTTTGGAGGCAATGTTGAGATACCTGAACCAGTACATCTATTTCCCTAAACGTCAACAACTCACTGATGTCAAGAGTGACTTCTATGCCCTGGGGAGGATGCCACATGTCATTGGCTCCATTGATGGGACACATGTGGCTTTGGTACCACCACAGGCACATGAGCAGGCATACAGGAACAGGAAACATTATCATTCGATCAATGCTCTGGTGGTATGTCTTGCAGATATGAGCATCTCACATGTGTGTGCCCGTTTCCCCGGTTCGGCACACGATGCCTACGTGATGAGGAGTAGTCGCATCCCCAGGATGATGTCACAGATGCAGAACCAGCGTGCCTGGCTTGTCGGTGTGTACTGACTTTGTACCATTGTGTGTGTTCTGCTATGTTGTATTCCGCCCTCTTTTCCAACTCAGCTAATGTGCAATTGTCTGTCTGTAGGTGACTCCGGATACCCCAACATGCCGTGGTTGCTGACAACCCTCAGGAACCCTGTGACACCAGCCCAGATGCGCTACAATGAGGCACATGGTCGGATCAGGAGAGTGATCGAGCGGACATTTGGTCTCCTGAAGAGCCGCTTCCGCTGCCTGGACAAGACAGGAGGGGCCCTCCCATATGCCCCAGCAAAGGTGTGCAAGATTGTCATCGTCTGCTGCATGCTACACAACCTGGCAGTGCGGAAGGAGTTGCCTCTCATCCTGGATGACGATGACCAACATCCGCCACCTGTGGAGGATCCTGGCCTGGGCCACGATGCCAGTGATGATGATGATGATGATGATGAGGGTGATGTCCGCACACAGCTCATCACCAACTTCTTCAGCTGAATGTGAGTATCCAGAGAGTTGTCATATCAATGATGTGAGTTTGCATGATATGTGTGGGTGGTGCTCTGGTGCTGTTTGAGTGTGGCCATGTGCTACTTGACTGGATGCGTGCAGCGATGTGTCCTTACAGGTAGTCTGTACTCCCCAACATTGTTGACATGCTAACTTGGTTTTGTGTAGGTATCTTGTGACATGTATTGGGCATGAGTATTGCAGTTCTGTCCTGTTCTTCAGTGCTTTTGACTGTGTGTCATGTCTGTCCTTCACAGGGTGCTTACAGAGTTGTTTGGTCAACTTGGATCCCCGACACCATGATTCAGCTTTCAGGGTGGCAGCAGTCGTTTCCCTACAGGTGATGTGCCACACACCCCTGGACTTTATTTGTTCTACACTTTTTGACTGTGTGGCCACTGCCACGTGGGATTACCTTGCATTTGTAGTGGAAACAACATGTTGCAAATGTGTAATAAACCTGTGCTTCACTTTGGGATGTGCGTTGTCTGTGGTCACACATCTGACTGACATTTGCTTACTGCACCTGTGGGCTAGTTAACACAGACTCTGAATAGGTGTGGTGTCTGTGCATTCCATTGTATTTCCTGGCAACATCAGTGTAGGCGATGAGTCCGATGGCCCTGGGATCTATGTGTTGTGTAGCCCTAGTGGTGTGTCTCCCTCATATGTGTCACGTCGCCATGACTCACATGACGGTGTTGAACTTGCTGTGGCAGTTAGCATGCACAGTGTCATTTAGCAGATCATCATCTCCATGACAAAAACAACGTTGGAATCACAACAGAGGCAAGTATGGTGTATTAGTGAGTTTATTACATACATGTGTGAGGATAGTGCACAGGATGGTGGGTGCTGTACATTGGTATTGTAATCCAAAGTTCCCAGATGAGCTGGAAGTGTTGGTAGCAGAAATGTCCTGAGTAAAGTCCACAGTCATCTGATACATTAGTCCAACTTAAACTCCCCATGTCATGTGGGAGAGTTGTGTTGCATTCGACAGGGTGAACAGTTTGCACACAAAGGAGAATTTCCAGAACAGGTGTTGGCTTCCTGGGGGATGTACATGGCCATCGGCCTCTCAGTTGTCCTTCCTCGGATGACCCCTCTTCTTTCTGGGGGGACCCTCACGTGCAGGCCGCTGCAGTGCAGAGGACTCTCCACCAGAGTCATCCTCCCTCCCTGTGGCAGTTGCAGTTGTTGCGGCACCAGATGTTGTGGGCACACAGGGAGGTGTGGACATGTTGGTGCTAATCTGGCGGAGGCATGTCAATATGTCCCTCTGCACCGCTGTAAGTTCTTCCAATGTGTCCCACTTGGACTCCATGCCAGACATGTATGTCTCCACACGGGACATGTGTGTCTCCACACGGGACATGTGGGAGTCCAAGCGGGCATGATAGGCAGCCTGCTGCTGTTGAATGTCCTTGAGGATCCCCACTACCTGGCTGACCTCTTCGGTGCTATTCTGGTACGCCTCAGCAATGCGTGCCAGTTGTGGGTCATCATGCAGTCCAGACCCCTCTGCAAACAGCGACCTCTGCCTACCACCCCTACCACCACCCCTGGACACACGTGCGGGAGCTGCCGTGGCACGCACAGGTGACCCTCGGCCCCCTTGGGGGTTGGTACTGGGGTTGTTGTCCGTTGCTTCACGGTGGGCTGTGGTCCCTGTGCTGTTGTCATTGAGTGTCCTTGGTCTGTCTGTGTCGGCGGGGGTGGTCTGTGTGTTGGCAGATGTTGGAGGAATGGGTGCAGGGGGTGCAGAAGGTGGTCCTGCTGATGCTGCATGATGACTCCCACCGGAGGTGCCAGGTTGGTCTTCGCCATCCGATGAGGGCAGAGGCTGTTCCACACCACAGAGCTCAGGGTCCCCCGGAGCCTGGGACAGGGACTCCTCCTCATCTGCTGCTGTGTCCCCATCATCACCTGTTTTGGAAGAGACACACAATGTATGTTATGTTTCAGCAGGCATCAATCGTTCAAACACATGACAGTTGTGACTGTACCTCTGGATGCGGCCCTGTACATTGCATTGTCCTAAGTTGTCACAGTCAGAGGTTGATATTGGTGTGGCTCATTGTCCTGCCAACCTGATGCATTTCTATGTGGATGTTGAGGTGTGTGCATGACCAGCACTGGTGGTATTTGGTTGACATCCATACCTCCTTCTCCCCCCAGCCCAGTTGTCCCACCATGAAGCATGCCACACTTGCAGTGGGTGCAGGTTGACTCTCAGGATGTCAGTCAGTGGTGTCCTGCTGTTGGTTGGTGCACAGTTCCCAGCAGGGCCTTGTGCTCCCCACAACAGAGCACCATTGTCAGACATCTTGGAAGTGGCATTTCACTCACTCTCTTGTAGGGCACGGTCCCAGGTGTGTTGTTTGGAGTTAGTGGAAGTGGTGTGTGTGTAAGGGCCTGCTGGTAGCTGTAGTCGGAGCTGGCACTCCTCCTCCCCCAGGCCAGACATCCCACCATGAAACGTGCTTCCATTGCAGGGACTGCAAGTTGGCTTTCAGGATGTTAGTCAGTGGTGTCCTGCTGTTGGTTGCTGCACAGTTCCCAGCAGGGCCTTGTGCTCCCCACAACAGAGCACCATTGTCAGACATCTTAGAAGTGGCTTTTCACTCCCTGTGAGGTGGGCATGCTTCAGTGTGAGCTTGCTGGGCCATGTGGGTGGGGGATGTTGAGCTGTGACTACCACTCCCATCATGCTATTGCCTACACCCCCTTCCCAGCATGCCCATACTTCCTTCCTTTTGAGTGGACTTCACTGTGTGTGAGTGTGACAGCAATGGCAAGATGGCTGACAGTGTGGTCCTGTTGTTTGTTGGTGCCCAGTTCCCAGCAGGGCCTTGTGCTCCCCACAGCTGAGGCCAGTGTCAGACATCTTAGAAGTGGCTTTTCACTCCCTGTGAGGTGTGCATGCTTCAGTGTGAGCTTGCTGGGCCATGTGGGTGGGGGATGTTGAGCTGTGACTACCACTCCCATCATGCTATTGCCTACACCCCCTTCCCAGCATGCCCATACTTCCTTCCTTTTGACTCTGCTTCCCTGTGGGGTAGTGTGCCTGTGCTGACAGGATGGCTGACAGTGTTGTCCTGGCGTTTGTTTGGCTACAAGTCCCAAAAGTGTCCCTGTGCTTCACACAGCATAACCCAGTGTGGTTGTTCTTTGTGGGATATTTAATTAGAGTGTGAGGCATTGCATTCTCCAAGGTGAGTTGTGTGGAGTTTGTGTTAAGGGGGGGGTGTGAGTAAAGCTGCTGGTGACTATGGTCAGAGCTGCCAGTCCACCTTCCCACCCAGCCAGATATCCCACCATGGAACGTGCTTCCATTGCAGGGAGTGCACGTTTGCTTTCAGGATGTCAGTCAGTGGTGTCCTGCTGTTGGTTGGTGCACAGTTCCCAGCAGGGCCTTGTGCTCCCCACAGCAGTACCCAGTGTCAGCCATCTTGTCAGTTGTTTTCCACTCCCTGTGATGTGAGCATGGTTCAGAGTGGTGTTGATGGACCAATTGTGAGGGTGACCAATATCTGTGACTACCACTCCCATCATGCTATTGCCTACACCCCCCTTCCCAGCATGCCCATACTTCCTTCCTTTTGAGTGGACTTCAATGTGTGTGAGTGTGACAGCAATGGCAAGATGGCTGACAGTGGTGTCCTGCTGTTGGTTGGTACACAGTTCCCAGCAGGGCCTTGTGCTCCCCACAGCAGTACCCAGTGTCAGCCATCTTGACAGTTGTTTTCCACTCCCTGTGATGTGAGCATGGTTCAGAGTGGTGTTGATGGGCCAATTGTGAGGGTGACCAATATCTGTGACTATCACTCCCATCATGCTATTGCCTACACCCCCCTTCCCAGCATGCCCATACTTCCTTCCTTTTGAGTGGACTTCACTGTGTGTGAGTGTGACAGCAATGGCAAGATGGCTGACAGTGGTGTCCTGCTGTTGGTTGGTGCACAGTTCCCAGCAGGGCCTTGTGCTCCCCACAGCAGTACCCAGTGTCAGCCATCTTGTCAGTTGTTTTCCACTCCCTGTGATGTGAGCATGGTTCAGAGTGGTGTTGATGGGCCAATTGTGAGGGTGACCAATATCTGTGACTACCACTCCCATCATGCTATTGCCTTCGCCACCCTTCCCAGCATGTCCATACTTCCTTCCTTTTGAGTGGACTTCACTGTGTGTGAGTGTGACAGCAATGGCAAGATGTCTGACAGTGTGGTCCTGTTGTTTGTTGGTGCCCAGTTCCCAGCAGGGCCTTGTGCTCCCCACAGCTGAGGCCAGTGTCAGACATCTTTGAAGTGGCTTTTCACTCCCTGTGAGGTGTGCATGCTTCAGTGTGAGCTTGCTGGGCCATGTGGGTGGGGGATGTTGAGCTGTGACTACCACTCCCATCATGCTATTGCCTACACCCCCTTCCCAGCATGCCCATACTTCCTTCCTTTTGAGTGGACTTCACTGTGTGTGAGTGTGACAGCAATGGCAAGATGGCTGACAGTGTGTTCCTGTTGTTTGTTAGTGCCCAGTTCCCAGCAGGGCCTTGTGCTCCCCACAGCTGAGGCCAGTGTCAGACATCTTTGAAGTGGCTTTTCACTCCCTGTGAGGTGTGCATGCTTCAGTGTGAGCTTGCTGGACCATGCGGGTGGGGGATGTTGAGCTGTGACTACCACTCCCATCATGCTATTGCCTACACCCCCCTTCCCAGCATGCCCATACTTCCTTCCTTTTGACTCTGCTTCCCTGTGGGGTAGTGTGCCTGTGCTGACAGGATGGCTGACAGTGTTGTCCTGGCGTTTGTTTGGCTACAAGTCCCAAAAGTGTCCCTGTGCTTCACACGGCATAACCCAGTGTGGTTGTTCTTTGTGGGATATTTAATTAGAGTGTGAGACATTGCATTCTCCCAGGTGAGTTGTGTGGAGTTTGTGTTAAGGGAGGGTGTGAGAAAAGCTGCTGGTGACTATGGTCAGAGCTGTCAGTCCTCCTTCCCACCCAGCCAGATATCCCACCATGGAACGTGCTTCCATTGCAGGGAGTGCAAGTTGGCTTTCAGGATGTCAGTCAGTGGTGTCCTGCTGTTGGTTGGTGCACAGTTCCCAGCAAGGCCTTGTGCTCCCCACAGCAGTACCCAGTGTCAGCCATCTTGTCAGTTGTTTTCCACTCCCTGTGATGTGAGCATGGTTCAGAGTGGTGTTGATGGGCCAATTGTGAGGGTGACCAATATCTGTGACTACAACTCCCATCATGCTATTGGCTACACTGACTTCACCAGAATACACAGAATTCCTTCCTTTCAGTGAGCTTCCCTGTGAGGTGGTGTTCTAGTGGTGGCAAAATATCTGACTGTGTTTGTTGGTTATATTTGTGCCACTGCCTTGCTCTATTTGTTGTTAGGTTTGTACATGTCATGACACAGTTACATATCACTATGAGATAGCATGCATTGTGTTTATCTAACTAACATACACATCTTGGGGTGATTATCTTTTGGTTGCTGTGGATTTGCTAAGGGTGCATGGTTTGACTATCCCCTTGACAGTGATGTGTGTGTATTGTCACACAATATTGTGTATATTTGTTGTGTACTCACCAGGCTCTGGGATGTTTGATAGTCTATATACGCTCACTGGTGGTAGGTTGGCCCGCACCTTCTCCTCCCAGGGCCTGAGGTATAGTGGTTTGGCAGGAGGGCCACTGCCGGTGCGCTGACTCAAGACGTAATCCTTCTTTAGTAGGTCCTTGACCCTCCTGCGCACATCATACCACCTGTTCTGGATGTCTTCCTTTGTGCGCAAACATGGTGATTGTGCGTTCACCCTATCGACGATCCTCTCCCACATCTTGGTTTTCTGCGACATGGGGGTCTGTTGGACCAATGTACCAAACAACTGTGGCTCTACCCTGAGGATCTCATCTACCAGGACTTCCAATTCACTGTCTAGGAACTTTGGATTCTTCTTTGGGGGCATGGTGATGGGTGGTGGTGGTGATTGATGTGTGTGTGTGTGCAAGGGAGGGTGGGTGATTGTAGGTTTTGCTGGGTGTATGTGAGTGTGCTATTTGTTGAGGTGCTAATGGTGTGTGGCTTGTGTGATGGATGAGCTGTGAGTGTGTCTGTGGTTGCTGTCTGATGGTGTTCTGTGCTGGCAGGTCAGTTGAATTTGCAAAGGATCATGGTAGGGATTTGTGGCCTTTATATGGGTGGAGTTGTGGGTGTGTCTTTGTTCCATGTTTTTCCCCCCCAGTATTTATTGGCTTTGTCATTGCTTGTTTGGCCCTTTTTTTTGTATTTTTTCCTTTGTATTTTTTGTGCATGTAGGAGACGTTCTTCTGACCGAGTAGGATGCTGCAATTGTCTCGTGCGAGCTTCTCCGAGTCGTTCACGCTGTGTTTCTGCTAGGTTTCATGTGCGGCGTACGCGGTCGCGGAGTATTGGGTTGCTTCGGCTGGGTTTTGTATGCGTGTCGGTCGTACGGCTTGGGCTCCGTGCGACTCGGTCTGGTTTTCCACGCATTGCATCGTACTGCGCGGGTCGGAGTTCGCGGGTACGTTTCGGTCGGGTTCATTCCTGGTGTGTGTCGGTCGGTTCGATTCGCGTGGTTTCCCGGCCGGATAGCTTGTTTCCGTGCGGTTCGGTCGTTCGGCTTGTGTTCCGTACGAGTCGGTCGTGATTCACATGCATTTCATCGTACTACGCAGGTCGGGCAGCACCGGTACGTGTCGGTCGGACTATATTCCCGTACCGAGTCGGTCGGTATGTTTTCCGGCCCGAATCGGAATCGGCCCCAGAGTCTTTTTCCACTTTTGTATGTCTTTATGTGGGGTACAGACATAATATCGAGTTTTTTATTTCGGAGTACAAAAATATTGAGTTGGAAATATCGAAGGGACTGAATATCAACATCAAGAATATCGGTGACCAGAATATCAACATGAAGGTAAGAATTATCGTTTTTGTTAATATCGAAGTCAGTAATATCGTTTGTAAAAATATTGTTGTTAATAATATCGATGTTTATATTAGTGTTATGTATTTTAGTACGTATTTTAAATGTATGTGTTCTATATTTTTTATTAACCCCTTCGGTGCTTATGACGAGCTGGACTCGTCATGGCACACAGTGCTCGTGTGCTCATGACGAGTCCAGCTCGTCATAAGACCACCCACGGGGAAGCGCTGGCGCTCCCCCGTGGGAATCCGATCGTCGGGTTTTTTGAGGGAAGGCAGGGGAAGGACTTCCCCTGCCTCCCCCGCCCCGCCCTCCCATCAATGACGCCAGCGCGCGAGGCGCGCTGACATCATTGAGGGTTTCCCTTTCTTCCCGACGCGCTGGAAGCCATTTGCTTCCAGCACGTTGGGGAAATAAGGTGAGTTTTGGCTCGGGGAGGGGGGGTTTGATTCTAAAAGAGACATTGAGGGAAAGGAAAGGGTTTTCCTTTCCCCGATGCCTCTTTTGTGCATTCCTGATGCACGATCATGTGATCGTGCAGCAGGAATGCCCACGAGGGCGCAATTCGTGAGCGTGGAGATGTGCCTTCTCTCCATTTATACCCTGAAAAGTTAGCTGTAATACTTGATGGAGGTCTTTGCATCCTTGAATTTCTCGAGCGCAATGCTCGTGTAGTTCCTGTGACCAGGAGGTTCCTTCTCCTCGTCTGCCGCTGCGATCCTGCTCTGACCCTTTATAGCAAGAGGCATGTGAACGGGCCTAGAAGCCCCGCTCGTTTGGCCCCGCCACACATACACTAGCGGTATGCAACGTATGCCCGCCCTTCCCCCACTATGATGGACAGCTTACTCAAAGGACCCCGGCGCTTTCGGCGCGGTGGCAAAGTTACAGACACACAGGTCACTGGAGACAATTGTTCTGGTCCTTTACGCAGCTGTAGTGTAGGAAAGGCACTATACATTTAACCAACGAGGTAGCACTTACTGATTAGCCAGTAGAAAGTACTCCAGTTGAGTAGAGGTATTGCACAAAACGGTGGCATCTTCGTGGATAAATATGCAGGGCAGATGTGCCTTCTCTCCATTTCCAACGTGAAAAGTTAGCTGTAATCCTTGATGGAGGTCTTTGCATCCTTCATTTTCTCGAGCGCAATTCTCGTGTAGAATTCGTGAGCGTGGAGATGTGCATTCTCTCCATTTACACCCTGAAAAGTTAGCTGTAATCCTTGATGGAGGTCTTTGCATCCTTGAATTTCTCGAGCGCAATGCTCGTGTAGTTCCTGTGACCATGAGGTTCCTTCTCCTCGTCTGCCGCTGAGATCCTGCTCTGACCCTTTATAAACAAGAGGCATGTGAACGGGTCTAGAAGCCCCGCTCGTTTGGCCCCGCCACACATACACTAGCGGTATGCAACGTATGCCCGCCCTTTCCCCACTATGATGGACAGCTTACTCAAAGGACCCCGGCGCTTTCGGCGCGGTGGCAAAGTTACAGACACACAGGTCACTGGAGACAATTCTTCTGGTCCTTTACGCAGCTGTAGTGTAGGAAAGGCACTATACATTTACCCAACGAGGTAGCACTTACTGATTAGCCAGTAGAAAGTACTCCAGTTGAGTAGAGGTATTGCACAAAACGGTGGCATCTTCGTGGATAAATATGCAGGGCAGATGTGCCTTCTCTCCATTTCCAACGTGAAAAGTTAGCTGTAATCCTTGATGGAGGTCTTTGCATCCTTCATTTTCTCGAGCGCAATTCTCGTGTAGAATTCGTGAGCGTGGAGATGTGCCTTCTCTCCATTTACACCCTGAAAAGTTAGCTGTAATCCTTGATGGAGGTCTTTGCATCCTTGAATTTCTCGAGCGCAATGCTCGTGTAGTTCCTGTGACCAGGAGGTTCCTTCTCCTCGTCTGCCGCTGAGATCCTGCTCTGACCCTTTATAAACAAGAGGCATGTGAACGGGCCTAGAAGCCCTGCTCGTTTGGCCCCGCCACACATACACTAGCGGTATGCAACGTATGCCCGCCCTTTCCCCACTATGATGGACAGCTTACTCAAAGGACCCCGGCGCTTTCGGCGCGGTGGCAAAGTTACAGACACACAGGTCACTGGAGACAATTCTTCTGGTCCTTTACGCAGCTGTAGTGTAGGAAAGGCACTATACATTTACCCAACGAGGTAGCACTTACTGATTAGCCAGTAGAAAGTACTCCAGTTGAGTAGAGGTATTGCACAAAACGGTGGCATCTTCGTGGATAAATATGCAGGGCAGATGTGCCTTCTCTCCATTTCCAACGTGAAAAGTTAGCTGTAATCCTTGATGGAGGTCTTTGCATCCTTCATTTTCTCGAGCGCAAATCTCGTGTAGAATTCGTGAGCGTGGAGATGTGCCTTCTCTCCATTTACACCCTGCTGTAATCCTTGATGGAGGTCTTTGCATCCTGGAATTTCTCGAGCGCAATGCTCGTGTAGTTCCTGTGACCAGGAGGTTCCTTCTCCTCGTCTGCCGCTGAGATCCTGCTCTGACCCTTTATAAACAAGAGGCATGTGAACGGGCCTAGAAGCCCCGCTCGTTTGGCCCCGCCACACATACACTAGCGGTATGCAACGTATGCCCGCCCTTTCCCCACTATGATGGACAGCTTACTCAAAGGACCCCGGCGCTTTCGGCGCGGTGGCAAAGTTACAGACACACAGGTCACTGGAGACAATTCTTCTGGTCCTTTACGCAGCTGTAGTGTAGGAAAGGCACTATACATTTACCCAACGAGGTAGCACTTACTGATTAGCCAGTAGAAAGTACTCCAGTTGAGTAGAGGTATTGCACAAAACGGTGGCATCTTCGTGGATAAATATGCAGGGCAGATGTGCCTTCTCTCCATTTCCACCCTGAAAAGTTAGCTGTAATCCTTGATGGAGGTCTTTGCATCCTTCATTTTCTCGAGCGCAATTCTCGTGTAGAATTCGTGAGCGTGGAGATGTGCCTTCTCTCCATTTACACCCTGAAAAGTTAGCTGTAATCCTTGATGGAGGTCTTTGCATCCTTGAATTTCTCGAGCGCAATGCTCGTGTAGTTCCTGTGACCAGGAGGTTCCTTCTCCTCGTCTGCCGCTGAGATCCTGCTCTGACCCTTTATAAACAAGAGGCATGTGAACGGGCCTAGAAGCCCCGCTCGTTTGGCCCCGCCACACATACACTAGCGGTATGCAACGTATGCCCGCCCTTTCCCCACTATGATGGACAGCTTACTCAAAGGACCCCGGCGCTTTCGGCGCGGTGGCAAAGTTACAGACACACAGGTCACTGGAGACAATTCTTCTGGTCCTTTACACAGCTGTAGTGTAGGAAAGGCACTATACATTTACCCAACGAGGTAGCACTTACTGATTAGCCAGTAGAAAGTACTCCAGTTGAGTAGAGGTATTGCACAAAACGGTGGCATCTTCGTGGATAAATATGCAGGGCAGATGTGCCTTCTCTCCATTTACACCCTGAAAAGTTAGCTGTAATCCTTGATGGAGGTCTTTGCATCCTTCATTTTCTCGAGCGCAATTCTCGTGTAGAATTCGTGAGCGTGGAGATGTGCCTTCTCTCCATTTACACCCTGAAAAGTTAGCTGTAATCCTTGATGGAGGTCTTTGCATCCTTGAATTTCTCGAGCGCAATGCTCGTGTAGTTCCTGTGACCAGGAGGTTCCTTCTCCTCGTCTGCCGCTGAGATCCTGCTCTGACCCTTTATAAACAAGAGGCATGTGAACGGGCCTAGAAGCCCCGCTCGTTTGGCCCCGCCACACATACACTAGCGGTATGCAACGTATGCCCGCCCTTTCCCCACTATGATGGACAGCTTACTCAAAGGACCCCGGCGCTTTCGGCGCGGTGGCAAAGTTACAGGCACACAGGTCACTGGAGACAATTCTTCTGGTCCTTTACGCAGCTGTAGTGTAGGAAAGGCACTATACATTTACCCAACGAGGTAGCACTTACTGATTAGCCAGTAGAAAGTACTCCAGTTGAGTAGAGGTATTGCACAAAACAGTGGCATCTTCGTGGATAAATATGCAGGGCAGATGTGCCTTCTCTCCATTTACACCCTGAAAAGTTAGCTGTAATCCTTGATGGAGGTCTTTGCATCCTTGAATTTCTCGAGCGCAATGCTCGTGTAGTTCCTGTGACCAGGAGGTTCCTTCTCCTCGTCTGCCGCTGAGATCCTGCTCTGACCCTTTATCCCCTTCGGTGCTTATGACGAGCTGGACTCGTCATGGCACACAGTGCTCGTGACGAGTCCAGCTCGTCATAAGACCACCCACGGGGGAAGCGCTGGCGCTCCCCCCGTGGGAATCTGATCGTTAGGTTTTTTTTTGGGGAGGCAGGGGAAGGGCTTCCCCCCGCCCCATCAATGACGTCAGCGCGCGAGGTGCGCTGACATCATTGAGGGTTTCCCTTTCTTCCCCGACGCGCTGGAAGCCATTTGCTTCCAGCGCGTCGGGGAAATCAGGTGAGGTTTGGCTCGGGGAGGGGGGGGGTTTGTATCAAAAGAGGCATCGAGGGAAAGGAAAGGGTTTTCCTTTCCCCCGATGCCTCTTTTGTGCATTCCTGCTGCACGATCATGTGATCGTGCAGCAGGAATGCCCACTAGGCACCAGGGTTTTTTTAATTTTTGTGTTGGGGAGTGGCCAAAAGGGCAAGGGTTGCTCCCCTTTTACGGGTGTGAATATTTTATTTATACTGTTAGGCCCACCTACCCCTTAGCTTGGCTGGTGGATTGTGTGTGGACTGGTGCATTATTTGCATATGTGATTGTAATGTTTTTTTTCCTCCTTTTTATTCTAGTGTAAAGCTTTTGATTCCTGTTTGCGGTTTCGGCAGTTGTGGTTCTGCAGTTTTGCGTAATTGCATTTATTTGGTAAGAAAAATATTTTTGTTGTGTGTACTCCAAATGAGTATTATTGTCATGCATGAATGAATTTTTTTGTAAGTGGTGCCATAATGGCAGCATATTTGTTAGTGTTCAGAGCATGAAATTCTTTGCGATGTTTTGCATTGTCTTATGTGTAATTTTTTTCTTCTTCTTTTTTAGTGGGATATTGTTGATCCTTACTGTGTCTGTGCAGAGTAGGTGGTGGTGAGTCTAGCTGCTTCTGTCACGTGAGTGGTATAGTGTTGGAGTATATAGGTCTTTGTGATAAAGCTACATTTTGTTTATTTCTTTTTTTTACAAAGGGTTTGTTGTTGTTGACTTGTTTGACAAGTAACCTTTATTAGTAAGCATTATGGCTAGCCGTAGAATTACTGCTCAGCAGGTGGTTGGTTTGCTTCTTGAATCTTCCTCTGAGCAGGATTATGAGACTGACAGTGCGTCTGAGGGAGAGGAGGGAGGGGAAGATTCAGGCAGTGAGTTTTCTCTCCACATGGAATCATCGGATGATGAAGGTACTCTCAGTGCAGATGAAGTGCCTGATTTAGAGGAGGATACTACTGTGCCGATGGTGCAAGAGGCATCTGGATTGCAGCCTGGGGCTGCTAGGCTTCCTACTGGAAGTGCTGGACTCTGGGTTGATCCAAACATGGTGCAGCCGGTGTTGCCTGCCTTTAGTGGTTATGCAGGGTGTAGAGTGGATTGTGAACATTATTTGCCTATACAGTATTTTCAGTTGTTTATGGATGATGTATTTTTGGGTGAGATTGTTGAGCAGACTAATTTGTATGCTGAACAGTTTTTGAGGGACAACAGTGCCAGACTTAGGCCCCATTCTAGAGCTACCCGGTGGAGTCCCACAAATCTGGAAGAGATGAAGAAGTTTTTGGGTTTGACTTTTTTGATGGGTTTGATAAGGAAGCCGTCCATGGGTTCATATTGGTCTACCAGTCCCTTGATGGCAACGGCCATATTTCCTGCAGTTATGACTCGTGATCGGTATTTACTTTTGCTTCGGATGCTGCATTTTGTTGATAATGGTTTGGCGTTGCCACGAGATCACCCTGAATGTGACCGTCTTTTTAAGATTCGGCCTGTTCTTGATCACTTTGTAGATCGATTTTCAGAGATCTATACTCCAGGGAAAGAAATATCTATTGATGAGTCTTTGGTGCTGTTCAAGGGCCGTTTGGTTTTTAGGCAGTACATTCCTAGCAAGAGGGCACGCTATGGAATTAAGCTGTATATGTTGTCTGAGAGTAGGACAGGATATGTTTTTAATTTGCGTGTGTACACTGGTAGGGATTCCACTATTGACCCCCTGGTTGTCCGTCCACTTTAGTAGGAGTTTCAGAGAAAATTGTGTGGGAACTTGCTAGAGGACTGTTTAACAGAGGCCACCATTTGTACCTTGATAACTTCTACACTGCTGTGCAATTGTTTAAGGAATTGTTCAAAGTGGACACTTTTGCTTGTGGCACAATCCGCTCTAACCGTAAAGGTTATCCAAAAGAGCTTGTTTGCAAAAAACTTCAGAGGGGACAGTGCAGTGCCTTGCGTAGTGAGGAACTGCTAGCTGTGAAATTTGTGGACAGGAGGGATGTGTACATGCTGACTACCATCCATGATGAGAGTACTTCACCTGTGGCTGTTTGGGGTCAGATTGCTGAAGTGCGCAAACCTGTGTGCATTTTAGACTACAATAAGCACATGGGTGGTGTTGATAGAGTAGATCAGAGGTTGGAACCTTACACTGCTATTCGTAAGTCTTACATTTGGTATAAGAAGTTGGCCATCCATCTCTTCAATTTAGCAACTTTCAATGCTTTTGTTGTGTTCAAGGAGTGTTCTCCTGCGTCAAAGTTGACTTTTGTTCAGTTTCAGGAGTCTGTCATAGGCAGCCTTGTTGTTGTGGAACAGGCAAGTGTTCCTAGAGTTGGAGTGGTGGAGGATGTGGCTCGATTGAAAGATCGCCACTTTCCTGATCACATTCCTCCTACACTCTCAAAAGACTTTCCCACTAGGAGATGTAGAGTCTGTTGGCGAAGAGGTACGCGGAAGGAGACTCGTATGTACTGCCCTGAGTGTCCTTCTAACCCTGGGCTGTGTGTGCCTGCTTGTTATAGAGCGTACCACAAGCAAAAGAATTATTGGGAGCAACCATGAGTGGTAAAGTGAACTGCCTGGTCTGTAATGTTTAAGAATTGTTGTTCTGTTTCAAGGTTGGCATTAGTGCAATGTTTCTGATTTTGTGTTAGTAGATTTGTATCTATTTGCAATTTGTTTGTGTTTTCTTTTTTGTATAAAAAAATCCTAAATGTGATGGTGGTGTGTGTAGGCTGGTGCTTGGCTGGCGGTGTGCGTGGAGTGGCGCTCGGCTGGCAGTGTGTGAGTAGTGACTTGCTGCTGGTCACTACACACACTGCTAGCCGAGCGACACTCCACGCAATCCATCAGCTTGTGTGGTTGCTGTGTTAGGAATGTGGGCGTGTGAAAGTGATGGGCCCTTGAATGGCGCTGTCTGCTGGTGTGAGTGTTGTAATGTGATGGGCCCGCGGCTGGTGGTGTGAATGGTTTTGTATTTGTCACACGTATGAAAGGTGTATGAATGGCCTGTAAAGAGGTTGGTGCCTTGTCGTGGCTTTACAGCTCACGAGCTGTGAGTCAATGGTTCAGTTTCTCGTCCTTTCAATTATTAACAGTGCATTTCATTTTTGTGAAATCACTTGTTAATACAATTGTATATACTGAACCATCACTCACCCTCGTGCCAAATCCAACCAGTATGTGTGTGTGTGCTTGAGGATTAGATGGCTGTGCAGTAATATTTTTTTTTGTCTTTCTCAAGCAGGGTGTACCTTGTCCCTTTTTGTGAATGTTGTAATGTGTTTGTTTCGTGCCTGGGGGTGTGAATGGTCTTGTGTGTATCACGTATGAAAGGTGTGTGAATGGCCTGTAAAGCGGTTGGGGCCTTGACGTGGCTTTACAGCTCACGAGCTGCGAGTCACTGGTTCCGTTTTTGTCCTTTCAATTATTGACAGTGCATTTCATTTTTGTGAAATCTCTTGTTAATAAAATTGTATATACTGAACCATCACTTGCCCTCATGCCAAATCCAACCAGTATGTGTGTGTGCTTGAGGAATAGATGGCTGTGCAGTAATCTTTGTCTTTTTAGTCTGTCTGCCAAGGTGTACATTCCGTCTAAGAATAACCTACCAACTGTAGATATTGTCGTAAATGAAACACCCATGGGAGTACATGGTGATATCTCTCTTGTGGATCCCAACAAGTTATGGTACCCACAATGTCCTGCAAACCTCAAAATGTCTGTCACATTTTCCTTGCAATATTGTGCCAAAATTTTCACGCTGCAGAAATAAACAACACATTATCTCATTATGACCTGGTTTTGCAAGGGGGTCACCTGGGTTTTGGCCCGGGGCTCGGCGGCCACATAGGGAAACCTACCAAACCCACACATTTCTGAAAAGTAGACACCCGGGGGCTTCCAGGGAGGTATGGCTTGCGTGGATCCCCCAACGTTTCCTTACCCAGAATCCCCTGCAAACCTCACTTTTAGCTGAAAAAATCACTTTTTTCACACATTTTTGTGTGGGAAAGTGTGGCATCACTGGCCTCACACAAATTTCCTACCACCAGCGTTCCCCCAGGTCTCCCGATAAAAATGGTGCCTCACTTGTGTGGGAGGCCCAAGTACCCGCGACAGGCAAGGGCCCACAACGTAGTGAGGCGACCTCAAAATGGCCTTTCACAAAACCACCTGGTTTTGCAAGGAAGTCACCTGGGTTTTGGCCCAGTGCTCGGCGGCCATCTAGGGAAACCTACCAAACCCACACATTTCTGAAAAGTAGACACCCGGGGGCTTCCAGGGAGGTATGGCTTGCGTGGATCCCCCAACGTTTCCTTACCCAGAATCCCCTGCAAACCTCACTTTTAGCTGAAAAAATCACTTTTTTCACACATTTTTGTGTGGGAAAGTGTGGCATCACTGGCCTCACACAAATTTCCTACCACCCAGCGTTCCCCCAGGTCTCCCGATAAAAATGGTGCCTCACTTGTGTGGGAGGCCCAAGTACCCGCGACAGGCAAGGGCCCACAACGTAGTGAGGCGACCTCAAAATGGCCTTTCACAAAACCACCTGGTTTTGCAAGGGGAGTCACCTGGGTTTTGGCCCTGTGCTCGGCGGCCATCTAGGGAAACCTACCAAACCCACACATTTCTGAAAAGTAGACACCCGGGGGCTTCCAGGGAGGTATGGCTTGCGTGGATCCCCCAACGTTTCCTTACCCAGAATCCCCTGCAAACCTCACTTTTAGCTGAAAAAATCACTTTTTCACACATTTTTGTGTGGGAAAGTGTGGCATCACTGGCCTCACACAAATTTCCTACCACCCAGCGTTCCTCCAGGTCTCCCGATAAAAATGGTGCCTCACTTGTGTGGGAGGCCCAAGTACCCGCGACAGGCAAGGGCCCACAACGTAGTGAGGCGACCTCAAAATGGCCTTTCACAAAACCACCTGGTTTTGCAAGGGGTCACCTGGGTTTTGGCCTGTGCTCGGCGGCCATCTAGGGAAACCTACCAAACCCACACATTTCTGAAAAGTAGACACCCGGGGGCTTCCAGGGAGGTATGGCTTGCGTGGATCCCCCAACGTTTCCTTACCAGAATCCCCTGCAAACCTCACTTTTAGCTGAAAAAATCACTTTTTTCACACATTTTTGTGTGGGAAAGTGTGGCATCACTGGCCTCACACAAATTTCCTACCACCCAGCGTTCCCCCAGGTCTCCCGATAAAAATGGTGCCTCACTTGTGTGGGAGGCCCAAGTACCCGCGACAGGCAAGGGCCCAAAACATTTTTTGATAGGCAATGTTGATGTTGCCTCAAAACGTTTTGTGTCCTTGCCTGTCGCGGGTACTTGGGCCTCCCACACAAGTGAGGCACCATTTTTATCGGGAGACCTGGGGAACGCTGGGTGGTAGGAAATTTGTGTGAGGCCAGTGATGCCACACTTTCCCACACAAAAATGTGTGAAAAAGTGATTTGTTCAGCTAAAATTGAGGTTTGCAAGGGATTCTGGGTAAGGAAACGTTGGGGGATCCACGCAGCCATACCTCCCTGGAAGCCCCCGGGTCTCTACTTTTCAGAAATGTGTGGGTTTGGTAGGTTTACCTAGATGGCCGCCGAGCACGGGCCAAAAACCCAGGTGACCCCCTTGCAAAACCAGGTGGTTTTGAGATAGGCAATTTTGAGGTCGCCTCACTACGTTGTGGGCCCTTGCCTGTCGCGGTACTTGGGCCTCCCACACAAGTGAGGCACCATTTTTATCGGGAGACCTGGGGGAACGCTGGGTGGTAGGAAATTTGTGTGAGGCCAGTGATGCCACACTTTCCCACACACAAATGTGTGAAAAAGTGATTTTTCAGCTAAAATTGAGGTTTGCAAGGGATTCTGGGTAAGGAAACGTTGGGGGATCCACGCAAGCCATACCTCCCTGGAAGACCCCGGGTGTCTACTTTTCAGAAATGTGTGGGTTTGGTAGGTTTCCTAGATGGCCGCCGAGCACAGGGCCAAAACCCAGGTGACTCACCTTGCAAAACCAGGTGGTTTTGTGATAGGCAATTTTGAGGTCGCCTCACTACGTTGTGGGCCCTTGCCTGTCGCTGGTACTTGGGCCTCCCACACAAGTGAGGCACCATTTTTATCGGGAGACCTGGGGGAACGCTGGGTGGTAGGAAATTTGTGTGAGGCCAGTGATGCCACACTTTCCCACACAAAAATGTGTGAAAAAAGTGATTTTTTCAGCTAAAATTGAGGTTTGCAAGGGATTCTGGGTAAGGAAACGTTGGGGGATCCACGCAAGCCATACCTCCCTGGAAGCCCCCGGGTGTCTACTTTTCAGAAATGTGTGGGTTTGGTAGGTTTCCCTAGATGGCCGCCGAGCACAGGGCCAAAACCCAGGTGACCCCCTTGCAAAACCAGGTGGTTTTGTGAAAGGCCATTTTGAGGTCGCCTCACTACGTTGTGGGCCCTTGCCTGTCGCAGGTACTTGGGCCTCCCACACAAGTGAGGCACCATTTTTATCGGGAGACCTGGGGAAACGCTGGGTGGTAGGAAATTTGTGTGAGGCCAGTGATGCCACACTTTCCCACACACAAATGTGTGAAAAAAGTTATTTTTTCAGCTAAAATCGAGGTTTGCAAGGGATTCTGGGAAAGGAAACGTTGGGGGATCCACGCAAGCCATACCTCCCTGGAAGCCCCCGGGTGTCTACTTTTCAGAAATGTATGGGTTTGGTAGGTTTCCCTATATGGCCGCCGAGCACAGGGCCAAAACCCAGGTGACTCCCTTGCAAAACCAGGTGGTTTTGTGAAAGGCCATTTTGAGGTCGCCTCACTACGTTGTGGGCCCTTGCCTGTCGCGGGTACTTGGGCCTCCCACACAAGTGAGGCACCATTTTTATCGGGAGACCTGGGGGAACGCTGGGTGGTAGGAAATTTGTGTGAGGCCAGTGATGCCACACTTTCCCACACACAAATGTGTGAAAAAAGTGATTTTTTCAGCTAAAATTGAGGTTTGCAAGGGATTCTGGGTAAGGAAACGTTGGGGGATCCACGCAAGCCATACCTCCCTGGAAGCCCCCGGGTGTCTACTTTTCAGAAATGTGTGGGTTTGGTAGGTTTCCCTAGATGGCCGGCAGAGCACGGGTCCAAAAACCCAGGTAGACTACTTTGCAAAACCAGGTGATTTTGCAGATAGGCAATTTTGAGGTCGACCTCACTGCGTTGTGGGCCCTTGCCTGTCGCGGGTACTTGGGCCTCCCACACAAGTGAGGCACCATTTTTATCGGGAGACCTGGGGGAACGCTGGGTGGTAGGAAATTTGTGTGAGGCCAGTGATGCCAGCACTTTCCACACACAAATGTGTGAAAAAAGTGATTTTTTCAGCTAAAATTGAGGTTTGCAGGGGATTCTGGGTAACGGAAACGCTGGTGGGATCCACGCAAGCCATACCATCCCTGGAAGCCCCCGGGTGTCTACTTTTCAGAAATGTGTGGGTTTGCTAGGTTTCCCTAGGTGCCGGCAGAGGTAGGGTTCAAAAACTACAGCTAGGCACTTTGCCAAAAAAGGGTCATTTTTCACTGCGAAATTGAGGTGTGACCGCGTTGCGTTTTGCGCCGTTTCCTGTCGCAGACACTAGGCCGACCCACACAAGTGAGGTACCATTTTTCTCGTAAGACTTTGGGGAACGCGGGGTGGTTGGAAATTTGTGGATCCACGCAGATTCCAGAACTTTCCACCACAGAAATGTGGGGAAAATGTGTTTTTTTTGACAATTTTTTATGTTTGCAAGGGATTCTGGGTAACAGAACCTGGTGGGAGGCAGTCAAGTCACCCCATCCTGGATTCCCCTGGGTGTCTAGTTTTCAAAAATGTATAGGTTTGCTAGGTTTCCCTAGGTGCCGGCAGAGCTAGGGTTCAAAAACTACAGCTAGGCACTTTGCCAAAAAAGGGTCATTTTTCACTGCGAAATTGAGGTGTGACCACGTTGCGTTTTGCGCCGTTTCCTGTCGCAGGCACTAGGCCGACCCACACAAGTGAGGTACCATTTTTCTCGTAAGACTTTGGGGAACTCGGGGTGGGTGGAAATTTGTGGATCCACGCAGATTCCAGAACTTTCCACCACAGAAATGTGGGGAAAATGTGTTTTTTTGGACAATTTTTTATGTTTGCAAGGGATTCTGGGTAACAGAACCTGGTGGGAGGCAGTCAAGTCACCCCATCCTGGATTCCCCTGGGTGTCTAGTTTTCAAAAATGTATAGGTTTGCTAGGTTTCCCTAGGTGCCGGCAGAGGTAGGGTTCAAAAACTACAGCTAGGCACTTTGCCAAAAAAGGGTCATTTTTCACTGCGAAATTGAGGTGTGACCACGTTGCGTTTTGCGCCGTTTCCTGTCGCAGGCACTAGGCGGACCCACACAAGTGAGGTACCATTTTTCTCGTAAGACTTTGGGGAACACGGGGTGGGTGGAAATTTGTGGATCCACGCAGATTCCAGAACTTTCCACCACAGAAATGTGGGGAAAATGTGGTTTTTTTGACAATTTTTATGTTTGCAAGGGATTCTGGGTAACAGAACCTGGTGGGAGGCAGTCAAGTCACCCCATCCTGGATTCCCCTGGGTGTCTAGTTTTCAAAAATGTATAGGTTTGCTAGGTTTCCCTAGGTGCCGGCAGAGGTAGGGTTCAAAAACTACAGCTAGGCACTTTGCCAAAAAAGGGTCATTTTTCACTGCGAAATTGAGGTGTGACCACGTTGCGTTTTGCGCCATTTCCTGTCGCAGGCACTAGGCCGACCCACACAAGTGAGGTACCATTTTTCTCGTAAGACTTTGGGGAACGCGGGGTGGGTGGAAATTTGTGGATCCACGCAGATTCCAGAACTTTCCACCACAGAAATGTGTGGAAAATGTGTTTTTTGGACAATTTTTTATGTTTGCAAGGGATTCTGGGTAACAGAACCTGGTGGGAGGCAGTCAAGTCACCCCATCCTGGATTCCCCTGGGTGTCTAGTTTTCAAAAATGTATAGGTTTGCTAGGTTTCCCTAGGTGCCGGCAGAGGTAGGGTTCAAAAACTACAGCAAGGCACTTTGCCAAAAAAGGGTCATTTTTCACTGCGAAATTGAGGTGTGACCACGTTGCGTTTTGCGCCGTTTCTTGTCGCAGGCACTAGGCCGACCCACACAAGTGAGGTACCATTTTTCTCGTAAGACTTTGGGGAACGCGGGGTGGGTGGAAATTTGTGGATCCACGCAGATTCCAGAACTTTCCACCACAGAAATGTGGGGAAAATGTGTTTTTTTAGACAATTTTTTATGTTTGCAAGGGATTCTGGGTAACAGAACCTGGTGGGAGGCAGTCAAGTCACCCCATCCTGGATTCCCCTGGGTGTCTAGTTTTCAAAAATGTATAGGTTTGCTAGGTTTCCCTAGGTGCCGGCAGAGGTAGGGTTCAAAAACTACAGCAAGGCACTTTGCCAAAAAAGGGTCATTTTTCACTGCGAAATTGAGGTGTGACCACGTTGCGTTTTGCGCCGTTTCCTGTCGCAGGCACTAGGCCGACCCACACAAGTGAGGTACCATTTTTCTCGTAAGACTTTGGGGAACGCGGGGTGGGTGGAAATTTGTGGATCCACGCAGATTCCAGAACTTTCCACCACAGAAATGTGGGGAAAATGTGTTTTTTTGGACAATTTTTTATGTTTGCAAGGGATTCTGGGTAACAGAACCTGGTGGGAGGCAGTCAAGTCACCCCATCCTGGATTCCCCTGGGTGTCTAGTTTTCAAAAATGTATAGGTTTGCTAGGTTTCCCTAGGTGCCGGCAGAGCTAGGGTTCAAAAACTACAGCTAGGCACTTTGCCAAAAAAGGGTCATTTTTCACTGCGAAATTGAGGTGTGACCACGTTGCGTTTTGTGCCGTTTCCTGTCGCAGGCACTAGGCCGACCCACACAAGTGAAGTACCATTTTTCTCGTAAGACTTTGGGGAACGCGGGGTGGGTGGAAATTTGTGGATCCACGCAGATTCCAGAACTTTCCACCACAGAAATGTGGGGAAAATGTGGTTTTTTGGACAATTTTTTATGTTTGCAAGGGATTCTGGGTAACAGAACCTGGTGGGAGGCAGTCAAGTCACCCCATCCTGGATTCCCCTGGGTGTCTAGTTTTCAAAAATGTATAGGTTTGCTAGGTTTCCCTAGGTGCCGGCAGAGCTAGGGTTCAAAAACTACAGCTAGGCACTTTGCCAAAAAAGGGTCATTTTTCACTGCGAAATTGAGGTGTGACCATGTTGCGTTTTGCGCCGTTTCCTGTCGCAGGCACTAGGCCGACCCACACAAGTGAGGTACCATTTTTCTCGTAAGACTTTGGGGGACGCGGGGTGGGTGGAAATTTGTGGATCCACGCAGATTCCAGAACTTTCCACCACAGAAATGTGGGGAAAATGTGGTTTTTTTGACAATTTTTTATGTTTGCAAGGGATTCTGGGTAACAGAACCTGGTGGGAGGCAGTCAAGTCACCCCATCCTGGATTCCCCTGGGTGTCTAGTTTTCAAAAATGTATAGGTTTGCTAGGTTTCCCTAGGTGCCGGCAGAGGTAGGGTTCAAAAACTACAGCTAGGCACTTTGCCAAAAAAGGGTCATTTTTCACTGCGAAATTGAGGTGTGACCGCGTTGCGTTTTGCGCCGTTTCCTGTCGCAGGCACTAGGCCGACCCACACAAGTGAGGTACCATTTTTCTCGTAAGACTTTGGGGAACGCGGGGTGGGTGGAAATTTGTGGATCCACGCAGATTCCAGAACTTTCCACCACAGAAATGTGGGGAAAATGTGGTTTTTTTGACAATTTGTTATGTTTGCAAGGGATTCTGGGTAACAGAACCTGGTGGGAGGCAGTCAAGTCACCCCATCCTGGATTCCCCTGGGTGTCTAGTTTTCAAAAATGTATAGGTTTGCTAGGTTTCCCTAGGTGCCGGCAGAGGTAGGGTTCAAAAACTACAGCTAGGCACTTTGCCAAAAAAGGGTCATTTTTCACTGCGAAATTGAGGTGTGACCACGTTGCGTTTTGCGCCGTTTCCTGTCGCAGGCACTAGGCCGACCCACACAAGTGAGGTACCATTTTTCTCGTAAGACTTTGGGGAACGCGGGGTGGGTGGAAATTTGTGGATCCACGCAGATTCCAGAACTTTCCACCAGAGAAATGTGGGGAAAATGTGTTTTTTTTGACAATTTTTTATGTTTGCAAGGGATTCTGGGTAACAGAACCTGGTGGGAGGCAGTCAAGTCACCCCATCCTGGATTCCCCCGGGTGTCTAGTTTTCAAAAATGTATAGGTTTGCCAGGTTTCCCTAGGTGCCGGCAGAGGTAGGGTTCAAAACCTACAGCTAGGCACTTTGCCAAAAAAGGGTCATTTTTCACTGCGAAATTGAGGTGTGACCGCGTTGCGTTTTGCGCCGTTTCCTGTCGCAGGCACTAGGCCGACCCACACAAGTGAGGTACCATTTTTCTCGTAAGACTTTGGGGAACGCGGGGTGGGTGGAAATTTGTGGATCCACGCAGATTCCAGAACTTTCCACCACAGAAATGTGGGGAAAATGTGGTTTTTTTGACAATTTTTTATGTTTGCAAGGGATTCTGGGTAACAGAACCTGGTGGGAGGCAGTCAAGTCACCCCATCCTGGATTCCCCTGGGTGTCTAGTTTTCAAAAATGTATAGGTTTGCTAGGTTTCCCTAGGTGCCGGCAGAGCTAGGGTTAAAAAACTACAGCTAGGCACTTTGCCAAAAAAGGGTCATTTTTCACTGCGAAATTGAGGTGTGACCGCGTTGCGGTTTGCGCCGTTTCCTGTCGCAGGCACTAGGCCGACCCACACAAGTGAGGTACCATTTTTCTCGTAAGACTTTGGGGAACACGGGGTGGGTGGAAATTTGTGGATCCACGCAGATTCCAGAACTTTCCACCACAGAAATGTGGAGAAAATGTGTTTTGTTTGACAATTTTTTATGTTTGCAAGGGATTCTGGGTAACAGAACCTAGTGGGAGGCAGTCAAGTCACCCCATCCTGGATTCCCCTGGGTGTCTAGTTTTCAAAAATGTATAGGTTTGCTAGGTTTCTCTAGGTGCCGGCTGAGCTAGGGTTCAAAAACTACAGCTAGGCACTTTGCCAAAAAAGGGTCATTTTTCACTGCGAAATTGAGGTGTGACCACGTTGCGTTTTGCGCCGTTTCCTGTCGCAGGCACTAGGCCGACCCACACAAGTGAGGTACCATTTTTCTCGTAAGACTTTGGGGAACGCGGGGTGGGTGGAAATTTGTGGATCCACGCAGATTCCAGAACTTTCCACCACAGAAATGTGGGGAAAATTTGGTTTTTTTGACAATTTTTTATGTTTGCAAGGGATTCTGAGTAACAGAACCTGGTGGGAGGCAGTCAAGTCACCCCATCCTGGATTCCCCTGGGTGTCTAGTTTTCAAAAATGTATAGGTTTGCTAGGTTTCCCTAGGTGCCGGCAGAGCTAGGGTTCAAAAACTACACCTAGGCACTTTGCAAAAAAGGGTAATTTTTCATTGTGAAAATGTGGTACGTCCACGTTGCATTTTGAGCCATTTCCTGTTGTGGGCACAAGGGCTACCAACACAAGTGAGGTACCATTTTTATCGGGAGACTTAGGGTAACACAGAATTGTAGAGCAACTGTTATTACCTATTGACTTTCGATGCATTTCTGCCTTCCAAATGAAAGACAATGTGTAAAAAATAAGTCATTTTGAAAAATGACCTATAATTCTCATGCTAGTATGGGTACTCCCAATTTCGGAAATGTGCAAATATCTACTGTTTCTAAAATCTACATTTTGTTCCCATTTCAGAAATACATAGGTGTCTTTCATAACAATTTTTCCATGTATACATTTTCCCAAAATAATTGCTATATACCCGGTACTTAAAATAAAAATCATTGCAAGATGTTGCTCAATTATTGGCTCTGGGTTCGTCGGGTTCTTGGTGAACCTACAAGTCCTATATATCCCCACAACCAGAAAGGTCCAGCGGATATAACGGTATATTGCCTTCAAATAGCTGTCATAATTAGAAGAAGTTACAGGTGAAAACGTTGACACAAATGGCTGTTTTTTTCAACTAATTTTCAATTTTTCCTTTATTTAACTGTTAGTTTCTATAAGGAAAACTTTAAGGATCTACACAAATGACCCCTTGCTGAATTCAGAATTTTGTCTACTTTTCATAAATGTATGGCTTTCCAGGATCCATTATTAGTTTCATACCCATTTCTACCATTAACTGGAAGGAGGTTGAAAGCACAAAAAATAGCAAAAATAGGCCATGTCCCAGAAAAATGCCAAAACTGTGTAAAAAAAGTTGGTTTTCTGACAAAAGTCTGCTTGTCCCTGAAAGCTGGGAAGATGGTGATTTCATCCCCACTACCCCTTTTTTGATGCCATTTGCAGGGAAAAATCAAGACGCTTTCATCTGTAGCCCTTTTTTTGCCTTTTTCCAAAAAAACCCAAAATTTAGCTGTATTTTGACTAATTTCTGGGTCCCCTCCAGGGGAATCCACAAACCCTAGGTACCTTTACTAACCCCATGATGTTAGAAAAAAAGGACGCAAATTTGGCATGGATACCTTATGTGGTCAAAAAGTTACAGGGGCCTAAGCGCGCACTACCCCAAATAGCCAAAAAAAGGCTTAGCACAGGAGGGGAAAAGGCCTAGCAGCGAAGGGGTTAAGTATTGTATTTTTTTTTAATATATGTATTACATTTTTAGAAGTTATTAATGTTTTTAAAAGTGAATTTTGTGTTTTAGTTCCGTAGCGGGTTGTGGGTTTATAGGAGAATAGGGTGGGAAGTAATTTAATTATAGTAAATTTAATAATAATTTTTAGAAAATATTAATTATTTTTAATTAAATTTTGTGTTTTTATTCCGTAGCGGGTTGTGGGTTCATAGGGGAATAAGGTGGGAAGTAATTTAATTTCAAGAAAGTAATTATTAATTTTTATTTATTGATATTGATAATTAATTTATTGTTAATTAATTATTAATTGGTAATACATTTTTATTAATTGATTAATTGATAATTATATTAATTGTGTTAAAAAAATTTAGGAGCGGGTTGTGGGTTTATAGGGGAACAGGGTGGGAAGTAATTTAATTTTAATAGAGTAATTATTAATTTGTATTTATTGATATTGATAATTAGTTTATTGTTAATTAATTATTAATTGGTAATACATTTTTATTAATTGATTAATTGATAATTATATTAATTGTGTTAATTCTTTTTAGGAGCAGGTTGTGGGTTTATAGGGGAATAGGGTGGGAAGTAATTTAATTTTTATAAAGTAATTATTAATTTGTATTTATTGGTGTTGATAATTCATTTATTGTTAATTAATTATTAATTGGTAATTAATTTTTCTTAATTGATTAATTGATAATTATATTAACTGTGCAATTTTTTTAGGAGCGCGTTGTGGGTTTATAGGGGAATAGAGTGAGAAGTAATTAATTATAATGAAGTAATTCTAAAAAATTTTTTTTATTATTTATACATAATTTATTATTAATTAATTATTAATTGGTTATTTAATTAAAAAAATTAGTTAATTGATAAGTATGTTAATTTTAACCCTCTGCTATCCAACACTTTCCTTACAGTTACACTGTCTGGAGTGGGAATAGTAATTTTTACCCTTACGCTATCCAACACTGTCCCTACTGTTGCACTCTCTGGAGTGGGAATAGTAATTTTTACCACTACGCTATCCAACACTTTCCTTACTGTTGCACTCTCTGGAGTGGGAATAGTAATTTTAACCCCTTCGCTATCCAACACTTTCCATACTGTTGCACTCTCTGGAGTGGGAATAGTAATTTTTACCCCTACGCTATCCAACACTTTCCCTACTGTTGCACTCTCTGGAGTGGGAATAATAATTTTTACCCCTACACTATCCAACACTTTCCCTACTGTTGCACTCACTGGAGTAGGAATAGTAATTTTTACCCCTTCGCTATCCAACACTTTCCCTACTGTTGCACTCTCTGGAGTGGGAATAGTTATTTTTACCCCTACGCTATCCAACACTTTCCCTACTGTTGCACTCTGTGGAGTGGGAATAGTAATTTTTACCTCTTCGCTATCCAACACTTTCCCTACTGTTGCACTCTCTGGAGTGGGAATAGTAATTTTTACCCCTATGCTATCCAACACTTTCCCTACTGTTGCACTCACTGGAGTGGGAATAGTAATTTTTACCCCTTCGCTATCCAACACTTTCCCTACTGTTGCACTCTCTGGACTGGGAATAGTAATTTTTACCCCTTCGCTATCCAACACTTTCCTACTGTTGCACCTACTGGAGTGGGAATAGTAATTTTTACCCCTACGCTATCCAACACTTTCCCTACTGTTGCACTCTCTGGAGTGGGAATAGTAATTTTATCCCCTCCGCTATCCAACACTTTCCCTACTGTTGAACTCAATAGAGTGGGAATAGTAATTTTTACCCCTACCCTATCCAACACTTTCCCTACTGTTGCACTCTCTGGAGTGGGAATAGTAATGTTATCCCCTCCGCTATCCAACACTTTCCCTACTGTTGCACCTACTGGAGTGGGAATAGTAATTTTTACCCCTACGCTATCCAACACTTTCCCTACTGTTGCACTCTCTGGAGTGGGAATAGTAATTTTATCCCCTCCGCTATCCAACACTTTCCCTACTGTTGAACTCAATAGAGTGGGAATAGTAATTTTTACCCCTACAATATCCAACACTTTCCCTACTGTTGCACTCTCTGGAGTGGGAATAGTAATTTTATCCCCTCCGCTATCCAACACTTTCCCTACTGTTGCACTCAATGGAGTGGGAATAGTAATTTTTACCCCTACGCTATCCAACACTTTCCCTACTGTTGCACTCTCTGGAGTGGGAATAGTAATTTTATCCCCTACGCTATCCAACACTTTCCCTACTGTTGCACTCACTGGAGTAGGAATAGTAATTTTTACCCCTACGCTATCCAACACTTTCCCTACTGTGGCACTCAATGGAGTGGGAATAGTCATTTTTACCCCTACGCTATCCAACACTTTCCCTACTGTTGCACTCTCTGGAGTAGGAATAGTAATTTTATCCTCTCCGCTATCCAATATTTTCTCTACTGTTTTAGTTAATGTAGTGTATAATGTATTTTAAAAAGATTAAAAATATTCTAATTTTTTAATTTGTTATATATATTTTTTATATTTTTATTTATATTGTTGGTGTTTGTGTATATATATGTATTTATAATTTTAATATGTTTTTAACAATTTATAAGTTATTGAAATAATTATTTATAAATATTATTAAGTAAGTATATATATTATATTTTATATATATATATATGTTTAATTTATTTTTTCATTAAGGGGTCGATTCCGATCTCGGTCGGTAGGGCTCCGAACGCGATCCGCCCGGAAAAAGTACGAGCCGTACGCGTGTTCTCCGACCGACTCGTACAGCTGTACGAGCGAGCAAGTACGATGCGAAGAACGCGAAATCGCCGACCGACTCGTTTCCGGGTCCGAACCGCTCCGTACGACTCGGTCGCAGACGAACCGTACCGCGCAATGGAGTCGATTTCCGACCGAGCCAGTACAATGCACGATTCGGACAGCTGGATCGAGTTGCAGTCTCCGGGACGAAAAAGCTCCGGGAAGCGGACTTTGGGGGTCCGTGCCGGACCCCCTTCACCCGTAGCCTAACGAGTCTGACACAGGGGGGGACCCAAGGGTCCCCCCTTCACATGCATGTACGGTGCGGATGGCACCAACGCGTACCCACTGCAGGGGGCGCCCTTTTGCGAGACGTACCTATTCAGCTGATGCGAGGCCATGCACGCGTCGTACGACCGGCTCCCATTGACTTCAATGGGATTCGGACCGTGCCGAGTCCGTCAGCATGCGGCAGCATCGTACTCGCTCGGTCGGACTCCAGGGGTACGGCTCGGTCGGAAAACACTCCGGATCCGGCTCGGTCGGAGGGCTTTCCGACCCAGATCGGAATCTACCCCTATATGTATTAGTTATAATTTTAAACATTTTAAAATCATTTTAACTATGTTTCTTTTAATTATATGTATTATTTACTTTATTTTACATTGTTTTTTAAACATTAAAAAAACACGATATTTTTAACAACGATATTTTTTTTCCGATATTTTTGTACTTACCATTATGCAGATAGGACTTCGATATTCTTGACTTCGATATTTTTGTGTCGATATTTTTGTACCTCGATATTCTGACTGTCGATATTCTGTCTGTGATCCCTTTATGTGAGACAGGAAGTTGGTTAGAGGTCTATAGAGATATTAATGCTTATTGTACGGAATGTTTGCTACATAGGACTGGACCAATTTCTGTGATGCTTTCTAGTTCTGGATTGCAGAAGACAGCGTCCTATGTCCAGAGATCGAGGGTGTTTTATTCCATATGTGATCATATTAGATTGTGGCATTAAAGGTGATAAAGCCGATCCTTATCTTATCTCCTCTAAGGATCTTCTGGTCGCCAGGATCTTTTTACCTGCTGAATAGCGTGAAGGGAAGAAATCCTTTTCAGTTATGCAATTATTTTAGAATCCAGTTTACCTTAAAAGACCACTGACTCCGAATTCAATTTTGTGGGTTTATTACTGCCAAGAATAACTGCACGTGCAAGCACCTCAACACGAGGTTAAAGAAATAAATGGGCACTAATACAAATAGCATCCCACGCAGGAGTCTCATCCGACTCAGGATAAGAAGAATCGTTAGCTCCAGAAGTATTAGACAAGCAATAACTGCTCCGATCTCTATGTTATTCCTCATTTACCTAAATAAGCATAAAACCATTTGCTGACCCTACTCGATCACTCAGGTGACATACCTACTTAACGAACTACCCAGGCAAGAGTAAAGGAAAAAGGTTTCAGCTGTGAAGACTTCCTAAGAAGTGCACTCACATAGCATTTCGAGCTCGTTCTAAGATGCTCCTTCCTAAAATCCCCCTCTGTCTTCTCTCTCTGGTCTCCTCTACCTCTTCTCTACTCTCCACCCTCGGGGCACTGTCCCTAATACAAAACCCAAAAACAATTGAACACGCCCTTGTCACGCCTCTTCGGCCAGGTCTTCCTTCTCGTACTTTTCCATCGAAACTCTTACTTCATCCTGGACGGTTACGATGACCTTGAGTCCCACGCACCTTCTCCACTGAAAACATCATCCCTGCATTCCAGTGTACTCCCATCTCAATGCCTCCCACCACCCTAACTCGTGAAACAAAGAGCCAGTCTTTCGCTAACGAGGCATATGTCCTTGCACCTGCAACAGAAGATACGTTTCAACAGACTTTTTCCCTCTACATGAATTTACCAACTGTACCCAGAGAGCCTTTCCAAGAGAAACTTTTCTACCTACAAAATAAGCTAACATAAGAACGAATCAGGCCTTTCCTTTAATCATAATAGCACAACTACCCTTCTATTCACTCTAATAATGCAATTTACGACTACATTAACTAACCATTCAGAGATATATATCTCGTGATATATGCGGGTACAGACTAACGATGATTATAATGCACCCCTACAATTTTTACGAGAACATAGCGCTCTATCAAAGGTTTATCAAATCAAATGGTTTTCTCATCGATTATGCATAAGTTAGGGTATTTGATGGTAAGGTCTAATACGGTGTCTAGAAAGGCATCTGTGATTGTTGTTTTTTCTGGTGGAGATCGTTACAATAGTAGAAATGTGCATGAGAAGATTGGGGTGGGGTTGGATCTTGTCAGTAGAGATTCACATCCTGGCATTGATATATCTTCCTTTTTTGGGGTGGGTGTGTTTAAACGTGGGCAAAGCTCCCATGTGGAAAGTGAAACGCAGGATTTTCATGTTGTTTTTTCCGCCCACAGAGCTAACTGTATTAGAGCTTAATACATTGCCCAGACCCCTGACGGAGCACTTTCCTGCAGCCTCCCCAGCAGGGAAGTCTGTGTGCAGCATCTGCCTGCAAGATCCTTCTGCCTGGGATGCACCACACACAAGCTCTGCTGCTGAGAAAGGTTCTTGAAGAGCACTGACAGAGGCCAGACATTGTATTATGGTAATTACAATGGCCGCCCCCTGACAGTGCTGGGCAGCAATTCCTGGCTCTTTATGTTCCTCGATGCCCGGAAGGAGGAATTCTTGCTCTGCAGAGCGTTTCACCTGCCTTCCTCACTTTTTCCAATCCCTGGGAGGCAAAATTGCCCGCATTTTCACATCCATTTACAGCGAATGGGTAGAAAGGAATTTCACCCATGCCTAGTTAGGTCTTCCTGTTTTGTCTTGCCACTTCTGCACAAAACATAGGTTCATAGTGGAAGTACTGAAATGTATCCTCTCCCAGCCAAGTTTCTGTGAAGAAAAAGAAGTCTGTTTTTTGCCAGATAGTAAGTCATAGATGTATTTTTTACTTTTGCCTACCGATCTGGCATTGATGAGCAGATAGCTTAGGTGGGAGGGGAGGCATATGTAGGGCAGAGGGGGTTTGGTAAGAGTAGGTTTTAACTTTCAGCCTTATGCAGGGATGGGCCTTTGGTTAATGGGGATTCATGTTGTCACTGTTCAAAGATACCTAGCAGTGATTTCGTAGGGTTTCCCTGGGAGGTGAAGTATGAGAGTTTGTGTTGTTGGGAGTGTTGAAGTTTTGGGCTGCTGCTGTATTGTGAACTACTGCTATGTGCATGATGAGGTGGTCTGTTAGAATTAAGCACTGGAGAGGTGGGAGTGTTGAGTGAGTGTGGGGAATTTTCTCTTTTTTGCTCTCCCATAGGTGGAATGAGTATGTTTTAACGGTGGGGGAGAGGGCCTGGCTGCATGAGCTGAACTTTGCTGGGCAGAAGATGTCACAGCTCCTGTGGGCGTGACATCTTCAGCCTGGAAAAGCCCTTCATGACGAAAGGGAGCGCCACTGATAGCCTCGGACCTGGTCACTTCAGTTTTAAGCTCTGAAGTGCCCAGGACCTAGTGTCTATCACTGACGCCTCATCACAGAGTGGGGTGGAGTCAGCAACTCTTACTGACCCCAACCCACCCTGTAATGAGGTAGGGACTGCCGCCTCCTCTCATTGGCTAACCAAAGGTCAGCCAATGAGAGGAGCTATCAGTCCCAACCCTCCTGGAACCTCCAAAGCTTCCCTTCAGTAGGTAAGTTTTATATTTTGTAATGTTTGGTGCGTGTGTGTGTTTATGTATGGATGAAAGTATGTGTATTTGTGAGTGAGTGTTGTGAATGGCTGTGAGTGTGCATGTGTTCGTGTGTGACCCACTCGCCCCCACTCCCTGCTCAAATTACCAGCCGCCACTGGAATTTAGGAGGCTGTGAGCTATAGTGTGTGGGTAAAAGACCATAATGGTGAGTAGTAGAGGAGATTGGTTGGGAGGTTCCAAAAGTGGGATAGAGAGAAGGAATGGGTAGAAGGAAGGAAGAGTTGTGCCTATGTGAGTGCAATATGAGAGACATGCATGTCTGCATGCAGTGTATGCCTGTGTGAGTACAACATGAGGTGTACCTCTGTGAGTGCAGGAAGAGCTGGTCCCTCTGTATCTGCAGGGAGAGTTGTGTGTCTGTGTGTGACTGCAGAGCTGAGTGCAGGAAATTAATGCCACACCTACAGGCATTGTCAGTGCTTGTTAAACATGCAGATTGTACCTTCCTCACAGGATATTTTAGCCTAAAATTAGCATTTGCATAGTGCACAATGTGCCATTAGCATGGCATCTTTGGTTAGTCTATGGTAAGACATTTCAAACGTTTCCATAGCAGACAGGAAGTTGATTGAGTTTTGAGGAGGTCAGCAAAGTGTGTCGGTTTTAATCTGTTCTGAGTTTTTGGTGAGTCCCTGATAATCCTGGAAGGCACAGAAAAGGGAAAAAGTAGGAGGTAAAAGTGAAAGGCAATGCTTTACCTATTTTAAAAATTACTGTGGGCACTGTTAAATTGCATACACAGGTTAGCTAAACTACTTGCTTAAAGTGAACACACCAACCAGTACACACGCCCACTCCAGCAGCACGCACACCACCCCAACCTGAACATGGCCTGGGGATGGCAGGTGATACACAGCCCGCAGAGGCCACAACCCAGCAGCGGCAGGGGCAGGTGCGAGTTCTCATTCGGCTATAGGAGTTCTGGACCTGTTCAGCAATCTGGCAGACCTGGATACCACCGTCCCAGGTGGAAGACTTGAGTGGGGTGACTGGTGAATTACTTTAGGGCCACAAGAAAGAGGGACAACGAGGAAAAGAGGTCCCTTCTACTACATTTTGTGGGGGAAGAAATATATAAACTGTTACAGCACCTTCCAGACACAGGGGACATTGATGACTACGATCACTGCCCTTCATGTGCATTTTGACACCCACCTTAACCCCGATTTTGAACGCTTCAAATTGCACCAGGCACGGCAGCGTTAGAGGAATCAATGGGCAATTTCTACTCCCTTCTCCGGGCTTTGGCAAGCACCTGCACAGACGATGACCAGCAGAAGGAGTTGAGAGCACAACTCATACAGGGGAGCAGATCGGCCAACTTGCGGAGGCTCATCATCAGTCAACCAGGAATCAAGCTGGATGACATGCTCGCACATACGACCTGTCCAGAGCAAGGGTGGAAGAAATAGGAGTGGCACTGAACAGAGGGACAGGACTGCCCCCCAACACCAAAACGTCAGCCATCGAAACTGAAATGGTGGGTGGCATCTGCAACAAACCCCCGCCTCACAAAGGGAAAAACCTGGACCAAATCCGAAACCGCAGCGCCCAGTGGAAAGACGCACATGCTCGGCATACAACAAACCCAGCCACTTTTCAATAGTCTGTAGAAGCAACGACCGGGGCAGCCGAGCCTGCAGCAGAAGGTCACAGACGAAGGCCATTCGCTACCTGTCCATAGGTGATCACTCATAGCTCAGCTGCATGAGCAGAGATCAGTGGAGAGAAGGGGACTTTGAAGAGGAAGACCCGGACGAGGAGGAGGTGTTCCTCATTTTATATGCAGCTCCATGGACCTGAGGGAGGCGCCCACAGCTGGTTTGCAATGTCACAATTATCAGCACAATGATAATACCATATAGAGGAGCGTGGACAGTAACGAAAATCAGTGGCACTATGGTAACTGTACAGCAAGGGCATGAGGTCACCACACGAAATATATTGTGGTTTAGCCAGTGGTGGCTGGCAAGTATGCCGATTTGAGGGGTGGGCAAATGGGTGGGGGCATAAAATAAATACACAACATAAATACATGAAATCAATAAAAAAAACGTACCTGCTTGCGCAGACACATCCTCCTCGCTCCGGTCCTCTTCTTTTCCAACGTCACGTCCAGGGCCCCAGCTAACCTACTTTACCAATCCTGGTGCTGCTCTCAGCATGAGAGAAGCGCCAGGATTGGAGGGAACGGCCTCTCTCGGTTCTCCCGAGGACAGTAGAGGAATGTGCAGGCTCTCAACCCAGCTGTCAAAGACAGCTAAGTTGAGAGGTTAATAGTGCACATGCCAAAGGGACATGCGCACTATAAACTAGAGCACTGGCAACCCAAAACTGCTGCCACTCTGCAGGCCCCGTCCCTTTCTGAGTCGGGACAGGTTGACGAAAAATAAAATGGTAATGAATTAAATTCATTACCATTTTATTTTTCGGCTCTGGGGCTTCTCTGGGTGCATTTATGGAGCCACCCCTGGGTTTAGCCCAACTAATGCATGTGCAAGAGAGGCAGTAGAACAACGAGGACGTTCTGGTGACCAACAACAACCCCGCACTGGAGAATGCGGAGGCAACGGAGGGCTCTGGCGACCTTTAGTTCCCCCACAAGGGCTCAGAGAGGGAACGTGACCTATCTGGATGGAGACAGGCCCAACCCCACATTATCGGTAGTGCCAACGGCTCCACGGGGTAGGAGAAGCCACTCGTATGGACTGAAACCCAATCCGACTCCCAATCAGAGACTCCGTGACTTTTTGTACGCCCAAGCCAATGTGTTCCTAGCCATCTAACGTTGGATGGGATGTACTGAGCCACTAGGGCAATATGATATGCCCTGATGTCAGCACGCACCACCTCGGCTGAGCACGGCCAAGGTGTTAAATAAAAAGGGGCTTGTAAAGTGTTGGGGCCCTAGGCCCCCATGCAGTAATAAGGAACACACAGACATGGTATTAGCTTTTCTAGAACTGGCCCAGGGCACGTGCGTACGGCCCCTTTTATTGACATGGTCCCATGTCCTGTGACACCTGTGATGGATGGGTGTGGGGTGGTAGTGTAAGCCAGCCCTCTGAGAGTAGCTGGTACAATGATACAACTCGGAACACTAGAACAGTGACCAGCCGGCAACTACAGGGCTGACAGCTCGGGGTCAGCCCCGAAGTAGAAATAGCTGTGTGCGCGTGTGTATTGTCTGAGCCCGCAGAGCTAGTGATTTGGTCTACATTGGTCCCCCACCACCCTGGAGACACACCCTAGCACAGTGGAAGTCTAATCAAATAATTTCCCTGTTCAGTACAATCAGGTGTGCAAGTTGCACACTCAAACCCTTACAGCCCAATGGTGATGCACAGTGCAACGCTATTGGGCTGTAAGGGCTTGAGTCCCCCCGTCATTGTGGCTTAGCCCAGGCTGCTGCAGCTTCCAGGACACACACAATTATTTAATTGCTGTGTGCTGGACTATGCCATAGACAGGTCCTCGATGACAGTTTCTTAGAAAGTATTTCTCAGCTCATCTAGAGGTTGAAATGCATAAACATGCGTGGGAACTGTGACAAAATTAAGCACTGTCAAACCCACTAAAAAAGTTTTGTTGAAATTGTTCCTGTCTTGAACATTATTTATGTTTAAGATGCGCTTATTTTCACCCTGTTTTCGTATTTTGGCTGTAAGGATTCCGATGCCCATTATTGGAAGTGTTAGCTTCGCCTCAATTGCTATTGGTAGGCTTGTTAGCCTCACCGGAAGAACGGTACGGAACTAGTTGCGCCTCTGAATACAACTCACCTGGCCATCTATTCACGCTTCTGCAACGGCGGGGGGTCACGCTGTGCCACAGGAGGGGAATCCAGCAATGCCACGAGCGCGGCACCGACATCCGAATCAACGAGGTGCCAAGGATAAGACAGCTCCGCGCTTATGTTAAGACTATTAACACCGATCTGTGTCTGAATACGTGTCACATGGTCAGTCCGGATTCTAGGGGTCAATAATAATAATGCGGTTGCAAACCTTGTAAAGCGCGTTCACTCAAATAAAGCTGATACTGTTGTGCTGTGCATAAATACAGGTATCTTTATTCTTCTTACTCTTGTCGGCCTGGGAGAGGGTAAAAGCAGTGTCTTGAAATAACCTGATAATGCGCTTTATGTTCTCGTCAGTCAGCTTATGTTGACAGTGCAGAGGGCGTGGATTACCGGTCAGGGATATGTATCATCAGTGTTCTGTGCCGCTTGGCCCCTCCTTCTAACACTGCCTTATTCAACCTGGGTACCGAGTATCAACAAAACCAACAGGCATGAGCCACAGGACTTTTATTTCAGTAGCACTTCAAAATCAAGCCACCAGATGGCGAGAGAAGCGCAGCTATGATTCTTCCATCAAGAAACTACTAGATACTGCAGCACTATTCTAACACCAGTGTGATATTACACAAGATGACAATGTCAGAGGGAAATGTGGTTTGCCGGTATCTTGCATGACATTTTTTAAGTAAACGCACCCCTCACTAGCAGAAAAGGTCTCTCAGGGAGACGTTTTCTTTGTAAAACCACTCTCCCTCAGATATACTGTGAGACTTCTTCGGCAAGTTGCACTCTGCTTAAAAAAGTTACAAGAAATTGCCTTAGGTGATATTTCAAGGAGACTATAAAAGAACGCAAAATTCTAGGAGTTCAGAACAGTGCTTTAAATGGAAACAAATAAGTGCAGGTACTCACCAAAAATAGGCAGTGGACTGGGGGTGGAGTTTGGGGCGGGGCAAGGGGCGGGCTATGTTTTTTACCTTTCTAAGCTTTGTATGCAAAAAATATGTATGCATTGTAAGAATGTCTAACGATTTTATTATATAGTACTTACCAAGAAGTCCTTAATATCAACCAAAGTAACCTTTTTTTTTTTAGCAACCTTATAATAATAAAATATTGTGAAAAAAACAGCAAGTTTCCTAACGCTTGCCATGAAGTTTGCATGCATATCCTTGATGCAGGATCATGATGATCTCTGCAGCAAAAACAGTAACCAACCGAGCTCTGTATATAAAAAAGAAATCTGTGATCTACATGTTTCATGCTGTGCGTTACAGCAGGCACATTGATCCTCTATGCAATTTTATGTTCAGTCAAACCTTTAGTTAGAAAATGCACACACATAGGGGCAGATTTACAAGCCCCTTGCGTCACTTTTACGCTGCCGTTGCGTCACGGCAGCGTAAAAAAAGCAGCAAATTTACGACGTGACGCATCTAGGGAGATGCGTCACGTTGTAAAGCCCTGCGTGACATTATACCTGCGTCAGGTATAATGTATGCAGGGTAGGCGTTCCCACGCAGGAAAGCCTCGTAAAAGTGACGCAGTAAAATCTACAAGATTTCACTGCGTCAAAACCTTACGCTTGGCGTAAGGAGTGACGCAGTGTATTGGGAATAGGCCGCAACACGCATTGCTGGAGTTGCGTCGTGCTTGCGACACGACTCCAACAATGCGTGACTTTTCCGCCAACAGATGCGTCAGAATTTCTGACGCATCTGTCAATCCTTGCGCCATAGTGCGCCGTATTGTAAATACGGCGCATCTATAGTGGCGCAAGGGTTTTTCACGCAGGCGCAGGGAAACTGACGCATCTATACAGATGCGTCAGTTTCTCCGTAAATCTGCCCCATATTTTCAGCAAGTGCATTAACCACCAGAGTTATTAAAGTGCCATTGTACCCGGAAATTTACTGGATACGCAAAGATCTCTGTACCAGGTGATATTTCGAAATGCAGCATGTTGTGATCAGTTAGGGAAGGCAGAATACATTTATTATCACATTTGTCTTGACAAATTCTTTGGGGCAGAGTTTAAAAAAATAATTACATTCAGACTTTGCTCTTTGCTACCGCGCCCACTTTCTGCTGCAAACCCTTGGCCTTTGCCTGATTAATAAAGCTAGAGTTGGCCTCATGAGTAGCTATTTTTAAAGTACATTTGCCTAGAGGTGTGTGAGCCACTTACAGGTCAAGCCAGGCTTGAGCCAGGTTCTGGGCTCTGGATCAACTCAAGGTTCTCTTTGAACTTCGATCCCAAAAATAGCCGCAATTTCATGTGGCTTCTGCCTGCTGCACTCGCTGTACCCTTATGCACAAAGTAAAAAATAAAACATTAACATTTGATGTAAAAAGGAGAGATAAATAGATTAGTGGCTGATATATCCCGGCTTCTCCACTTAACCAAACTCTGTGATCTTAGGCAAATATTTTGTTTCACAAATATCCCTTTTTCTTCATTATACCTCAATATTGCATAATGTGACCTATTAATGTGAAAGTTGTACTATGTTAAAGAAATATGCTTTTTTTATTTTGACGAGACTTTATCCTATTTTAAGTGATGTTTGTTGGATGAATTACATTTCAAACAGTTCCAGGACTCGGCTCATGCAAGTTCTCTTAGAGCCCAGCCAGACCCTTGGCTTGGCTCTCCCTGTAAATTTGTTGCCTCTCCCACCACTACATTTGTCTTCTGAATGCTAAACCTGCTGCATTCTTTGTTCACATAGCTGGCATTTTCTTTAAAAAGATAGACAAAATTTCACAAAGTCATCTGAGAAAATCACAAAATTATCTCCAGAAAAGATAGAGATGAACTGTTAACACACATTCCCTACACACTGTCTAAATACATTTGCTGATTGTTTTTGTTGCCCTTATGACTCTGAGCACTTTGCCACTGCTGACCAGTGCTAAAGTTCATGTGCTTCTCCCCTAAACATGATGACATTGGTGTATACCTGATTGGCATATTTGTTGTACTGGTAAGTCCCTTGTAACATAGCATACCATATACCCACGGCCTGTACTTCAAATGCTACTAGTGGGCCTGCAGCACTCACTGTGCCTCCCACAGAAGTAGCCTTTCAGACCTGTCTCAGATCTGCCACTGCAATGCCTGTGTGTGCAGTTTATTGCCACCTCGACTTGGCATTTAAAACTATTTGCCAAACCTTAAACTCCCCTTTTATTACATTTAAGTCACCACTAAGGTAGGCCCTAAGTAACCCTAAGGGCAGGGTGCTATATAAGTAAAATGTAGGACATGTACCTTTATGTTTTGCATGTCCTGGTAGTGACAAACAGCCTACATAGTTTTCCCTAATGTGAGGCCTACCCCTCTCATAAGCCAGCATTGGTCATTCCTTAATATACTTTTAAGCTGTAATTCCTGATCACAGAGGAGTAGCTTTTTCTTGTTTGATATGTTTGGAATGATCATGATAAATCCTCCTTGCTGGTGAAGTTGGATTTAACATTGTTGTTTTAGAAATGCCATTTTTAGAATGTGGACATTTCTCTGCACTTACTGCTCTTTGTGCCTGACAGCCGTGCTCAAATTCACTTCTGGGTTGGGTGACAGCTACACTTTGTGCATTCCCTCCCAACAGCCACAAACACAGGAAGGGGAGGCTCATCTGTGTTCTGAGCACTCATCTGCATTCTGATGGGTCTACCTGGGCAGGGAAGGACTGGGAGGGGCTGACCCACTTCAATAGGTAGTGCCCTGTCCACACACAAAGCACTGCTGTACCCCCAGGGTTAGCCTGGCAGGCAGGGCTGGGTTGAAAGGGATCCTTATGCACTTCAGAGTTCCTTTGAAGTCCCCCTACATCAACGGCACTTTTGGGTATCAGTACTCAACTGGACTGCTTTTCTGGAAAGACTGTTTTACTGCTTGTTGCCCTGCTGCCTGCTGCTCCCTGACTGATGAAAGGACTCTGTCTTCCCTCCAAGTGATCTCCAAGGTCTTTCTGGTTTGCCTCCTGTTCTTCTGAAGTCTTGGGGACACAAAAGTCTTCCTACAATACTTGCCTGAGGTACCCCCTCCAAGCTTTGGGCCTCAGAAGTGGGTTCTGCAGCTGTGTAACGGTTTGCGGGATGACAAGGGAGAGAGAGTATTTTGCTTTGTCACTCAGTGTTTTTAATTTATAACAGAGAATCCTGGAGTCTGAAGGTAAGATAATCCTCTTCTTATTTTCTCTCTTCAGGGTCTTGGGAACTTCCTCTTCTTCGTTCAGGTCCCAAAGGTGACCATCCCTCAGAAAGAATATACATAGCCAGCTAAGTGTTTAGGCCTTTTAGCCTTCAATACTTTTATGGGAATTGGGAGTGGGGTTTTTCACCCACACTAATATACCTTCACCAGTGCTATAAGGATACTAATTGCTAACTTGACAGAGTTAGCTGTCAATAATTCATTTCTTATCCGTTTCTCCCATTTTAAGCTTTGTTTGCGCTTTCCTCCCTTCTCTTCTATTAGTTTGTCGGCTATGTTGGCCGTAGTAGGAGCCCGTAAGTGAAAGGCTTCAGGATATCTGGTTGAATAATCAACCACAACTGGTGCATATAGATTTCTTCTTTTTGACTTGGGTAAAGGACCTATGAGGTCCATACCCATTCTTTCAAAGGGCTTACCGATGGTGGGAAGAGGCTGTAAGGGGACTGATGGGGGTCTGTAAGGATTTTTCTTTTGGCAAACCTCACACTCCTGGCAATATTTAGCAATGCTAGCAAAGATATCGGGCCAATAAAAATGCTTCAAAATTGTTTTGTGTGGTTTTTCAGCCCCACTATGTCCCGCAAGGAGATGTGAGTGAGCAGAGAATAGCACTTTTTCACGAAAACTCAGGGGTACTACCAGTTGGGGTGAGTCATCTTTTTTCCCTATCCTATAAAGTAGGCCGCTTTTAATCTGGAAAAGGGGGTAGCTGTCTTGGCGAAGAGGATCAGTTTTCTTAGTCTGTTGCCATGCACTGTGGAGTGTGGGGTCATTGCTTTGAGCATAACAAAAGTTCTTATCAGATGCCCAAGGGTCCTGAGTAAGAAGGTTTGGCTGGACTACAGGTTTGGGCTTTTGGGCTTTTATATTATCCATAAGGAGCCCAATAAATTCTGGATTATCCATTCGCAAAATGAATTCTTCTGGTAGGTTCTTCAAAACTCCTACTTTAACTTGGGTAGTTATTCCGTTAGGTGTTTGTAAAGTTCCAAGAATTAAAAGAGCAAAATCCAAATAAAGGTGGAGATAAGCTTTAATCTCATAGGCACAGTACCTTCCAGGCAGCAGATAGATCTCAGAATGACCAGGTTCCAGTACTGTTTAGAACTTCTATAAAAGCTGGCAGGTGCCAGAATCAAACATACACAGAGGCTTAAAGGGAAAGGAACAAGGATAATAAAAGCAATGTAACACATTTTCCTTCTTTAACAAAATAAAAAATATATATTTATATAAACAGGCTCAAATATATACAGAGTCTTAAAGGGAAAGGAACAAAGGTAATAGAAAGCAATGTAAAACATTTTGTAATACATTTTCTGTCTTAACAAATTAAGGGAAGACTTCCACACTTTTGGCCACCCTTCTGACATTCCATACTTTACCATCCTGGGTGACAACCTGTTACGATTAACCTTTATAACTTTAATAGGTCTGCCAAATTTGGTTTCACCTTTAATCAAAATACCTGGTTTACATATTCTGACCCAGTCTCCAACTACAAAATGTGGTTGCTTCACATTCATTTTAACATCATAATAGTGTTTGCATCTCAATTGTTTCTGTTGTACTCTTAGAGCTACATCCTCCTTGTTCTCTACACAAGGAGTTCTAAGACACTTCTTCCTAAACCACCATGGGCACAACTTAGAGATAGGCTCCCTTCCTTTCAACAATTTGAAAGGACAAACTTCAGTAGTAGAGTGGGGTGTTATGCGGTATAACCATAATTTCTCTCTCAGTTTGTCTTTCCACTCTTGACCAAAACTACGTGCCCATAGGATATCTTGTTTCAAGACTCTATTATATCTCTCCACTTGGCCATTACCTTGAGGTTCGTTTAAAAACGTTGTGACATGACGAATGTTAAAAAACTTAAGGAAATCTGCCATATCATGAGATTTCATTTGCACTCCATTGTCAGTAATAAGTACTTCTGGATAACCTTCTCTGGCGAAAACTTCTTTGAAAAACTCAATCACATTACAAGTATTGACATGAGGTACAAGCTTGACCTCAGGCCATTTAGAGTGATAATCAATTATCACCATAGCAAATCTGCACTCACGAGGTAAAAAATTAAAAGGACCTGCAATGTCAAAACCAATCTTTTGCCACGGAAACTCAGGCCACTCCACAGGAATTAAAGGAGCAGGATTACACTTGAGCATCTTTTCACTGTTGGTACAATCAGGGCATTCTCTTACAACTCTGTCTACAAATCTGTCCAAACCAGGCCACCAAAATATAGTTTTGACCAATCTCTTCATGGAGGACATTCCCAGATGGTTTTCATGAGCTAAAGATAAAATGCGATCTCGAACAAAAAGGCGGAATACATTTACCTTGTCTGAATAATAAATCACCCTCTATTTCAAGTTCACCTGAAATTTTCCAGTATGGAAACAAATCTGCAGGAATGTCATTCTTGGAGGGCCATCCCTCTCTCATATATTCAGTAACCTTAAGAAGCAAGCTATCACACTCCATAGCATTTTCCACATTTCTTCTGAAATAGTACCAAACTTGCCTGTCACCACTTCCTCAATATTGGCTACAATCTCTTCATCATCAATTTCTTCATTCACATCACGTGGTAATCTAGAAAGACAATCGACTGTTACATTGATTTTTCCCGGTACATATTCTACCAGAAAATTATACTCTTGTAAACAAGACATTAGCCTTGCTATGCGAGCAGTCGCATTCTGACCACCCTCAGGAGACAAAATGGTTACACGAGTCTTATGATCTGTTCTTAAAACAAAACGTGCTCCCCAAACATAATTACGGAAATGTTCCACCACCCACACACAGGCTAACAACTCTCTCTCAATAACAGCATAACGCCTCTCTTTTTGTGAACGAGTATACAATTTGTATCTATTGAGTGCAATACTAGTGGTAGGCTTAAACCTACACTCCATCCGAGCTAAAGCTTCTTCAAAAGTACTTAACTCTCCTTGGACAATAGGTAAAGTTCTAAACACAGCTTGTCCTTCTGAACCTAAACAGTGTAATAGTATATTTTTTTTCCTTTCATTACCCATTCTATCTCCATCTATAGCTTTCATATAGGTTACAAATTCTTCTTTCCATCTAGACCAAGGAATGGGTGGATGACCTTTTGCTTGCAAAAACTTTGCAGGAGGTTCAAATTGCATTTTCACCCCTTTTTAAGTAGAAGTTAATAAAGTAGTGTGTAAAATATTTAACAAAGTTTTGTAAAATATTTAACCAAGTTTTGTAAAAATGAATATCCAAATAAAGTCAGCTGTGCATATTAGCGTGGAAATAATGTGCAAAAGCAATGTAATACAAATATAATTAAATTATGTAAGTTGTTAAATTATTTATAGCACCAGTCAGCTGTGCACATCAGCGTGAAATAATGTGCAATGGTATTGAAATGTCAAAGATAGTAAAAAAAAGGGTTTCAGCTGTGCACATCAGCGTGGAAAATGTGCAAGTCAAAATAAGGTAACAAGATAGAAATGCTCCACTCACTTATAATTGATAAATGCTTTAAGCCGTGCACATCGGCGTGATGTACAAAGTTGTTATCAACTTAATCCTAGGGTAATACACAGCCGTGTGTATAATGGAGTTGAAGTTGACACGAAGAACGTCCGTTGTGCGCAGTCGTGCGCATCGACGTGAAGTATCACAAAAAAAATGGCTGACGACGCTGGGAAGTGTAACGTGATGACGGGGAGGCATCAAAGGTCAGGCATCTTGCATCGAGTGTCAGACGCACAGCGTTGTGTGTCAGACGATCTCCTTCAGCGTTGCGTGTCAGATGTTCTGTTGACACGAGGTGTTCCCAAGAAGATCCGTATCGCGTGGGTGATCGTTTGTCAAGTTTGAAAAATGCGGTAAGCACAACTTGACAAATCTTTCAAAATTGTAGAATTTTAACCCAGAAAATGGTAGGATTACGGCAAAAAAAGTAGCAGAACGAAGAAACAGGAGAATAATCCAGCAATCAATCCAGTAGAAATCAGTAGATAATGCAGTAAGAGTCTCACAAAAATAAAATTAATCCCAAAATTAGGGGTACCGCTCCTGTGCCAAAAAAAAAAAAAGGTAGCAGGTACTCGTAGTGTAACTCGTTGCCAGTGTAAAGTTCCAAGAATTAAAAGAGCAAAATCCAAATAAAGGTGGAGATAAGCTTTAATATCATAGGCACAGTACCTTCCAGGCAGCAGATAGATCTCAGAATGACCAGGTTCCAGTACTGTTTAGAACTTCTATAAAAGCTGGCAGATGCCAGAATCAAACATACACAGAGGCTTAAAGGGAAAGGAACAAGGATAATAAAAGCAATGTAACAGTGTTTTAATGGGAACCACTGCCAAAGGGTTTCTTTTGACATTGCCATGAACACAGCATATAGATACCCGATCTCCAGGGGTAATCTGGGACTCTTCTACTAGCATGGCTTGGATGACTGACTGACGACACCCTGAATGCAGTAAAGCTGTAACCCCCTTCTTAATCACCAAGAGACTTAGCTAGAAACACAATCCTAACCCTTCCCTATATAAGGCGGACCTAGTGAGATAGCTGACATCCATCGGTTCTTTCGAGGTTTTCTAGTGGGGGCAAAATCCGGCAGTATGTCCCCAATCCCCACAGTCGAAACATTGAGGTCATCTAGATCAAAAGCTTTCAACCTTAATGTTTCGGGCTTTTATTGGTTTCAGTATAGGCTTGGGGTTTTTCTTTTCTATTTCTGCAGATCCAGAAATGGAACAATGAGGCTTATCCGTTTCCCAAGGGCAAGACTTGGGTTGGGCTCGGGCGAAGGTTGTGGCCATATCGACAGCCTGTTCCACGGTAAGGTGAGTGTGCTGCTGTAGCCAACACTGAGTAGGGAATGGTAGGGCCTTTAAATATTGCTCAAAATAGATGAGGGCCATTATCTCCTTTTTGCTATTTTCATGTGGCTTAAGCCATTTATCTGCGGAAGTCTTTAATTAAAAAAAAAGAGTCTTAGGATTGTCTCCTGGAGATCCTATCTCCTTTCGGCCTTATCTCTTTTGGTATTTGACCCTATAGGCTCGGGGCCCATACCTAAGTGATTCAGTATAAGTTCCATGATTTCAGTGTAGGGGGTGTTTCCAGCAGTGTTAGCTACCTGATAAGCAGCTTGTGCCTCCCCAGTTAGAAGAGGGGCTAGGAAAAATGACTGGCCAACCAAAGGCTTTGGCGGCTCTTTCAAAGTTCAGTAGGAAGGCGTCAGGGTCTTCTGCTGGGATGTTAACCTGGATTGCAATGTTTGGGAATCCGGTATGTCCTCCTCGAGGAGCCTGTAATAGCGTAGTCAATTGGACTTGGTCCTCTGCTACCTTATGTATGTACTCTACTTGTTGAGATATGGAATCCTTGAACAAGTCTCGGTCGGTCGGTGCAGATGTCATTTGTATTTCTAGGGCCCATTCTAGCTTCTCCTGCCCTTTTATTAGTTGCTGTATAAGATTCTCCATATTCCCAATCTAATGGAGGGTTTCCTGCATTTTCAAGCACATGTAACGTTTTGCGGGATGACAAAAAAGGCAGAGAGCATATTTTGCTCTGTCTCTCAGTGTTTTTATTTTATAATAGAGAATCCTGGAGTCTGAAAGTGAGATAATCCTCTTCTTGTTTTCTCTCTTCTAGGGTCTTTAGAATTTCCTCTTCTATGTTTGGGTCCCAATGGTGACCATCCCCCGGAAAGAATATATATAGCCAGGTAAGTGTTTAGGCCTTTTATCCTTCAATACTTTTAAGGGAATTAGGAATGGGGGTTTATCACCCAAACTAATATACCTTCACCAGTGCTATAAGGATACTAATTGCTAACGCGATATAGTTAGCTGTCAATAATTAATTTCTTATCCGTTTCTCCCATTTTAAGCTTTGTTTGCGCTTTCCTCCCTCCTCCCCAACAGACCCCTTAGGCAAGCACGTAACTGGGAGAGCCACACTCCTCCAGTAACATGGCGGGACAGCTTGTGACACTGTTGGTTCTCCGCGGCTCCTACGGCTTCTGGCGCTGAGTCTGGAGAGGAGGTCTCTTCCTTCAGCGAGACCGGAGGTAGCAGGTCTTCTGGTCGGGACTCTTCTGAGGGAGATCTTCGGTCACTGTCCTTTCTGCTGCATTCCTCTCTCATCGGCATCTCTTCCTCATTCAGGACGTGGCATTCTTTCTCTGCCCTTCTGGCTTTCAAAGGGGCCTCCCCGAGAGGGAAGATCGTCATTCGCTCTTGTGACTCTGTGACGTCACTGAAGGAATAATCCAGGAAGTCGTCTTCCTTAATGGAGCCTTCTTCTTTAAAAAAGGATTCTGTCTCCTGGAAAGTGGTATGCGGAGGGAGGGGCTGAAAATAAAGGAGAGGGGTAATATAATGAGGGAGTAGATCATTGTCCTATTCCCTCTCGCTTACTTTACGGAGCGGTTCTGTCACTTCGTGACAAGCTGTTTTCATCAAAAACTGACGCATTGAATCGACTGCGTGAGAAATTCTGCCACATCGCCCTTCGACGCCGACGCAGCAGCTGCCTGACAGCACCGGTTCCACAGCCTGAGTGGCTCGACGACAACGTTCTGCACGGCTTGACGACGCATTGCCTTCACTTCAGCAAAGCTCGACGACGACACAATGACCCGACTGCATGGAAAAAATCGACGCATCGAGCCTTCAGCTTTGAATCTTTCCTCCATCCAAGGTAGTTTCGCAGTGGGCACTGTGTGGGTCCTGTTGCCGGCCTGCCCTCCAACGCAGTCAGCCTGAACTTTGGATTTGCATCGGTCCCTCACGACCTCAAGTAACTTTTGACAGCTAATGACATCTAAGCACTATTTCTGGGGTATTCTTTACAAATTCATATCTTAACTTTTACTTATTGGATTTTTGTCAATTTGGTCTTATTTTGCTCAGATAAATATTCTCAATTTTCCAAACCTTTGTGGAATCTTTTTGTGGTGTATTCATTGTGTTACTATGTGAGAGTGTGGCACAAATACTTTACACATTGCCTCTTTAGATAAGCCTGACTGCTCTGTCCCAAGCCACCAGAGGGTGAGTCCACCACCTGAGCCGCAAACAGCAACACCTCTGTTTTACTAGAGTTGAGTTTGAGGCATTTCATAGCCATCTGCAGACTAACTGCCTTCATGCAGTCACAGATTCTGGCGGCAACATCCTTGTACTCCATAGCAAGTGAAACAGTGATTTGCGTGTTGTCAGCATATGATGTGAATGAAAAGCCATGAGATCGAATCAGTTCTGCCAAGGGGGTGACATATATATTATAGAGAGTAGGGCTAAGCGAGGACCACTGGGGGACACCGCAGGGAGGAGGAAAAGAAGTAGAGCTAAAGTCACCAAGTCTTACCGATTGCTCGCGACCAGTGAGGAACGAGTTTAACAATTCCCAACCTGTTCTGGTCACCATGATCCTACCCAAGCAATCTAACAGCAGCCCGTGATTTACAGTCACAAAGGCTGCTGACAGATCAAGCAGGATCAGGGCGGCTCTGCTTCCCTGATTAAGTGACATACTCATCTCCTCAGTCACTTTATTGTGGGCAGTCTCTGTTTTGTGCTCAGCATGAAAGCCGAATTGGGTGGCATCCAGAAGGTTGTTATTTGTGAATTTGATCCACCAGTTGTTTGTCCAGCACCTTTACAATGATCTTGGCCTGCAGTGGAAGACAGGAGATGGGTCGATAGCTGCAAGGGTCTCGTGGATCGAGTTTTGGCTGCAAGGATGGCAACTCTAGGAGGGCAAGCGGCGCATCGCGAGACCGATTTAGAGGTTTTGATCAGTTTCGTAAGCTCAAACACAAAAGTTGGCATGAAGTGGCTAAGCGAGGAACCCATATCAGTTTGAATGGGAAATAGCACAGCTGATGAGGATGTAGATGTAAGAGAGGAGAAGTTATTGTAAACGTCTTCAACTTTGAGGCAGAAGGCCTCCGCCACAGAGTTACAAAAGGATTGCCTACAGTATTTAGGCAAGGAGGAAGTGTGGGTGGTGAGTTATTTGATAGCCGCAAACAGTTCTTTTGAGGAGTTTGCGTCTGCCTCAATTTTGTTGGGGAAGTAGGCCGATTTCTCCTTGCGAGTCAGCGTCTTATATCTAGATAGACATATCTTATATTTGACATTTTCTGAGTCACAGTATCTGACTCTCTCCATCTTTCTTCTTTTCTCCTACAGACCTTAAGTCGTCAGAGAACCATGGGTAGGTAGATGATCTCGTTTGATCTTGGTCCTTTTCACAGGTGCCAAGATGGTGCTGGCCAAGTCTGGCTAGATTGTCTTTCATCTTTCTGGAGACAATTACATGACCTTCATGATTATGCTAATCTAGATTCCACCATAAACACAATATGGCCAATTATGAAAATATCATACGACCCAGGTGGGACTCAAACCCACAATCCCCAGCTCCGGAGGCTGATGCCTTATCCATTAGGCCACTGGGCCTTGCTGAAAACTAATGATAAGAGAACAATGGTCTCTGAAGAAAAATACTATTATCAAACATCCTGCAAAGGGCATTAGGAGACTCAAAGGTACATCTTAACAGCACACTGACCACATCCAAAGACTTAATATGCCAATGGGACGTCCTTCAAACATGGAAGGGGTAAACAAGCCAGCAACGGAGATATACTGAAATTACAAAACACTTCAGGTCCTGGCATTGTGGTTTTTGCTTCTAGATTAGATTGTGTAGAACAGAGTGTCTGCCCTGCCTCCAGAATAATAAGCCATGGGGAGTCTGACATCGAAATGATAGATAACCTTATAAGAATGCAGGGGGCGGCAGGAAGAGTTACACCCTGTAAACTGGGTGTGATTTCATGACTCCCTATTGTTTTATAAATTCACTTTTGTAATGGCCCAAAGAAGGTGTTGGCGTACTAGGGTGCACTGTAACACCAGTATACACTGAAGGGAAAGGGTCAAGCAAGAGAACTCTCTCTTCAGGAGTGAGGATAGTGACATTTGAACTCACAGATTTCAGGTTTATCCAGGGAAGATGGTGTCCTCTAAAATGTGTGAAGGAGTCTCCCTACGGGAGGATGGTGGCCTCTGCATCAAGGAGTAGCATCTCTCAGAATACGGAATCTGAAAATCCAGGGCAGTCATTTCCCTGATGAATAAGTGGGGCCTCTGGATTCAAGGGAAGTCAGCTCTCTGATGACTGGGGCCAATGGATTCAAGGATGGTCAGCTCTTCAATGGCTTGATGCTGGCCTTTGTATTCTTTGGACGGAGATTCCGATACAAGCAGAGATGTGCGACAGTTTATCAATTTTTCTACGCAGAATTTGTTAAATTCCATAAACATTGTTTGTCATTACACAAAATGACAATGTCAGAGGAAATGTTTTTTCTGGGTTCTTGCTTGACATTGTTTAAGTAAACGCACCCCTCATGTGAAAACGACTCTCCAAATACAACAGGAAAAAAGCACTAACACAAATTGTCTTTCTGCAAGTCATTTTCGTTGTAAACCACTCTCCCTCAGATATATTGTGAGACGTCTTCGGCAAGTTGCACTCTGCTTAAAAAATGGTACGATATATTGCCTCAGGTGACATTTTGATAAGTCTAAAGAATAACATAAAAATGTAGGATTTCAGAAGCATAATTAAAAGTTTGCCCAGCCCCAGTGGCAGAGGATCATAGATGTCCCATGGACTGCACTGATGAAAGTTCCCAGAAGAATTTAGAGAGTGGGCGTAGCTCACAAAGGAGGATTTGGAGAGTGATCCAGCACTAACAATAAAAATTCTTCTCCTATATGCTTCGGTCATCCAGGTGCAACTTATCCCTCCAACACCCAAACTATATCCATATGACGGTGGGGCCCATAACACCGCATATACATTCACTTACTCATTTATTCCCTGGATTACCTCCGTCCTTAACCTAGGAGAAAACGATTCGCTGGAAGGAGACGGGATACCTCTTTTTAACACGACATAATGTTTCACATTGCTTTTAAGGTATTCCGCTCATTGGTCGATGGACCAACTAGTAGGAATCAGTTGATGGTGATTAAGACCAGCTCAATCACAATAAACTCTTTAACATTTTACCTTAATTATTGAGCTAAAGAATCACTGAGTCATTTGTTTAAAGAATAATAAAGTTTATATAAGGTTTCGAAGCAAGATATAAGTTTAAGCTTATTATTCAGATTATTACACTTATCATCATTATAAGAATAAATTGAAATTGCAATGCATACCTATTAGACGGAAAAATAAGGTTGTCACAGCGGGAACTCCAAAAGATCAATCTATCTATCTTGTAAAGTCTAATACTTCTAAATGAAAAATCTATCAGGAGTAAAAAGGCTCTCCAAAAGCAGCATCTTATACTCAACTAAAAATATAAAATAGCAGCAGCAGCATCAGCTCGTCAGCATCAGCAACCGCAACTTCACCCATCTACAGCATCCACTCTCTCCAGCATCTAACCCCTCCCCACCAAGAGTAGGTCTTCTTATACCCTAATTCTAGCTTACTGAATAAAAATGTTGCATCTCTATGGCGTGATTCTCTCTCATTGGTTCATTCAAGTCCATATACATTTTAATCAAACTTCCTTGTCTTAACCAGTTCTTTGTGGAATGTCCATGCTTACATCGTTTCCCACAGTTCATGACATTGCTCATCCGTTTCGATCAGTCCAATTTGTATCTTTTTCTGATACTTTTTAGATTCAACAGTTCCGTCCATTTATTCAGTTTGACTTCTCACACTTCTTGCTGATCATCTTGGCACACATTTGCTCAAAAATGTCACAATAGCCTTGACCATACTTCCATCTTAGGCTCTCAGCACGAACACGTGGTCATCCTTTTTCACAGCCTTTCTCCTCTACCACACGGCTTCTTGCTCATGCGTACTCTAGCAAATGGCGGCCATTTTATATCGCTGCTCAACAGGCCTAAGCGCACTATTTTCAAAGATAAACAAAATATTGTTAAAATAAAGAATATAAACCCTTTCGTTTCCCTCCCGTCTTTCTACGTACCCCAATTAGGTATTACCTAGCAAAAAGCAACATATAAAGCCGTCCCTTACTTACCATCGCTTTATTTTGCCACCACACGTTTTATTTTCAAAGCACAAATCATGCGTTTATTATTTTATTAGTACGCAAATATTACGTTTATGTTAGACACGTAAACAATTATAAGTTGATTAATTTGCACACAAAAATAGCGTGTTACCTTTAACCCTTTACATGTAACATACATTGTTGGTTATTTACTTAAACGAACATGTTTATTAATTATTTTACGAAAATTATTAGGAGGTTAACATTTTTTCATTTATCCTGCTCCATCAAGAGCAACGATGTACCTGAACCGTGTCCCTATCAAAATATAATGTCTCTTCATTATCTGCTATGTTCCTCTGTAGTCCAGAATTACCCTGTGATATCCCAATGTGTTTCCACAACCAATGCTGAAGGTTCTCCTGCTCGCCATCAATGATTGCATTTAGTGATGTTTTAATGAGTAAACACAAATAAAAGAATTGTTCTTTTTTAAAAATCATTTGCCCATGCATATTCTCTCAAGCCAAGGGGGCCAATCTCTGGAAAGAACACAGTCAAATCTCAAATTTCTAGAGAGAAGAAGGTCACCTTGGATGCCAAGGGAAGCTGCTAATGTTAAATGTGATGTCAGAATATAAGGGAGGGGATTCCTTGGAGAGAATGTGATGACTTCTGAATCTGTAGAAAGGTCTCTCTGCAGTGTGGATTGGTTACCACTGAATTTAAGTAGGTAATCTGCCGAGGTGCAGCCGACCTTTGTATGCAAGGAAGCAAGCTTTCTAAATGGAGAAGAGGAAGCGAAGGAGTCCACCAGCTGCGCCCCAAACAGCAACACCTCTGTTTTACTAGAGTGGAGTTTGAGGCATTTTATAGCCATCCGCAGACTGACTGCCTTCATGCAGTCACAGATTCTGGCAGCAACATCCTTCTCCTCCAAAGCAAGTGAAACAATTATTTGCGTGTCGTCGGCATATGATGTCAATGCAAAGCCATGAGATCGAATCAGTTCTGCCAAGGGGGTGACATATATTATAGAGAGTAGGGCTAAGCGAGGACCACTGGGGGACCCCGCAGGGAGGAGAGAAAGGAGTAGAGCTAAAGTCACCAACTCTTACCGATTGCTCGCGACCAGTGAGGAATGAGTTTAACAACTCCCAACCTGTTCTGGTCACCCTGATCCTACCCCAGCGATCCATCAGCAGTCCATGATTTACAGTCTCGAAGGCTGCTGACAGATCAAGCAGGATCAGGGCGGCTCTGCTTCCCTGATCAAGTGACATACTCATCTCCTCAGTCACTTTAATGTGGGCAGTCTCCGTATTGTGCTCAGCACAAAAGCCAAATTGGGTGGCACCCAGAAGGTTGTTATTGTGAATTTGCTTCACCAGTTGTTTGTCCAGCACCTTTACAATGATCTTGGCCGGCTGTGGAAGACAGGAGAGGGGTCGATAGCTGCAAGGGTCTCATGGATCGAGGGAAGATTTTATTTATTAATGGTAGAACCAACACTGTCTTCCAGACTACATGGAATACTCCTGACTGGCACATTATTTGGAAAATGTCGGCCAGTTTCGGTCCAAAAGTCTTGGATGCTAGGATGGCAACTCTAGGAGGGCAAGCGGCGCATCGCTAGCCCGATTTAGAGGTTTTGATCAGTTTCGTAAGCTCAAACATAGAAGTAGGCATGAAGTGGCTAAGCAAGGAACCCATATCAGTTTGAATGGGAAATAGCACAGCTGATGAGGATGTAGATGTAAGAGAGGAGAAGTTATTGTAAACGTCTTCAACTTTGAGGCAGAAGGCCTCCGCCACAGAGTTACAGAAGGATTGCCTACAGTATTTAGGCAAGGTGGAAGTGTCGGTGGTGAGTTATTTGATAGCCGCAAACAGTTCTTTTGAGGAGTTTGCGTCTGCCTCAATTTTGTTGGGGAAGTAGGCCGATTTCTCCTTGGAAGTCAGCGTCTTATATCTAGATAGACATATCTCATATTTGACATTTTCTGAGTCACAGTATCTGACTCTCTCCATCTTTCTTCTTTTCTCCTACAGACCTGTTTAAGGGCCCTTAAGTCATCAGAGAACCATGGGCAGCTAGAAGATCTCATTTGATCTTTGTCCTTTTCACAGGTGCCAAGATGGTGCTGGCCAAATCTGGCTAGATTGTCTTTCATGTTTCTGGAGACAATTACATGACCTTAATGATTATGCTAATCTAGATTCCACCATAAGCACAATATGGCCAATTAAGAAAAAAATCAAACAACCCATGTGGGACTCGAACCCACAATCTCCAGCTCTGGAGGCTGATGCTTTATGCATTAGGCCAAGCTCTGGAGGCTGATGCCTTATCCATTAGGCCACTGGGCCTTGCAGGAAACCAATGATAAGAGAACAATGGTCTCTGAAGAAAAAGACTATTATCAAATATCCTGCAGAGAGCATTAGGAGACTCAAAGGTACATCTTAACAGCACACTGACCACATCCAAAGACTCAATATGCCAATGGGACGTCCTTCAAACATGGAAGGAGTAAATAAGCCAGCAACGGAGATATACTGAAATTATAAAACACTTCAGGTTCTGGCATTGTGTTTATTGCTTCCAGATTAGATTGTGTAGAACAGAGGTTCTGCCCCGCCTCCAGAATAATAAGCTATGGGGAGTCTGACATCAAAATGATAGATAACCTTATAAGAATGCAGGGGGCGGCAGGAAGAGTTACACCCTGTAAACTAGGTGTGATTTCATGACTCCCTATTGTTTTAAAAATTCACTTTTGTAATGGCCCAAAGAAGGTGTTGGCGTACTAGGGTGCACTGTAACACCAGTAAACACTGAAGGGAAATGGTCAAGCAACAGAACTCTCTCTTCAAGAGTGAGGATGGTGACATTTGAACTCACAGATTGCAGGTTTATCCAGGGAAGATGGTGTCCTCTGGACTGAGTGAAGGAGTCTCCCTACGGGAGGATGGTGGCCTCTGCATCAAGGAGTAGCATCTCTCAGAATACGGAATCTGAAAATCCAGGGCAGTCATTTCCCTAATGAATCAGTGGAGCCTCTGGATTCAAGGGAAGTCAGCTCTCTGATGACTGGGGCCAATGGATTCAAGGAAGGTCAGCTCTTTAATGGCTTGATGCTGGCCTCTGTATTCTTCGGACGGAAATTCCGATACGAGCAGAGATGTGAGACAGTTTATCAATTTTTCTACACAGAATTTGTTAAATTCCATAAACATTGTTTGGCATTACACAAAATGACAATGTCAGAGGGAAATGTTTTTTCCAGGTTCTTGCATGACATTGTTTAAGCAAACGCACCCCTCATGTGAAAACGACTCTCCAAATACAACAGGAAACAAGCACTAACAGAAATTGTCTTTCTGCAAGACATTTTCGTTGTAAGCCACTCTCCCTCAGTTATATTGTGAGACGTCTTCGGCAAGTTGCACTCTGCTTAAAAATGTTACGCAAAATTGCCTCAGGTGACAATTTGATAAGACTAAAAATAACATAAAAATGTAGGATTTCAGAAGCATAATTAAAAGTTTGCCCAATGGCAGAGGATCATAGATGTCCCATGGACTGCACTGATGAAAGTTCCCAGAAGAATTTAGAGAGTGGGCGTAGCTCACAAAGGAGGATTTGGAGAGCAACGATGTACCTGAACCGTGTCCCTATCAAAATATAATGTCTCTTCATTATCTGCTACGTTCCTCTGTAGTCCAGAATTACACTGTGATATCCCAATGTGTTTCCACAACCAATGCTGAAGGTTCTGCTGCTCGGCATCAATGATTGCATTTAGTGATGGGTTTTTTTAACAACAAATTTTATTTGGTTATTTTGCAATACGTAGGGGTCGCGCCCCACCAAAGCAAGAGAGGCGAAAAATTAGATTGTTCTAACAACCATATTTCTGACTTATAACAACACCCACCCAACATGTAGGTGACATAAACGAAAAACTCACAGACAGGTTCCGGTCTCCATATTCGAGCAAGCGGTGCATTCGTCATAGCGTGCAACATCAAACATGTCAATATACCCATTTTAGAACATATAGTGGGAATATAACAGCAACAAGAAAAACTGGGCCATTCTCAGGGGTCCACCTCGGGCAAGGGGGGAAGGTCGATGCCTCGATAGTCCGCCCATTGAGTCCAAATTTTGCGATGTTTAGCAGGGCACCCTCAGGCCTCAAAAACAGCAATCTCAGCCCCCATACATTTATCCAGCTCAGTTTTCCATTTGCCTAACGTCGGGGCGATGTTGCCTTCCACATTTGCGCTATGTCCCTCTTGGCCACCGTGAGAGCTAAAAACAATAGGTGCTGCTTATACCTATTCCCCCCGATATATCCTCTGTCGAATGTAGCAAGAAAAGTCATGGATCAAGTGGGAGATCCCATGACAGCGCCTGGTGGAGGCATGATCTGATTCGACGCCAAAAAGGCTGTAATGCCGAGCAGCTCCAGACTGTGTGTAAGAATGTCCCCTCCTCCCTATCTCACCTCAAACGTGTGGGGGATTGGAAAACACCCATCCGCCACAGGCGTACCCTTGTGTAATATGCGCGGTGTATATATTTGAATTGGATGAGCCGAAAACTTATGGAAACTGCCGCACCCCTTGGGCTGGCTATGGCTTCCACCCAATCGTCATCAGTGATTTTGGGTATATCCGCCTGCCATGCAAGTCGTGTCTTGTCCAGTGTGGTGGGTGTATGGGTCGTCAGTGTCTGATATACCTGTTTGATCTTGTGAGGTCCGAGATCTCCCGTAATCAACCGGCCCTCTAGGGGCTGAAACTCAGGGAGGGACTCTAATGTACGGATCTGAGGGAAAAGTGCATGTCGGAGTTGAAGAAACTTATAAAATTGTGATTTGTGTAAATCGAAATCCGCCTGCAGTTGTTGAAATGACTTCATTGTGGTGCCACGCATTACATCCCGGAGGGTCGAGATCCCAACGCGATCCCACCCTCCAAACCCCTTCAGCGTCGTCACGGAGTGGAGGTATGTGCCCTGCCAAAGGGGAGTCATTTGAGTAAGTGTCCCCTGCCAGCCCATCTGTCGGGTCTTAGCCCGCCAAAGTTGTATCACCACCCTGCCAGCCGGCGGCAAGTGATCAAGACCGACGGAGCTATATAATAGGTGAAGAAGCGGGACCTGGTCCATTGCAGGATGGTCAGCCGAATATGCTGGATCCATGGGGGAATTATACCACCATTCGTTTATTACCAGGATGTGAGATGCTACATAATAAGCATAAATATCTGCTGCGGCGATCCCTCTGCAATATGTGGATTGTGTACATGTACGGAGCGCCACCCGGACCGCCCCACCGTTCCACATAAATTTATTTTGTATGGCTGCGACTTGCGCAAACCATGAGCGTGGAATGGGGTATGGGTAGTTCTGGAGTCGATACAGGATCCGGGGCAGCAACACCATTTTAAAAATGGCGGAGCGCCCATACAGGGAGAGAGGGAGAGAAGACCACACAGTGGTTTCGCTGTTAAGGCCAGCCAATAACGGAGTAATATTGCGTGCCCAGGAGACTTTCAGACATGGGGAGATATATATGCCGAGATATTTGAAGCCATCAGTCGCCCGGGAGAGTTGCGAAGCCCAGGTGTCACGTCCCTGATGCTCACACACCGGGAATAGTATATATTTTGCGGGGTTAGCGTGAAGGCCCGTAGTTCCCTCAAATACCCTGAGGATTTCCAATATACAGGGTCCCGAATACCAAGGATCCGTCATAAAAAAGAGAACATCGTCTGCGTATAGAGCTATATGGTCCGAGCGCGACCGGGACCAGTCGAATCCTCGAAGGACCGGGTCGCTCCTAACCCATGCCGCCAGGGGCTCAATTGCAAGAGCAAACAGTAGTGGAGATAGGGGACAGCCCTGCCTAGTACCCCACTGGATAGAGAAAGGCTGTGAATGGTGTCCTGCAACCCGGACCGACGCCGTCAGTTCCGTGTAAAGCAGGCGTACGTACGTCAAGAAGTGAGGCCCAAAGTTTATCGCCTCGAGAAGCTGGAATAAGTATACCCAGCTCAGGGAGTCGAACGATTTATCTTTGTCGGCGAGAAGCAGGGCAGCCGGTCGGCCCAACGTCGGGGCTGCTGCCATGGCGTTATGAACTCGTCGAATATTATGTCGAGTAGCCCTGTGTGGCATAAAGCCCGACTGATCCGGGTGGATCAGGTCACCGATACAACTCCGCAGGCGATCGGCTAACACCTTCCCCAACAGTTTTGGTTCAAAATTTATAAGAGAAATGGGGCAATACGAAGAGGGGTCATCCGGGGGCCGGCCGGGCTTATGGAAAAACACTATTTCTGCGTGGCGCCAATCCCTTGGCAAAATGGTGGACTCCGTGGCCTCCTGAATGGTCGCTAACAGATGGGGTCCTAAGGTGTGTATGTTCGGCCTTAGGAATTCCATTGGGAACCCGTTAGGTCCGGGAGCGCGACCAGGATGGAGCACGTTGAGGGCCCCAGTCAGCTCATCTGTTGTAATAGGAGCGTCTAGTTGTTCGTGGAGATGATCAGGGAGTCGGCGGGGGAATATCTACCAAAAAATCGGCAATAAGTTCCGACAAAATTTGTTCGTGTCTTGTATAGAGGGCTGTAAAGTGCCTAGCATATTCTGCAGCCACCCCCTGTGGTGTTGTGGGTAGGGACCCATCTATACCACGAATAGCAGGGGTAACCGCCGGGGACGCATCCGCCTGGCAGAGTCTATGGAGCATCTTACTGGACTTATCGCCCCATTGGTAGATTCGGTGCCGTGACGCCTCCCAGATCTCCTTTGCTTCGCCCATAAGATGCTGCCGAAGATCCTGCTGCGCCTGCAGCAGGTTCCGACGAATAGTAGGGTTAGGATCGATATTGAGCTGGGAGGCCAACGTCGCTTGATGCGACTCCAGAGCCTCCAACTGCTCCCGTCGCGCCCGCTTTTCATTCGTACGATAACTAATCGCAGCTCCGCGGATCGTCGGTTTTAGGGCTTCCCATAAAATAGTCCGAGAGGGGGCCGTGGGGCAGTTATCTTCTAAATATGTAGTGACCGCTTTGTGGAGCATATCCTGATATGCCGGGTCCCGTAGGTGCCAAGTGGACATACGCCACCGGAAGGGGGGTTTTCGGTGGCGGGTGTGGAACTGTAAACTAATCGGAGAGTGGTCGGAGAGCCCGCGGGGCAGGTGGGTCACACGGGAAAACCTATGAAGATGTATCCGTGGAACAAAAAAATAATCTAATCGCGATTGTGACCCATGCACCGCGGAAAGATAAGTAAAGTTATGCTCGGTGGGATGATATTCGCGCCACACGTCGGACCATCCCAAGGTAGTGACTAATGTATGTAGCTTAGTTTGGCCCAGTAGAGGTGTGCTGTCTGGGCTACGTTGGCGGTCCAATGGCCCCATGGTGTCATTCCAGTCGCCCCCTAGCAGAGTCAGGTTCTCGTGTATGTCACCCCATGGTGCCACCAATTTATCAATAAATGCAGTTCCCAGAGGGGGAGGCGCATAGATACTGCCCATGGTGACCCGCTCCCCGGACAATGTGCATGTGACAAAGAGGAAGCGGCCTCCTAGATCCGCCTTGTGTGCAATGTAGTGGAATTGGACCCTTCGGTGGATGAGAATAGCCACTCCTCTGGAACCCCGAGTAAACCCAGCATGGTACACATGGTGGAAACCAAATCGAGCTAGACAAGGGGCCTTGGTGCCTAATAAGTGGGTTTCCTGTAAAAGTAGGATGTCCGCCCCATATCTTTTTGCTTGGCGCAAGATTGCCCCCGTTTCACTTTGTTGAGGAGACCCCTGACATTCCAAGACACTACGGTTAGATCCCCAACAAGAGTAGCATCACCTGACATTATCACCCCTTGAAGTTACAGGGAGAAGAGCACGGAGATCATGGCCTGCCTGTGAAAATAAACATAATAACTCAAACACATGAAAACTAAATTTCCCTAAAACCCCACCACCCTCCACCCGACACTGCCAATAAATAGGAGTATCTGTCACGGTGTGTGACATAGGAGACCCCCCAACAGGGGGACCCCTCATACCCACACCAAAGGATCCCTTCCCACCCCGCAACCATCCGAAACAAGGGGCACAATAAGTCTGTGGCTATGCAGTCCCATGGTCGTGCCCCACGCCCACCCAGAGGAGACTATTGTGAGAAAGGTTCTAAACAGACCAGTCCCAAATCAACTTGCGGTTTGAATACAAATACGGCTTCTGGACTGTCAAGGTGGCTGCTCCGGACTCGCCGACATCCTGCTTGATCCGGAGCCGCGTCGTTTTTTGGATTTATTTCGTCGTGGCCGTTGACTACGTGAGCTACGAGAGGAATCTGAGTCCACTACAGGTGGAGAGTTGGGCCTAAGTTGAGGGCGCTCATCTGTCCATGTGAAAACGTCCTCAGGGGTGTCAAAGAAAAAGGATTTGGAGTTGTATATCACCCGCATCCTGGCTGGGTACAACAACATGTATTGCAAGTTCAGCTCACGTAGTCTGCGCTTCGCAGCCGTTAAGGATTGGCGCTGCTGCTGGACCAGGCGCGTGTAATCCGGGAAGACCATAATAGAGTGAGAGTCATGTTGAAAGCCGTCTTTGTGAGTTCTGGCGAATCGTAGATTGCATCCCTATCAGCATAGTTCAAGATTTTGGCGATGAGTGGCCTGGGAGCCGCACCCGGAGGAGGTTTTTGCATCAAGGCTCGGTGGGCCCGTTCCACTACAAAGGACGAGGAGAGGAGATCCTTTGGCACGATGTCCGAGAGCCATTTGGCGATGAAATTGGTCATCGAACCACCCTCGCATCCCTCCGGCAGGCCTACAAAGCGCAGATTGTTGCGCCTTGCACGACCCTCTGCATCTTCTACCCTGGAGGCCAGTTCCTGCGACACCACAGTGAGCTTGTTCACTTTTTTTAGGAGGGTGGACACTGTGTCCTCCACCGTCGAGACCCGGGTTTCAGCCTCAGTAATGCGGTCCACTGCCTTGCGAAGATCTTGGCGTAATAAGGAGACCTCGGACCCCACCGCACCTATCTTGGCATCTAGGGTGTCTCTCGCATGATTCATTGCCGCCAAGAGGGCTGCATTATCGGGAGCCGTAGCGCCCCCATCCCCGCCCGTGGCCCCCCCAGTGGGCATTATGAATTGATCGATGGTGCCCTGTTTGGGGCCTGCGCCCCCGGGTCTGTCCTTGCCCATCTCAGGAGGCGGCCCTGGACATGGGGGGAGGGACACCACGGTATAGGATTCGGCCGAGGTCCCGAGTCGGGCGGCGTCGACGTCGGAGAAGATCGGTAAGTCCGCCCAGGCCGTCCAACAGCAACACCAAGGCACGGAGGGCGTCCAGTCAAGCAAAGGTGGGTCTGCAAGCAGGGGTCGTGGAAGGGAAATAGCTGTCCTCCCAGGGCCTCCCCAAGTCCTGGCCAGGCCACAGATCTCTGAATGGGGTCTCGACAGGACGGCGACTCCACACTACCTCTGCCCAATCCGGATCTCTCCCAGGGCGGTAGCGATGCTCCAGGTCACAACCTCTATATGGCCCAACAGCAGCTGGACCTCGCCGGGGCGGCAGACCGCGCCCCACCAACCGCGCGGCCGCTCAGTCAAGAGAAAGGCAAGGGGAGGGCGGCGGCAGCAGCGAAGAGCAGCGCGGGGGTCAGCCGCGACGCCTCTCCCACCTCGTGTGTCCGCTGGCGTGCTCCGCGATCTCTGATCTCCCCTCAGCAACGGCGCCACTCCACGCCGGATCGGATCGACCCAGCCAGCCGCAGATACCAGCGCCTCCCAGGCTGCGCAGTCCGGATAGATGCAGGCCCCTTCCAGCGCCGACTGCACCGCAAAATGGTGTCTCGTGAGGGGGAGGGGCGGCAGCAGCACCCCCCACCAAATCAGGAGCCCCCAGGTGTCTCGCGGCGCCCCACCCCGAGAGCAGGGGTAAACCTCTCAGCCGGCCCCCACGCTCAGGCGCCTCACTCACCGGTGGGAGGGGGGGGAGTTCCAGTTCGCCGGCTGCAGCGTCCCAAGCCGATCCAGACACAGGCTTTTTAATTATCCCCCGGGGCCTCTCATGTGGCTCCGACGCTGCTACCGCTGCATTCAGATGAGCTGGGCCACCAGGAACAGGCCGCACTCCCAACGCGGGTCCGACCGGGCCCGGTGTTACTGAGGGCGCCGGTCGGATCCCCACAATACTGGCAGGCAAAGCTATGGGTCGCACGAGCGTTGTAGGCCGGCCCAGCCACTCCTCCGGTCATGTGGAAAACTCGATGGCGGGGCCCCAAGCCGGGGGGGGGAAGGGGGCAGCGGTGCCTCCACTCCGAGACCACGACTAGTCTCCGCTCCCGCGCGGGGCCCCGGCGGCCGACGGCGAGCCTCGCCAGCACCTCTCCCTCTCGCAGAGCCGCGCCCTCCTCAGAAATCTCTGCACCTCAGCTCAGCCGGGCCGTCGGGGGAAGGCCCAGCCCACGTCTCTCCGGGCTCTCCCCGTCCAAAATCTCCACTCCGGCACAGCGATCCCAGGTACGAGCACAGCACAGGGGTCCCGGATGTTCAGGGCATCGGCCGCAGCAGTTTTAAACTCCTCTGGGCAGGATCTATGCAGGATATCGACGGATTTTTGGCGCGGGTGGACGGAGCCCGATCAGGCTGCGTCCGCCATGATGGCTACCCAAGCCACGCCCCATTTAGTGATGTTTTAATGAGTAAACACAAATAAAAGAATTGTTCTTTTTTTTAAAATCATTTGCCCATGCATATTCTCTCAAGCCAAGGGGTGCCAATCTCTGGAGAGAGCACAGTCAACTCTCAAATTTCTAGAGAGAAGAAGGTCACCTTGGATGCCAAGGGAAGCTGCTAATATTAAATGTGATGTCAGAATATAAGGGAGGGGGTTCCTTGGAGAGAATGTGATGACTTCTGAATCTGTAGAAAGGTCTCTCTGCAGTGTGGATTGGTTACCACTGAATTTAAGTAGGTCATCTGCAGAGATGCAGCCGACCTTTGTATGCAAGGAAGCAAGCTTTCTAAATGGAGAAGAGGAACGGCTAAAGCGAAGGAGTCCACCACCTGAGCCCCAAACAGCACCACCTCTGTTTTGCTAGAGTGGAGTTTGAGGCATTTCATAGCCATCCTCAGACTGACTGCCTTCATGCAGTCACAGATTCTGGCGGCAACATCCTTCTCCTCCATAGCAAGTGAAACAATGATTTGCGTGTCGTCAGCATATGATGTCAATGCAAAGCCATGAGATCGAATCAGTTCTGCCAAGGGGGTGACATATATATTATAGAGAGTAGGGCTAAGCGAGGACCACTGGGGGACCCCGCAGGGAGGAGGGAAAGAAGTAGAGCTAAAGTCACCAAGTCTTACCGATTGCTCGCGACCAGTGAGGAACGAGTTTAACAACTCCCAACCTGTTCTGGTCACCCTGATCCTACCCCAGCGATCCATTAGCAGCCCGTGATTTACAGCCTCAAAGGCTGCTGACAGATCAAGCAGGATCAGGGCGGCTCTGCTTCCCTGATCAAGTGACATACTCATCTCCTCAGTCACTTTAATGTGGGCAGTCTCCGTATTGTGGTCAGCATGAAAGCCAAATTGGGTGGCACCCAGAAGGTTGTTATGGTGAATTTGCTTCACCAGTTGTTTGTCCAGCACCTTTACAATGATCTTGGCCGGCAGTGGAAGACAGGAGAGGGGTCGATAGCTGCAAGGGTCTCGTGGATCGAGGGAAGATTTTTTTATTAATGGTAGAACCAACACTGTCTTCCAGACTGAATGGAATACTCCTGACTGGGGGGGCGCTAGGTGGCGCACATCCAAGATGGCCGCACACCAGTGAGGCTTGTGATGCTTGACCTAAATATCCTACAAATATCCTGCGATATCCAGCGGGTATCGGCTGGCTGCCGGTGCCCACCTGCCCACTAACTACTGCTGCAGCCCTGGGTAAAAAATCGGAGCGCTGGACGCTTCGTGACCGGAGCAGTGCCGCGAGAAGCGCCGCTAGGACCCGCGACGAACAACTGGCTGGAGATCTGCGCGGCGGCCGTGACTACTGAGGCACCAGGGACTCCCACGTGGCGTTAGGCCGGACCGCGACGGAGCTGCCAGAACCTGCCTGGTAAGAAGGCGCGATATCAAGGGCCGCCGGAGGGAAACAAACGGACAGCAATAACTGTGGCAGAACGGCGGGCGCGGCAGGTTGCTCACTAGCGGCCGGCGTGAAAGATAAAGGAGTGGGTGCTGACGGGGCGGCGCGGAGTGCCTGGGCGCGGTGATTTGCCCTGCCGCCACCATATCTATGTAGAAGAGCGCCTCGTGGATGGGGTCGGGCCCCGCTGACCTCGATGGAACTGCAGGCTCTGGCGCAAGTTAAAAGAACTCTCCACGCTAGCTGAGCATTGAAGTCCAAGTAAGAAAGAGGCGCATTCGTGAAGCACGGGCTGACTGCTGTGTTGGGGGGTCCGCGTCGCCGTGCCGCTGCGCTGTGATGGCGCTGATCTGAGAAGTGCCTCATTCTCTGCACCCGGGTATTATGGCGAATTGTGAGTAAAGACACCAGGGAGCCATTACTAGACATCGCTGCGGAGGCCGCCATTCCGCTGAAGTGTAACGCAAGTGAGGTGGTGACAAGCCTCATGGGCTCATGTTGCACTGAAGACACTGGAGAAAGATGGGAATCTCCCTATGACCTCAGCGCATCTGAGCCCAAGTAGGTGGTCATCGCATTCTTGGAACACGGGCTGATGGTCGTGCTGGAGACTCTGCATCGCCGCAGCACTGTGCTGCGTTAACGCTGACCTGTGAAGGGGGCGTGGCCAAGCCGGACACCGAGATGGTCGCACGGCGCTGATGCTCCGCTCAACGACGTGGCTGCCATGCGAATTCCCACCCTCCAGCTGCTCCATTGACCCGGGAAAGAACAACAATATGCGGCGGAACGGGTCCTGACTACAAGTTGCCCCCAGCTGTGGCACTTTATCGCAGATTGGCGACGTGATGCGGCGATGGAGGTCAGATCGGGGGAAAAGTAAGATGGCGGCTTCGTGGACCTGAGCGGCTCCCGAGGACGAGACCGGGAGCCTGGAGGCTTTGCCGGGGTGTGGTGAGTCTGCGGGTTGCGTGCTGGGGCAGTGAGCGACATCGAGAACGCTAGCTCGGCGCTCGTGCACCGCGGGTGGTCCGTTTGGCCTCCCGTTCCGTCAAGCGCTGAGCGTCCACAGAGGCGCGGTTTGCGGAGGTGCGCGGGGACAGGGCCTGCGTTCCCACCGTGGCTGCACCGGGCGCGATTACATCAGAGCGCCCTGGGGGCCCCCCCCGCTTCCTCCTGAAAGTGCTCCTGCCTGGCCGCGGCGACCCCCCCCCCTCGCTTGCTGCTGGGCCTTGATTGAGCCGCCGTCCTTCAACCCCTAAAAAACAAGGGGAAAAAAAAAAAAAAAAAACAACAGAAGGGGTATAAAAACACTGCAACGGGGCCCGGAGTCCCGTATGACCCCCGGTCCGGCCGCACAGATGTCGCCCTCACCCGCTGCGGTCACAACAGCCCGAGACTGCTGCCGGATTGCCCCTCATGTGATTATTTATGCGTCATTGATGTGAAGGTCTCACTTGGCCTCTCCTGCGATTGCTCAGCATAACTCCACAGGGGGTAGTGAGAGCGCGAGGTCTGCTTTCTCCCTTGCACCATCAGGATTGAACTGTTAGCGCATCACTCATTCCCTGTTGGCTGAGACTCGGTCGCTGTGAAATTGCCCGGGCTGTGGGTCCGCCATTCCGCGCACTGCGCGGGGTCACATGCCTGTGCGCTAGCCTAGATCCCGAGCGTTCAAACCAGGACATGCTTGGCACATTGGCGATCGCTAATTAATCCAGCGCCCGATCGTTTCAATCCAACCCACGCAACTCATTTGCCGCCACTACCAGGAAAAACGCGACCTTTGGGCCCATCTTGCACCTGGTGGAGTAAACTGTGGAATGGGCCGCAAGGATCCCAAACAACGCCTTCTCCCCTTTGCGAAGGTCACCGACACAGTCCAGGACACCTCTGACGCTATGGCTGAAGGTGGCCAGAAAGATGCCGCGCCAGAAGGGGATACCACTCAACTTGGTTCGTTGTTACAAGAAATGAGGGCTGGATTTAGGGCCCTAGATGTACGGTTTGACTCCCTAGACAAGCACATGGCGGAATTGGGAACGAAGATTCAGGCTCATGACCGGCGCCTTGATGTGGTTGAAGCTCGCACATCCGCCTTAGAAGACGGGACGGCGCAAGCAGTGACAAGGCTCGACAGAATGGAACGCATCCTCAAAGAAGTCGCGACCAAGAATGAGGACTTGGAGGCGCGCAGCCGCCGAAACAACGTGCGCATTCTAGGTGTGCCGGAGTCTACAGCCGCTGGCCGTATGGACACCTTGGTGGAAACTATCTTGATAGACCTGTTTGGCAGGGAGGCATTTACTTCTGGCTTTGTGATCGAACGAGCTCATAGATCACTGGGCCCTCGACCCAACCCTGGATGCCCGCCTAGGCCCATAATTGCACGAGTCATGAATTTTAGAGATCGCAACACTGCCCTCCGACTGGCAAGGGAGCTGGGCGAGACGCACTGGCATGGCTCCAAGCTTTCCTTCTACCCAGACTTCACCATCATGGTGCAGGAAGCAAGGCGAAAGTTCACTGGAGTCAAGGCGACACTTCGAAACCTAGGATTGAAGTATGGTATGCTGTATCCTGCCCAGCTGCGTGTTGAGGTGAACGGACGGCCACGTATTTTTGATAACCCGGCGGCAGTGCAGGAGTTCTGCCATAAACATAAGCTGAATAACAAACGCCCTCTTGAGGAGGACAAACTTCCCCCTTCGCAGAATGGCTCGGACGCCAGTTTAGAACTTTTTTCGGGATCTGGCCATGGCTGAACGGAATAGCTGACATTGTGCCATGTGGAAACGTCATCTATGCAGGGATTTCGATAACTCTTTCTTTTAATACTATATGTCATTTGCCACGTCGTTGTTGGGGGCGTGCCACCTCCCCTCATGGTGATCACCTTAAGATTGTTGTGTGAATCACGCAAGTACTATTTATGGTTACTTTTCAGTACTACGGAGGAGACCTTAGTTTTGCACTGTTATTTGTTAATTATGGTTCTGCCTCTCTGGTTGGGAGGGAGGCTGGGTGGGGAGGGGGTTTGGGGGGACACTGTTTAGTTGCACTGGGACATTTTTGCATGCACAGATTGACGATTGTGATAAGTACGCTAGGCCAATTTTCATTAAATACTCACTCACATTTCCCCCATGACACAGATGGGATATAACGCTGGCCCCTCTGAGGTTGTTATTGTTACCTGGAATGTCCGCGGGCTGAATAACACCTGGAAAAAAATGCAGGTTACGCAATATTTACTGCGCCACAAGGTAGACGTGGCTTTCTTACAAGAAACGCACCTGCCTCCCACCGATCAGTCCCAATTTGCCGCAGGCTGGGGTTTACATACATATTTTGCAAACTACAGCAACTACGCGAGAGGTACTGCAATACTCATTCACAAGCGGCTTCCATTCCACTTGAATTCGGTGCTCCGTGACAGCGAAGGTAGATATATTATTGTACTTGGCACTTTGCTGGGTCGCAAATTAGCTTTAGTCTGCATATATGGCCCCAACATGGATTCCCCGACTTTTACTATTCCTTGCTTTCCAAATTGGCGCAGCTGGGCCCAGTTCCCCTCTTGGTGGGAGGTGACTTTAACATTGTCCAGGACTTATCGCTGGACTCCACATCTAACGCTCCAGATCCCAAACCACGGGCAAGGAGGGCGCTGAGCGCACTTTGCGAACACTTCACCCTAACAGACATTGGTAGGAAGCTAAACCCTCTTCACACTGACTTTACTCACTACACCAGCTGTCATAACACGTGGACTAGACTGGACTATTGGCTGGTTTCCCCAGATTTGGCCAGTTGGTGCCAGCCGGTCAGGACACTCCCTCGCACACTCTCAGATCACTCTCCTGTATTGTTAAACGTGAAGATACCACGACCGGAGGGGTTTGAACGGCAGTGGAGGTTCCCCAGCCGCGCGCTTGATGATGACGTTTTTCGAGAGGCATTGCGGGAGGTGATAGAGGATTACTTCACCCTTAACACCGGTTCAGTTGACACTGCCGCTATGCTGTGGGAGGGTTTTAAAGCCTACATGAGGGGAGTCTGCATATCCAAAAGCGCTGGCGTCGTACGAGATTTACGCAACACATTAGCTCGGTTAGAGCGAGAATTAAGTACATTGGACACCGCGCTGCTTCAGACGACCAGCTCTGACCTAGACGAACGTAGGCTAACCCTGCTGTCGGACTTTAGAGACACCGCTGAGAGGGAAATACTCTACATGGGAAAATACCATAACGCTAAGGTATATGGCGAGGGGGAGCGGCCGGGCCGTATGCTGGCCCAAATGATTAGACCCCCCTATAGCAAGGCGTGTATCCCAGAATTGAAGTCCACTCAGGGGCTACACATCACTGATCCACTGGACATCCAAGGGGAATTTGTATCTTATTTTAAAGCTTTGTACACCACTAAACTGGACCCGGATAAATCGGGCCAGGAGAGTTATCTATCAGAAATAGCACTGGTGTTCCTTGATAAGGTCATGCAGGATTTTCTGGCTATTCCCATAACGGAGGACAGCATAGACGAGGCAATCTCTGCCTTAAAGGGTTCCTCAGCTCCGGGACTCGACGGTTTCACAGCTGATTTTTATAAGGCCTATAAAGATTTGTTGATTCCCCAGCTCCTTGCCGTGTATGCGGAGGCTCTTGAGCGACAGATGCTACCTCCCACCCTACGTGAGGCGGTCATTATATTACTCCCCAAACCAGGTAAAGATCCTTTATTATGTGGCTCCTATCGTCCATTGTCCCTTCTTAACCTCGACTACAAAATACTGGCAAAAGCTTTGGCGTGCCGACTGTCGCTATTAATGGAGTCCATAATCTCCCCTGCCCAGTCTGGTTTTAACCCGCACCGGTCGACTGCATTTAATTTACGCACTTTGTTTAACACACTACACAGAATCAACCCTGAAACCCCTGCGGCAGCCATCCTATTAGACACGGAAAAGGCGTTTGATTCCCTTGAGTGGCCTTTCCTGTTATCCATCATACAACGAATGGGGATGCCACGCGGATTCATTGCCACAACCGCCCTGCTATATAGTCAGCCGGTGGCCCGACTTAGACTGAACGGCACGCTGTCCCCCATTTGCACTGTCACGCGGCACTAGACAAGGTTGTCCGTTGTCGCCGCTGTTGTTCATTTTAGCCATGGACCCCCTTATAAGACACTTTCAAGAGAAGCACTTGCACAGAGGATTGCAGTTTCGTACAGGTCCACTGCTAGTCTCATTATACGCTGATGACACGGTTTTATATGTTCGCAACCCCCAGATTAATTTAGACCCCCTCATTCGGGAAATATTGCGCTTTGGTGTGTATTCCGGACTGGGAATCAATTGGCACAAATCTGTAATCTTTCCGCTCACTGCCAGCATGGTCCAATGGGAACTGGAGTTCCCTCTGGAATGGAATACCGACTCGGTCAAATACTTAGGCGTTCATATACATCTTAATGTGGAGCAGATTATTCGTCGTAATTACGGGACCACCGTAGCTAAATTGGAAACGCAGATTGAGAAATGGCTTCAACTCCCACTGTCTTTGGCGGGTCAAGTTTCCCTCATCAAAATGGTCGTGCTTCCTAAATTTTTATATTTCTTTCAGAACATCCCTATCCCGCTCCCAAAGAATTTTTTTTTAACACTGCAATCCCATTTAATAAGATTGGTGTGGGGGGGTAAGCACCCTAGGGTAAGCTGGAAGGTGATGACGCTTCCCTGCGATAGAGGTGGTTTCGGGGTACCTGATTTAAGACTATATTATTTAGCTGCACAGTGTAGTTTCGCACAGGCATGGTACCACCCAGACGCCAGAATCCCCTATCTCCGACCTGAATCAGACCTAGTCCTACCAGACACCCTGGCTGCAGTCTTGCCGAGCGGGTTCCCCAGAGATCCCAATGATATCGAACCTGCCTCGACCACTGGTTGGGCTTAGGACCAGCTGCGCCGCATCACGCACACTACACTACTCTATTCCTCAGATCTCCCACCCCCAAACCCTAAATTGATACCCATAACTAATGAGAAATTGATACAGAAGACGTGCCACAAATTTGACATTGTTAAGATGGGTGACCTGTTTCCTGACGGGCATGCCTTCGACCCAGACGATGATTCCCTTTTCCCGGATGCGTCCTTCATGGACAAATTCGTCCTTTTGCGAATTCGCTCTGCCCTCCGGGCTACCTTTACAGACTACCCTCTAGAGCCCCCTTCCTTCCCTCCGCTTAGTATGGTGATTGGCAGTGAGAGGGGGGTGCACATTGTGTCTCAACTATATAGGTCATGCGCTGCTCTTATGCCGCTCAATGAGGATAACTTACGCAAAGCCTGGGAGGTGGATTTGGGCGGGCCGATTTCGGACGAACAATGGGATGCCTGCTGTGGGGTCACGAACAAGATTTCCCTAAATAGCCGGCATAAATTGATTCATTTTAAATTTCTTCGCAGAATGTACATTACTCCGGCCAAACTCCATAGAATAGACCCTTCCAGATCACATCACTGCGCCAGATGCCGCGCCCCGAATGCCGATTTTGCCCACCTTGCTTGGACCTGTCCGAACGTACAAGCGTATTGGGTTGCCTTGCATAGGAAAGTGAGTGAAATGGTCAGGGTACCTATGACCCCATTGCCAGAGATTGCACTCTTGGAATACGTTCTGCAGTTCCCGCAGGCTACGCGCAGGTTTTTTGCTATTAGTTTGCTCCTTGCCAAGAGAGAAGTGGTGATTCACTGGGGTGGTAGGACTACGCCCTCGGTGAAGGGATGGCTAAAGAGCATGGCTTCTTGCTCTACCAATAGTGACAGCTATGCTACAACGCTCCCCCCCACTTCGAGGCCCAAAGACATCTGGGGTCCGTTCCGGGAGTATTTGCAGGCCCGACAACAAACCCCCCCCACACAAACAGACCGCGGTATAGTGCCTACCGGGGTGGACTAGACTATTGCACTGCGTATGGCGCCACTCACTTCTTCGATAATATATCAATTCTGTTGCCACAGGTACAATATGCCCGAGCCAGATGTATGTAAACTATTTTTGTTGTTGTACATGTGCTTGTGAATGCCCACACATTAGTGGACTGGGGCTTTAGTAACTCACTCTGGGGCGGCATACTATCAAATACTGCACTGTTAAATGTGTCATGGGAGATGTCCTTTTTGACTGCATGTACTTACCATGTTGTTGGTTTTCTGATCCCAGTGCACTATTGTAACTGTATCTAAAAGCTAAATAAAGTGTTAAAAAAAATAAATAAATAACTATAACGGCCAAATTTCTCTGGTCTTGTACAAGTGAAATGTCCAACTAACTATAACGTCCCTGAAACCCATGGTTTTTTCAGTCAATATATATATATATATATTACCTACTGGCAGTCACCAGTAGGTAGTTATAGTTAGGACCTAGTTTCCATAGGAAAAGCGATTTTTGATTTGCCAATATCTTTGGCGCCGTTTGACGAATCTTCACGAAATGTTCAAAACTAATGGGGTGGACCGGTCAGCTACTGTCTTCAAAGTTTCAGGTTGATTCGTCAAGTGGGGGCCAAGAAAAAAGGGGGGTCCCAAAATGCGTTTTCCCCATGTTAATTTCCATAGGAATTTTGAAACAGGTTACAGCTCGAACTGCTGAAGGGAATTACACCAAATTTGGCAAAAAGGTAGGTCTTGGTCTAGAAAGCGTGCTTTTTTTAAAATGGTGTAAATCCGTTCAGTAGTTTCTAAGAAATTCAAAAATAAAAAAATATTGATATCTGGGCGGAGCCTAGCCACACATCTCATCGTGAGATCTGATTGGCTGTCAGCACTCCAAACCAGGAAGTGTTGGCAGCCATCTTGTGACTCAGTAACCGAGTCACAAGAAAACAGTGGAAAAAAGATAAACAACAAGAAAAGGGGGCAGGGTAAAAATACCCTGACCCCCTAGGCCTGCTCAGGGGGTCCCACAGTGGGATTGCTAAAACGTCTTCGGAGGCCGTGCCCCCCTTTCCCCACTACTCTGCAAACGCGCCTCCTGGCAGACTACGGGATGGGGGATGAAGTCCAATTTACTCCTGAGAGACTTTGGGGGCCAAGAAGCCCTCCTGGTACTTCCTGTAAATCCTACGCAGCGGAATCCCTGAGCGCTGGTCGGAGGCCCAGCACCCTTTCTCCACCACTCTGCAAACGCGACTACTAGTTAAAGAAGTGTTTGCAATGTAATCGGTTTCGCAGTGCGAGAGTTAGAGCTATTGGCGTTGTAAATGTAAACGTTTTTTACTAATGTTTTTTGTAGTGGAGTGGATGTACGTTGTGTGTAGTGAATTATGTGGTATGTTGTGCAGTGAAATTATGTGGATAGAAAGTATGTGGTATTTAGTGTCTAGGAATTATGTACAGTGGGATTATGTGTTATGGAGAGTAATTATGTTGTATGGTAGTCTGTGTTGGGGAGTGCTAACCTCAGGTTTAGTCTCCCTCATTTCCATAGAAGCTCAACTATGAACTCACTGAGACAAAAAAAGAAGGAATAACTGAGGAGCACTTGTGGACCTAGTCAGAGGTATGAGCAGGGCCACTGGAATTATGCGACTGTTTGGCTGCACCGACTTTCGCACAATTATACATTTTCTGCATTAGCCACATAATTCATCATCTGCTCCCTCATCTGCAGATTTGAACAAAAAAAGCCTTGTTTCTAGCTCAAACGGCTCAAACGTTACCAAAAATGCAGCGACAAGTGATACAGCGTGGTGGAAGGCCCTTTGTAAACCTAGTATGGTCACCTGTTACTTATTGCTAAATGTGGGTGTTAAATTGGAACTAATGGTGTGCAAGCCACTCTTGCTTTCTTCTCCACCTCTCTTGCCTCTTTCTGCATTTCTGTTGCTTCTTTCTGCACATTTCTTTCTTTTTCTGTACTTCTCTTGCCTCTTTCTGCAAATCTCTTCTACTTTCTGCACCTCTCTTCCCTCTTTCTGCACATCTGTTGCCTCTTTATGCACCCTTCTTCCCTCTTTCTGCACCTCTCTTGCCTTTTTCTGTACCCCTCTTACGTCTTTCTGCACCCTTTTTGCCTCTTTCTGCACCTCTGTTACTTCTTTCTGCCATTCTCTTCCTTTTTTCTGCACATCTCTTGCTTCTTTCTGCACCTCACTTGCCTCTTTCAGCACCTCTGTTGCTTTTTTCTGCAGATCTCTTGCCTCTTTCTGCACCTCACTTGCCTCTTTCAGCACCTCTGTTGGTTCTTTCTGCACTGATCTTGCTTCTGTCTGCACCTCACTTGCTTCTTTCAGCAATTCTCTAGCCTCTTTCTGCACTTCTCTTGCTTGTTTATGCACCTCTCTTGCGTCTTTCTGCACCTCTGTTGCCTCTTTCTGCACTTCACTTGCTTCTTTCTGCACCTCTCTTGCCTCTTTCGGCACCTCTGTTGCTTCTTTCTGCACCTCACTTGTCTCTTTCTGCACTTCTCTCGCTTCTTTCTATACCTCTGTTGCTTCTTTCAGCAATTCTCTTGCCTCTTTCTGCACTTCTCTTCCTTCTTTTTGCACCCCTCCTGCCTCTTTCTGTACCTCTCTTGCCTCTTTGTGCACCTCTCCTACCTCTTTCTGCACCCCTCTTGCCTCTTTTTGCACCTCTGTTGGTTCTTTCTGTACTGCTCTTGCTTCTTTCTGCACCTCACTTGCCTCTTTCGGCACCTCTGTTAATTCTTTCTGCACCCCTCCTGCATCTTTCTGCACCTCTCTTCCCTATTTGTGCAACTCTCTTGCCTCTTTCTACACCTCTCTTCCCTCGTTCTGCACCAATCTTGCCTCTTTCTGTACCTCTGTTGCTTCTTTCTGCACTTCTCTTGCCTCTTTCTGCACCCTTTGTGCCTCTTTCAGCACCTCTGTTGCTTCTTTCTGTACTTCTGTTCCTTCTTTCTGCACCCCTCGTGCCTTTTTCAGCACCTCTGTTGCTTCTTTCTGCACTCTTCTTCCTTCTTTCTGCACCCCTTGTGACTCCTTCTGCACCTCTGTTACCTCTTTTAGCACCTCTGTTGGTTCTTTCTGCACTGCTCTTGCTTCTTTCTGCACCTCACTTGCCTCTTTCTGCACTTCTTTTGCTTCTTTCCAAACCTTTGTTGCTTCTTTCAGCAATTCTCTTGCCTCCTTCTGTACTTCTCTTGCTTGTTTCTGCACCACTCTTGCGTCTTTCTGCAACTCTGTTGCCTCTTTCTGCACTTCACTTGCTTCTTTCTGCACCTCTGTTGCCTCTTTCGGCACCTCTGTTAATTCTTTCTGCACCCCTCCTGCCTCTTTCTGCATCCCTCTTCCCTATTTGTGCAACTTTCTTGCCTCTTTCTACACCTCTCTTCCCTCGTTCTGTACCACTCTTGCCTCTTTCTGTACCTCTGTTGCTTCTTTCTACACCTCTGTCTCTTCTTTCAGCAATTCTCTTGCCTCTTTCTGCACTTTTCTTCCTTCTTTCTGTACCCCTCCTGCCTCTTTCTGTACCACTCTTGCCTCTATGTGCACGTCTCCTATCTCTTTCTGCACCCCTTTCTGCACCTCACTTGCCTCTTTCTGCACTTCTCTTGCTTCTTTCTAAACCTCTGTTGCTTCTTTCAGCAATTCTCTTGCCTCTTTCTGCACTTCTCTTGCTTGTTTCTGCACCTCTCTTGCGTCTTTCTGCACCTCTGTTGCCTCTTTCTGGACTTCACTTGCTTCTTTCTGTACCTCTCTTGCCTCTTTCGGCACCTCTGTTAGTTCTTTCTGCACTGCTCTTGCTTCTTTCTGCACCTCACTTGCCTCTTTCTGCACTTTTCTTGCTTCTTTCTAATCCTCTGTTGCTTCTTTCGGCAATTTTCTTGCCTCTTTCTGCACTTCTCTTGCTTGTTTCTGCACCTCTCTTGGGTCTTTCTGCACCTCTGTTGCCTCTTTCTGCACTTCACTTGCTTCTTTCTGCACCTCTCTTGCCTCTTTCGGCACCTCTGTTTCTTCTTTCTGCACCTCACTTGTCTCTTTCTGCACTTCTCTTGCTTCTTTCTACACCTCTGTTGCTTCTTTCAGCAATTCTCTTGCCTCTTTCTGCACTTCTCTTCCTTCTTTTTGCACCCCTCCTGCCTCTTTCTGTACCTCTCTTGCTTCTTTGTGTACCTCTCCTACCTCTTTCTGCACCCATCTTGCCTCTTTCTACACCTCTGTTGGTTCTTTCTGCACTGCTCTTGCTTCTTTTTGCACCTCACTTGCCTCTTTCTGTACTTCTCTTGCTTCTTTCTAAACCTCTGTTGCTTCTTTCAGCAATTCTCTTGCTCCTTCTGCACTTCTCTTACTTGTTTCTGCACATCTCTTGCATCTTTCTGCACCTCTGTTGCCTCTTTCTGCACTTCACTTGCTTCTTTCTGCACCTCTCTAGCCTCTTTCGGCACCTCTGTTGCTTCTTTCTGCACCCCTCCTGCCTCTTTCTGCACCCCTCTTCCCTATTTGCCTAACTCTCTTGCCTCTTTGTACACCCCTCTTCCCTCTTTCTGCACCACTCTTGCCTCTTTCTGTACCTCTGTTGCTTCTTTCTGCACTTCTCTTGCCTCTTTCTGCATCCTTCGTGCTTCTTTCAGCACCTCTGTTGCTTCTTTCTGCACTTCTCTTCCTTCTTTCTGCACCCTCGTGCCTCCTTCTGCACCTCTGTTGCTTCTTTCTGCACTTCTCTTGGTTCTTTCTGCACTGCGCTTGCCTCTTTCTGCATCTCTCTTGCTTCTTTGAGCACCTCTTTTGCTTCTTTCTGCACTTCTCTTGCCTCTTTCTGCACCTAATGGAAGAGGCAGCCGGGTTTTCAAGAGGATTGCACTGCCCAGACTAGTCACTACCCTTCTGGGATATTGCCCACCTCAAATGGCCAGCTGCCACATGACCAAAAAGTTAAACATTCATGCAAGGGGTATGAGAGGCAACATGTAAATACAATAAATTACAGAGTCTGGGTTTCGAAAAAATAAGTCCACGTTGTTGTTTGCAGCCTTGATGTGTCTTTATTAAGCAAGTGCTGGATTTTCATAAATGCACAGCAAACGCGTTTCGCCCAAACATGGGCTTCTTCAGGGTGATTGCTGGGTGCTGTACTCTCGCCAAGGTCATAAAGTGAGATCCGCAAATCTTTCAGGTCCGTGTCAGGACGTAGAGATTAAAGGAAGACGTTCCCTTGAGTTAAGGGTAACCAATGGTCCGAAGAGAGTCAGCGACCAAGGTGCTCTGTCTCTGCCGTGATTAGTCCGTGTCAGAGGCAAGGGGTGATTGTTAGTAACGATAAGTCCGCGATCCGTGTTCGGTGGCATCAGTATCCAGCCGGGCGAGGTAAAGGCTGCAAACAACAACGTGGACTTATTTTTTCAAAACCCAGACTCTGTAATTTATTGTATTTACATGTTGCCTCTCATACCCCTTGCATGAACCTCTTTCTGCACCCTTCGTGCCTCTTTCAGCACCTCTGCTGTTTCTTTCTGCACTTCTCTTCCTTCTTTCTGCACCCCTCTTGGCTCTTTCTGCACCTCTGTTGCTTCTTTCTGCACTTCTATTGCCTCTTTCTGCACCTCTCTTGCTTCTTTCTGCACCTAACTTGCCTCTTTCAGCACCTCTCTTGCTTTTTTCTTCAGATCTCTTGCCTCTTTCTGCACCTCACTTGCCTCTTTCAGCACCTCTGTTGCTTTTTTCTGCATATCTCTTGCCTCTTTCTGCACCCCTCTTTTCTCTTTCTGCACCTCTCTTGCCTCTTTTCTATCCCTGTTCCCTGTTTCTGCCCCTTTCCTGCCTATTTCTGTACCTCTCTTGCCTCTTTCTGTACCTCTGTTGTCTCTTTCTGCAATTCTCTTGCTCTTTCTGCACCCTTCACGCCTCTTTCAGCACATCTGTTGGTTCTTTCTGCACTGCTCTTGCTTTTTTCTGCACCTCACTTGCCTCTTTCTGTACTTCTCTTGCTTCTTTCTACACCTCTGTTGCTTCTTTTAGCAATTCTCTTGCCTCTTTCTGCACTTCTCTTCTTTCTTTCTGCACCCCTCCTGCCTCTTTCTGTACCTCTCTTGCCTCTTTGTTCACCCCTCCTACATTTTTCTGTACCCCTCTTGCCTCTTTTTGCACCTCTGTTAGTTCTTTCTGCACTGCTCTTGCTTCTTTCTGCACCTCACTTGCCTCTTTCTGCACCCCTGCTCCCTGTTTCTGCATCTTTCTTGCCTGTTTATGCACCTCTCTTGCCTCTTTCTGCACCTCTGAGTTAGAGGTAGTTTTAATCCCCCTGCCCTATTATGTACTAGGGCCTTACAGGGGAGGTCATGCCAATCACAGGGGTACCCCAACCCATAGTGTACCCTGGTGTATGTTGGTGTTTTCACTGTAGTCTAAGTGTCTATCAGCATAGCACTGGTTCCGGGCCTGGTTGGTCAGAGTCAGTTACCACCAGTACCAGTCAGTAAAAAGTTGGGGGCACAGGATGACTTTGTAACAAGGCCTTTTTCTGCACCTCTGTTAGTTCTTTCTGCATATCTCTTGCTTCTTTCTGCACTTTTCTTCGTCTTTCTGGACTTCTGTTGCCTCTTTCTGCATTTCTCTTGCTTCTTTGTGCGCCTTTCTTCCTCTTTCTTCACATGTCCTACCTCTGTAGGCATAGTTAGAAATTAGCATTTAAAAAACTTTAGAAATTCACTGAAAAAACCATAGGTTTCATGGACGTTATAGTTAGAAATTATAATTTAAAAAACCTTTGAAATTCACTGAAAAAACCATAGGTTTCAGGGACGTTATAGTTAGAAATTAGCATTTAAAAAAATATAGAAATTCACTGAAAAAACCATAGGTTTCAGGGACGTTATAGTTAGTTGGACATTTCACTCGTACAAAACCAGAGAAATTCGGCTGTTATAGTTAGTTGAGCTCACTATAACTCGCCCCCTCGCAATGCACTGCTGATGACGTCACATATTACATCATTCATGACATGGTCAGTGACATCATTGATGACATCACTGGTGACATCTCAAATGACATCACTGATGACATCATCCACGTGATAATCTGATGCTCCTCCTCACACCCTAATATAAACTTTGATACACCCACTCTAAAATACAGACTACCATTTTTGAAACCATAGACACACCAATACCAGTTACTAGACACCCACTAACTGATTCCTAGGTCTACACACACGCCCACTCATTCACCCATACAGTCACTCATACATGCAGTCACTTATCAATACAGCACTATTATTTGCACTCATACACCTATACAGACACTCAGACATCACCACTCATCGATAGAGTTACTCACACACCTAGTCAATCATGCAAAGAATCATTCACACTCCCATTTACTCACCTATACAGTTATACACACACCACCTCACTAATTCATACAGATACTAACACATACTTATTATCTTATACAAGCACTGATACAAGCACACACTCATCCACACAGCCACTCTCACAATCACTCACTCTCACATATAGTCATTTATATACTCCAACACTCACATATAGTGCCTTTCACATATGTAGTTACTCACACATGTACCACTGAGACATCAATTCACTCACCAACACACCCATACACACACTCACCCACCCATACAGCCCTTCACAGAGGCACTCTTGAACCCATACACCCAGTGAGTCACCCACTCACATATCTATGCACAGAGTCACACCCCCCCACCCACCCACACAGACACTCAGGCACCCATACAGATACTCAGACAACCAATCAATAACCCATATAGACACTCATGTAGCTACTCACCAACCCATGCAGCCGCTTACGCACCAACTGACAGACTGATACAGACATTCACACAGTTTAGTCACTAACCCATGCATTCAGTAAGACACGTTTAATCACTCATTTATACAATCAGTCATGCACCTACTAAATCATCCATTCAGACACTTATACACCCACTCTTTCTTCAATACACCTTGGCATATATATATATATAAAACATATTTAAACTTTACAGAAACACACAGTCACTGGATGATGTCATCAGTGATGTCATTTGAGATGTCATCAGTGATGTCATCAGTGATGTCACTTCGCCATAGAAACAAAGACATACACTGTAAATGGAACGAGTTTTTCGCTTAAATCTCTAACAGAATGTAAGACAACAAATATTGTCTATTTAATCTTGTGTCCCTGTAATCAGGGATATGTGGGGGAAACCTCACGCACTATGACCACACGCCTCACTGAGCATAGGTCTGCCATTAGAACAAAAAAAGTAAATGCCCCATTGGTAAAACACTATATACACGCAAACCACTCTACCGAGGACATCAGATGGCTTATCCTCGAGAAAATCCATATCAAAGGCACCCTGAGTACAGAAATACGAAAACGCATGGAAGTCTTTTGGATTTTTACTCTAGACACATATCAAAATGGTATGAATAGCGAAATTCCTTGTGACCAGGCAAGCAGATTTAATAATGTCTGAAGACTCAATATGGTAAAATATGACAAAGATACAGTCTGTGACAGTTTGATCCATTAAACGAATTATGTCCATCACTATATATGACAAGTGAATATTGGATATTAGTGTATCACGCTGTATAGACCTTGGTCATAGATTTCTTATGACCTACCCACCTGATAATCTGGAAAACACCTATAAAACTAAGTAAATAACAAGGTTTCTTGCATACACGCCTAGGATCCCCATACGTCATTGTTACATCGCGAAGATGGCTACCACAGTTATTGCCACTTGTAGGAGAGTAGGATCTGCTTCACATGGGTACCCCCACTTTTTGCTGATGCTTCACTGTTTTTCGACCTTAGTCTGGCTGGGGCCCTGCTAATCAGAACCACAGCCTAGCTGCTTCCTCTTTAAAATGGTTTCCATGTGCCTTAGGCACATCTCTGATTGGAATCTGGAGTGCCCTTATAAGTCTCTAGTATATGGTATACTATGTACCCAGGGCATAGGTACCTCAGAGGCCTACCAGGGGCTGCAGCATGTATAGTGCCACCCCTGGAAGGCCATCCAAACTGACACCACAGGTCTGCTACTGCAGCCTGGGTAAGGTGGTGCATGCACCCCTTACTGTGATATAGGCTACCTATATCACTATATACATACACACATATAAAACCTATAAGTCACTCCTATGGCAGGCCTTATCAATCCTGAAGGCAGAGTGCGTGGTTCCTATGTGAGAGGGTGCCCCTGCATGAGCAGGGCCCCTCTGCAGCGTTCGGAGACCCTTCTCTGATGCTGTTTGTAGTGCAGCCTGACCATATACTCTTAAGCGCATTATAACCTCGCGTTAAATGCTAACTTTGGGATGGCTGCACGGAAACATGTCGTGTTTGGTGTCAAACATCTTGGAATACTACCCCCCGCCAGTTCTGGCGGCGGGGGTAGCATTCCACCCTTCTAGAGGGAAAGACATGTACACACCGGTATACCCGGTACTGACTTTCCAGAACCCTGGCATCACAAAATGGATGCCGCTGCCACAGACACGAGTCTGGCCTCCTGCTGCTGACCGAAACTCCGGCAGGGAGGCCTGGACAGTAGGTTTCCTGTCCCAGGGAGGTGTGACCACCTCCCCAGACAGGATAGTGTGTATTGGAGCTGGGCGGGAGCACTCTCGGGTGCTTTGAAATCCTGCACTGGGGGCACACTTGGTGTCCCTGTGCATACCCCAGTTCAAACCGGCTCAGGGGCTTCCAGCCCCTGCTCTGGCGCAAAACTGGAGAAAGGGAAAGGGGTGTAACCACCCCTCTGCCCTGACCCTCCCATAGGTGGGGCCACAGAGTATGTCCAACCCCCTACCTTAGTATAAGTAGGGGAACCCAGTCCTTAGGACTTTAGATTTACCTGGACGAAACTCTGACACAGAATCCTGGACCTTCGACGCTCTAAGATTAGAGGACTGAAGAATCTCCCTTGGGGTCAAGGAGTGACTCCCCTGCTTGGCAGGCACCAAAGAAGCAATTGTCCGGTCTGCATCGCTGAAGCTCCCGTCGGACGCCGAAGTCTTTGCATCACCAGAGGTGGATTTGCAGACTTCCCCGAGGCTGCCCTGAGTCCCCAGCAAAGCTAAGGCCCGTAGCTGTCGTGGGTAATGTGGAACCGTGACCCCTGGACACCGAACGCATTTGCAAGTGCATCCTCTTCTGGGTCTCCCACGAAGTCGTGCTTTGGGCTCCGAGTAGCCCCAGCCTCCAGCATCAACTGCACCGAAGATCACTGGCCTCCACTTCACGAGTGTCCTGTGAGCCAGCTCCACGTGCATCGTCTCGAGGCTCCTTCGCGGTTGCTAGTCTGTTGGCTAGTAGGCCCTCCCGAAGGCCAATCTTTTTCTGCTTGGGCTCCCTGGTTGCTACAGGTGTGCCCTGACTTATCCTCGCTGGGTGAGTCCCCCAGACCTTGCTGGTCTGCAACATCGTCCTTCTTCCCTTTCCACGAGACTTGCCGTTGACAAGGCTTGTTGGGTCCAATCTGGTCGCCGACACCCCTGCAATCGACAGACATCGTGGGACAGCTCGAATCCAGCTCCTGGTTGTCGTCGACGCCTCCTGGACCTCGTGGCTGAAGAGTCAAGATGACCGTCAACCTACCTGAAGCACTCGACATCGGTGGGCATCTGCTCATCGCCTTCCTGGTCACTGGCTAGTGACCCAGATTCTGTCCCCTCTGCTTTCAGGTTCTTCAGATCTTCGATCCACCTTTGGATCCACCCGAACACTTTCGACTTGGCCGCCAGCAGCACTTTGCAGCAGATCGCCATTGAAAGCAACGACGAAACCCGACCCCGAAAGACACCTATGCACCCGGCTCCTCTGGGTGAGGTAACTCGAGTACTCCGGTGCTCCCGTGGGTATTGACATGAGAACAGCCTAGTTCTCAAAGGGTTTGCTCCAAGTCCTCCTCTAAGTGTCCCTTTTCTTTTAAATTCTAATCGCGACTTTCCCCATAGAAGTTAACGGTGGTTCGCGGCTGTGTTCATACACTGCACGCGTCCCCCGTGGGTCCCCTGTGTCACTGCCTTGGGTGGTTCTTTGTGGTCCAAGCACTTCTACAGGCTCTAGGCCTTGTGTCTAGCTCAGTCGTGGTTCTTATACCACTTTATTGGTATATGGTTTGGTACGCCCTGGGGCTCAAACGTGTATTTGTACTATTACTGTAGATAACTAACTTATAATTTATGTACTTTGAACTCTAGCCTCATAAAGAGACTAGAGGGGTGTGTTTAGTAATAAATACATATATTTTGAATATATACCTGGTGTGGTCCTCTTTCATTTGGTCACTCAAGAGATTATAGACTGGTAAAACAAGCTGCTTTACATTCCTTCAAGACTTAGCCTGAAGGCTGCTCTCCATAGCTACCACTAGGATAGCTTTCAATAAAGGTTGTCTTTAACCTATCTCCAATAAGGGGTTGTTTGGACTGGTGCAAGGTGCCCACTATAATTAGTGGACAGCATATGCCAGGCCAACTTCTCACACCACTGACATCTAAACTTTAGGCATTTCGACACACCATCTCAATACCACCAAGATGGTTGCCATCTTTACTTAAACAATTTATAGAGCAATCCAGCCTGTTATGTCATCGAATCAGGAGCCTTAAGTAATCTCAATCAGGCCTAGAATATGTCATTAACACCTCGTTAAGACGGCCGTAACAGCTACACACAACGACATCTTAATTTTAGGTATCTCGACATACCATCTAAATACCGCCATTTTTATTTAAATATTTTGCAGAGCTATCTAGCCCTTAGCGCCTATAAATCAGGAGCCCCCAAAGAATCTTGATTAGGCTTAACATCCTCATATACCTTTAATACATTGTTAAGATGACCGCTATAGCTATTCACTAGGACATCTAAATTTTAGACATCTTGATATACCATCGCAATACCACCAAGATGGCCGCCATTTTTACCCAAACAATCTGCAGAGCACTATAGCCCTTTACGTTAACCAACCTTTACGTCAACCAATCAGGAGCCCGCTATGGAATCTATGCTCGATGTACGTGGGAAATTTCGAATAAAAAAGTAACTCCCACGACGCACAAGCACCCTTCCCCCGTAAATGTAGAGAACCCACCCAGACGCGGAGAGAAGCTCGGACGAGTCTTTGAGCAGACGGCTATGGATGCCCGGCACAAGAGCGTCCGCACATTTGAATCGCTGAAGTAGCAGCTCCTCTCTTTGGAGAACGCTCATGCAACCCGAGCACGCCACGCAATTTTAAACTACGGGTAAGAGATATCAGCCATAGCTTGCGGCACTTAAAATGCCATTATGCAAAAATTGAGATTTTGTAGTAGCCCCTAATAAACATGAGGCGTTAATTATATCACCCACTAAAAAGAGTATATAAGAATCGAGTTACGCTTGATAACTAATACATCTGTATTGGAGGCAGATCTATACTACTCGGATCCTAAAAATTAGAAGTTAATAAGCTTCATTAATTTAAATTGTTTTATAATCATAATATTGAACTGCCATAGTCAATAGGCAATAATATATACTTTTAGGGAACCAATATTGGGCCATAACCAAGACAGAGATACCTGCATGCCCTATTTTAAGGGTAAGTTTTTAACTCCAAATCCTCTCAGCATATTAGCTTCACTTTCAGAGTGCGAAGAGAATTTACAACCAACTCTCCTTTTTCTCTTCCATTCCTCTGTTCTTAAAGACAATTAAACTCAGAAGAATAAATCTTCGAGACTTGATCCTAATACTACGCTCCATGAGCAGTTTCTGATCCATGAAGTTTCTGATTCCAACAAGGTAACTGCTAATCCTGAACCCATTAGGTGTATGCCTGACCTTAGATACTAACTTCATAGGCACTATTGTACAGGCACTTTATCTTTTGGAATTTTTTGTGCTATGGCGGTCACATGCATGGGTGAGCACTATTCCTATACCATTTCCTCAAGTTCAATCTCTTTTTCTTAATATTCTAATCCATATTGAATTTCTATTTAAATCCTCTCCAAGTTTGGGCTAACTTTCTCCTGTGACAATGGAATCATCTGGAACAAACAATAGTTTTTTAAGATGTATGAATTTAAGTAGGACTGATACTATGTAACCCCGATATTTTTAAACCTTTCATTTCAGGTTTCGTATCGTACATGGCTACCTGATGAAGGCGTAATGCCGAAACGCGCGTAGGACTCCATTCTTAGCCATGGCATATATGAATGCCCTTGCTCATCATATGTATTTTCAGATGCCAAATAGTGTGACAATGTTTTGAATAAATTATACTGTCTGTACAGAGAAAAGCATCAAATAGAGTTATATCCAACTCGTTTATTTAACTGTTTTGATTCAACTGATTAATTAGAAATATATTGACTATGTTTCATCCTTAACAGTAATTGCATTTAAGAATCATAATTCTGATGAAACTTGCGACATTAGACAGACAAGTATGAATGCATAAGCATGTCTGAAAAACATCGATTAGCAGCTATTTGAAAAAATCATGTGATGGATATACATGTGAGAGTACAATTCTGATTTTTTATAAAATAATTTTCACTTTTTTATACAAAAAAATACATCAATAGATGACAATAGAATAACCACCAAAAAAATAATAAAAATTTGATTTTTGATATGGAATAATCTCTGGTTGTTTGCATATTCTTAAATGTATATTTATAAGTCCACTTTCTATTATGTTTCCTAAATGTTTTTTCACACATGTTATGTAGACCCTAATTTAGGAAACGTTATTAGGGGTACCCCTTTTTGTGCAAATTGATCAGTGATGTCACTGACCATGTCATGAATGATGTAATATGTGACGTCATCAGCAGTGCATTGCGGGGGCGCGAGTTATAGTTAGCTCAACTAACTAAAACGGCCGAATTTCTCTGGTTTTGTACGAGTGAAATGTCCAACTAACTATAACGTCCCTGAAACCTATGGTTTTTGTCAGTTAATATATATATATATATTACCTACTGGCGGTCACCAGTAGGTAGTTATAGTTAGGACCTAGTTTCCATAGGAAAAGCGTTTTTTGATTTGCCAATATCTTTGGCGCCGTTTGACAAATCTTCGCAAAATTTTCAAAACTAATAGGGTGGACCGGTCAGCTACTGTCTTCAAAGTTTCGGTGTGATTTGTCAAGCGGGGGCCGAGAAAAAAGGGGGGCCCCAAAACGCATTTTCCCCATGTTAATTTCCATAGGAATTTTGAAACAGGTTACAGCCCGAACTGCTTAACGGAATTACACCAAATTTGGCAAAAAGGTAGGTCTTGGTCTAGAAAGCCTGCTTTTTTTTAAATGGTGTAAATAAGTTTGGTAGTTTCTAAGAAATTCAAAAATATCGATATCTGGGCGGAGCCTAACCACACATCTCATCGTGAGATCTGATTGGCTGTCAGCACTCCAAACCAGGAAGTGTTGGCAGCCATCTTGTGACTCGGTAACCGAGTCACAAGAAAACAGTGGAAAAAAGATAAACAACAAGAAAAGGGGGCAGGGTAAAAACACCCTGACCCCCTAGGCCTGGTCAGGGGGTCAAAGCATTCAAAAAAAAAAAAATCAGCAGAATTTGCGCTGGGTGCGCGAATCCTGCCGAGAAAATAAAAAAAACGAAGCGCGGACTCCCGCGCTTTGTTATCTGTAAGCCCCCGGGGGCTATGCCTAGTAAATTAGCAGGGGCCGCGGGGGCCCCCGCAGCCCAGGGGGCCGCCACCTCCCTGGGGCTTTCTTTAATTATATGCGGCGGGGCACATGCCTCCCCTGCAACCCCGTGGGCCGCCACCTCCCCAGGGCGTTATTTTATAAATGTGTGGAGGGGGCTCCTGCCCCCCCCCACACTACCCTGGGGACCAACACCTCCCCAGGGCACTGTTTAATTATATGCGGGGGCCTCACGGGCCCCCCCAAGCCCCGGGGACCGCCACCTCCACGGGGCTTAATTAAAAAAATTAAAGTGGGGGGGCTCCTGCCCCCCCACACTGCCCCGGGGACCACCACCGCCCCGGGGCACTAATTGTCCGTTGCAGACCACCGTACCCCGGGGACCACCACCTCTCTGGGGCTTTGAACACATAGGGAGGGGGGCTGCGCGGCCCCCCTCCTGGAGCCCTTGATGGCCCTGGGGACCGCCACCCCCCAGGGCCGGCTCCTGCAATGTTCCGGGGTGCCCTCCCCAGGGACATTGCTGTTTTCTATGACAGGGCGGGAGCATGGCTCCCGCCCTGCCATAGCAAACTCTGCTTTGCTTCGTTGAAGCGAGAGCAGGAAAACCTGCTCTCGCTTCAACGTAGCAAAGCAGGATTGCTTTTGAGCAAGGGAGCTGCATGTCAGCAGCTCCCCTTGCTCAAAAGCAATGCTGGCTCCCGCAGGAGGTGGGGAGCCGGCTGGGACCGTGGGGGCGTTGGGGCTCCCCACGGTCCCCAACGGTGAGCCAGAAGTGGCCCAGGGAAGGGGGCCACGCGGCCCCTCTCCCCTGTAATAAAAAAAATTTAAAAAATTTAAAAACGGAGAGGCCGGGTCCCAGGGGATGGGGTCCCCGGGGCTGAAATCGGCCTGGGGAGGGGGGCTGCACGGCCCCTTTCCTCAAAAATAATTATTTTTAATAATGGCCAAGCCCCCGGGGATGGCGTCCCCGGGGCCCATAGTGGTCCAGGGAAGGGGGGCCACACAGCCCCCCTTCCCTGTAAATATTTAAAAAAGGAAGAGGCCAGGCCCTGGGGGATGGGGTCCCCGGGGCCAGAAGTGGCCCAGGGAAGGGGGGCCCCCCTTCCCTATGAATATATTTTAAAAAAGGAGGCCATGCCCCGGGGATGGGGTCCCTGGGGCCAAAAGTGGCCCAGGGAAGGGGGGCCCCCCTTCCCTATGAATATATTTTAAAAAAGGAGGCCAAGCCCCGGGGATGGGGTCCCCGGGCCGAAATCAACCTTGGGAGGGGGGCCCGCGGCCTGCGGCCCCTTCCCATTTACATTTTTTTTTTTTAAAGGGTCAAGCCCTGGGGGATGGGGTCCCCAGGGCCCCAAAAATACTAGAAGAAGGGGGGCCACACAGCCCCCTTCTAAAAATATATGTAACAAAAAAAGCCGGCATCTCGCCGGAGGCCCCGCCCCCTCCCTGCACCACTCTGCAAATGCATCCCCTGGTGCGTTCTAAGTTGGGGAATTAAGTCTCCTTCAATACTGAGGGTCCCTGAGGGCCAACTAGCCTACCAGGTACCTCCAGTAAGCGCTATACAGCTGGATTTGAGAGAGGTGGTCCGAGGCCACGCTCCTTTTTACACCACTCTGCAAATGCACCTCTTGGCGCACTGGTGGTGTGGCAATGAGGTCCTCTTGTGTCCTGAGGACCTCAGGACACAAGTAGACTTCATCCCCCGAGCAGCAGTGCTGGAGGTAAGAGGTAGGCTAGTTGGCCCCTAAAGGACCCCCAGCAGGAAAGGGGACTTCAATCCCTATCCAAGAGCACATCAGGGAGCGCGTTTGCAGAGTGGTGGGCAAAGGGGGCGTGGCCTGCTATGAGAATTTAGCAATCCTGCTGTGTGGGACTTACTGGAGGTAATAGGAGGGGTAGTTGGCCCCCAAGGATGTCCTTGCGGGCCAACTACCCCTCTTGTTACCTCCAGTAAGTCCCACACAGTGGGATTGCTAAAACATCTTCGGAGGCCATGCCCCCCTTTCTCCACCACTCTGCAAACGCGCCTCCTGGCAGACTACGGGATGGGGGATGAAGTCCAATTTACTCCTGAGGGACTTTGGGGGCCAAGAAGCCCTCCTGGTACCTCCTGTAAATACTACTCAGCGGAATTCCTGAGCACTGGTCGGAGGCCCAGCACCCTTTCTCCACCACTCTGCAAACGCGACTACTAGTTAAAGAAGTGTATGCAATGTAATCGGTTTCGCAGTTGCGAGAGTTAGAGCTATTGGCGTTGTAAATGTAAAAGTTTTTGACTAATGTTTTTTGGAGTGGAGTGGATGTACGTTGTGTGTAGTGGAATTATGTGGTATGTTGTGCAGTGAAATTATGTGGATAGAAAGTATGTGGTATTTAGTGTATAGGAATTATGTACAGTGGGATTTTGTGTTATGGAGAGTAATTATGTGGTATGGTAGTCTGTGTTGTGGAGTGGTAACCTCAGGTTTAGTCTCCCTCGTTTCCATAGAAGCTCAACTATGAACTCAGTGAGTCAAAAAAAGAAGGAATCACTGAGGAGCACTTGTGGACCTAGTCAGAGGTATGAGCAGGGCCACTGGAATTATGTGACTATTTGGCTGCACCGACTTTCGCACAATTATACATTTTCTGCATTAGACACATAATTCATCATGAATGAATGAATGACAATTTGTTGAGCGCGATACCTACCCTTAGGCGTCCTAGCGCTGCAGACTATACGGGCATGAAAGACACTTAGGGCTATCCGGGTTTATTGAAACAGAAAAGTCTTAAGGAGCTTACGGAATGAGAGTATATTAGACTCTGATCGCAGATGCGGGGGGAGAGCATTCCATAGTTTGGCCGCGTTGTACGAGAACGAACGGCCACCACATCTAGTTCTTTTTATCCTGGGTACATTGGCAAGAAGGGAGGAAGATGACCTAAGCTGTCTAATCGGCCGGTAGGGAGTGACCAACGGTTGATTTATGGCGGGGCCTGTCTTCCAGAAGGCCCTGTGGGTGATACAGAGGGCCTTGAATTTAATTCTCTCCCGGACTGGGAGCCAATGTAGGCTTCTGAGGCCAGGACTGATAGGAGATCGGCGGGGAGTCTGAAGAAGCGTTCGAGCGGCACAGTTTTGAATGACCTGAAGCTTATTCAGAGTGGATTGCGGGGCTCCCGGATAAAGGGCATTTCCAAAGTCCAGGCGTGACAGAATAAGGCCCTGGACCATGATCTGTCTCGCCTGGAATGGAAGTAGGGGGAGAACTAATCTGCAGATTTGAACAAAAAAAGCCTTGTTTCTAGCTCAAACGGCTCAAACGTTACCAAAAATGCAGCGACAAGTGTTACAGCGTGGTGGAAGGCGCTTTGCAAACCTAGAATGGTCACCTGTTACTTATTGTTAAATGTGGGTGTTAAATTGGTACTAATGGTGTGCAAGCCACTCTTGTTTTCTTCTCCGCCTCTCTTGCCTCTTTCTGCATTTCTGTTGCTTCTTTCTGCACATTTCTTTCTTTTTCTGCACTTCTCTTGCCTCTTTCTGCAAATCTCTTTTACTTTCGGCACCTCTCTTCCCTCTTTCTGCACGTCTGTTGCCTCTTTCTGCACCTCATTTGCTTCGTTCTGTACCCCTCTTGCCTCTTTCTGCACCCTTCTTCCCTCTTTCTGCACCTCTCTTGCCTTTTTCTGTACCCCTCTTAAGTCTTTCTGCACCCTATTTGCCTCTTTCTCACCTCTGTTACTTCTTTCTGCCCTTCTCTTCCTTCTTTCTGCACCTCTCTTGCTTCTTTCTGCACCTCACTTGCCTCTTTCAGCACCTCTGTTGCTTTTTTCTGCAGATCTCTTGCCTCTTTCTGCACCTCACTTGTCTCTTTCAGCACCTCTGTTGGTTCTTTCTGCACTGCTCTTGCTTCTTTTTGCACCTCACTTGCCTCTTTCTGCACTTCTCTTGCTTCTTTCTACATCTCTGTTGCTTCTTTCAGCAATTCTCCTGCCTCTTTCTGTACCTCTCTTGCCTCTTTGTGCACCTCTCCTACCTCTTTCTGCAACCCTCTTGCCTCTTTCTGCACCTCACTTGTCTCTTTCAGCACCTCTGTTGGTTCTTTCTGCACTGCTCTTGCTTCTTTCTGCACCTCACTTGCCTCTTTCTGCACTTCGCTTGCTTCTTTCTAAACCTCTGTTGCTTCTTTCAGCAATTCTCTAGCCTCTTTCTGCACTTCTCTTGCTTGTTTCTGCACCTTTCTTGCGTCTTTCTGCACCTCTGTTGCCTCTTTCTGCACTTCACTTGCTTCTTTCTGCACCTCTCTTGCCTCTTTCGGCACCTCTGTTGCTTCTTTCTGCTCCTCACTTGTCTCTCTCTGCACTTCTCCTGCTTCTTTCTACACCTCTGTTGCTTCTTTCAGCAATTCTCCTGCCTCTTTCTGTACCTCTCTTGCCTCTTTGTGCACCTCTCCTACCTCTTTCTGCACCCCTCTTGCCTCTTTTTGCACCTCTGTTGGTTCTTTCTGCACTGCTCTTGCTTCTTTCTGCACCTCACTTGCCTCTTTCTGCACTTCTCTTGCTTCTTTCTAAACCTCTGTTGCTTCTTTCAGCAATTCTCTAGCCTCTTTCTGCACTTCTCTTGCTTGTTTCTGCACCTCTCTTGCGTCTTTCTGCACCTCTGTTGCCTCTTTCTGCACTTCACTTGCTTCTTTCTGCACCTCTCTTGCCTCTTTCGGCACCTCTGTTGCTTCTTTTTGCTCCTCACTTGTCTCTCTCTGCACTTCTCCTGCTTCTTTCTACACCTCTGTTGCTTCTTTCAGCAATTCTCTTGCCTCATTCTGCACTTCTCTTCCTTCTTTTTGCACGCCTCCTGCCTCTTTCTGTACCTCTCTTGCCTCAATGTGCACCTCTCCTACCTCTTTCTGCACCCCTCTTGCCTCTTTTTGCACCTCTGTTGGTTCTTTCTGCACTTTTCTTGCTTCTTTCTAAACCTCTTATGCTCCTTTCAGCAATTCTCTTGCCTCTTTCTGCACTTCTCTTGCTTTTTTCTGCACCTCTCTTGGGTCTTTCTGCACCTCTGTTGCCTCTTTCTGCACTTCACTTGCTTCTTTCTGCACCTCTCTTGCCTCTTTCGGCACCTCTGTTAATTCATTCTGCACCCCTCCTGCATCTTTCTGCACCCCTCTTCCCTATTTGTGCAACTCTCTTGCCTCTTTCTACACCTCTCTTCCCTCGTTCTGCACCACTCTTGCCTCTTTCTGTACCTCTATTGCTTCTTTCTGCATTTCTCTTGCCTCTTTCTGCACCCTTCGTGCCTCTTTCAGCACCTCTGTTGCTTCTTTCTGTACTTCTCTTCCTTCTTTCTGCACCCCTCGTGCCTCTTTCAGCACCTCTGTTGCTTCTTTCTGCACTCCTCTTCCTTCTTTCTGCACCCCACGTGCCTCCTTCTGCACCTCTGTTGCCTCTTTCAGCACCTCTGTTGGTTCTTTCTGCACTTCTCTTGCTTCTTTCTAAACCTCTGTTGCTTCTTTCAGCAATTCTCTTGCCTCCTTCTGCACTTCTCTTGCTTGTTTCTGCACCTCTCTTGCGTCTTTCTGCACCTCTGTTGCCTCTTTCTGCACTTCACTTGCTTTTTTCTGCACCTCTGTTGCCTCTTTGGGCACCTCTGTTAATTCTTTCTGCACCACTCCTGCCTCCTTCTGCATCCCTCTTCCCTATTTGAGCAACTTTCTTGCCTCTTTCTACACCTCTCTTCCCTCTTTCTGCACCACTCTTGCCTCTTTCTGTACCTCTGTTGCTTCTTTCCTCACCTCTGTTGCTTCTTTCAGCAATTCTCCTGCCTCTTTCTGCACTTTTCTTCCTTCTTTCTGCACCCCTCCTGCTTCTTTCTGTACCACTCTTGCCTCTTTGTGCACCTCTCCTATCTCTTTCTGCACCCCTCTTGCCTCTTTTTGCACCTCTGTTGCTTCTTTCTGCACTGCTCTTGCTTCTTTCTGCACCTCACTTGCCTCTTTCTGCACTTTTCTTGCTTCTTTCTAAACCTCTGTTGCTTCTTTCAGCAATTCTCTTGCCTCTTTTTGCACTTCTCTTGCTTGTTTCTGCACCTCTGTTGCGTCTTTCTGCACCTCTGTTGCCTCTTTCTGCACTTCACTTGCTTCTTTCTGCACCTCTCTTGCCTCTTTCGGCACCCCTGTTGTTTCTTTCTGCACCTCACTTGTCTCTTTCTGCACTTCTCTTGTTTCTTTCTACACCTCTGTTGCTTCTTTCATCAATTCTCTTGCCTCTTTCTGCACTTCTCTTCCTTCTTTTTGCTCCCCTTCTGCCTCTTTCTGTATCTCTCTAGCCTCTTTGTGCACCTCTCCTACCTCTTTCTGCACCCCTCTTGCCTTTTTTGCACCTCTGTTGGTTCTTTCTGCACTGCTCTTGCTTCTTTCTGCACCTCACTTGCCTCATCTGCACTTCTCTTACTTCTTTCTAAACCTCTGTTGCTTCTTTCAGCAATTCTCTTGACTCCTTCTGCACTTCTCTTGCTTGTTTCTGCACCTCTCTTGCATCTTTATGCACCTCTGTTGCCTCTTTCTGCACTTCACTTGCTTCTTTCTGCACCTCTCTTGCCTCTTTCTGCACCTCTGTTGCTTTTTTCTGCAGATCTCTTGCCTCTTTCTGCACCCCTCTTTTCTCTTTCTGAGCCTCTCTTGCCTCTTTCTGTACCCCTGTTCCCTGTTTCTGTACCTTTCCTGCCTGTTTCTGTACCTCTCTTGCCTCTTTCTGTACCTCTGTTGTCTCTTTCTGCACTTCTCTTGCTCTTTCTGCACCCTTCACACCTCTTTCAGCACCTCTGTTGGTTCTTTCTGCACTGCTCTTGCTTTTTTCTGCACCTCGCTTGCCTCTTTCTGCACTTTTCTTTCTTCTTTCTACTCCTCTGATGCTTCTTTCAGCAATTCTCTTGCCTCCTTCTGCACTTCTCTTGCTTGTTTCTGCACCTCTCTTGCCTCTTTCGGCACCTCTGTTGCTTCTTTCTGCACCCTTCCTGCCTCTTTCTGCACCCCTCTTCCCTGTTTGTCCAACTCTCTTGTCTCTTTCTACACCTCTCTTCCCTCTTTCTGCACCACTCTTGCCTCTTTCTGTACCTCTGTTGCTTCTTTCTGCACTTCTCTTGCGTCTTTCTGTCCCCTTCCTGCCTCTTTCAGCACCTTTGTTGCTTCTTTCTGAACTTCTCTTCCTTCTTTCTGCACCCCTCGTGCCTCCTTCTGCACCTCTGTTGCTTCTTTCTGCACTTCTCTTGATTCTTTCTGCACTGCTCTTGCCTCTTTCTGCATCCCTCTTGCCTCTTTGAGCACCTCTTTTGCTTCTTTCTGCACTTCTCTTGCCTCTTTCTGCACCCTTCGTGCCTCTTTCAGCACCTCTGTTGCTTCTTTCTGCACTTCTCTTCCTTCTTTCTGCACCCCTCTTGGCTCTTTCTGCACCTCTGTTGCTTCTTTCTGCACTTCTATTGCCTCTTTCTGCACCTCTCTTGCTTCTTTCTGCACCTCACTTGCCTCTTTCAGCATCTCTGTTGCTTTTTTCTGCAGATCTCTTGCCTCTTTCTGCACCTCACTTGCCTCTTTCAGCACCACTGTTGCTTTTTTCTGCAGATCTCGTGCCTCTTTCTGCACCTCTCTTGCCTCTTTTTGTACCTCTGTTGCTTCTATCTGCACTTCTCTTGCCTCTTTCTGCACCCTTCGTGCCTCTTTCAGCACCTCTGTTGCTTCTTTCTGCACTTCTCTTCCTTCTTTCTGCACCCCTCTTGGCTCTTTCTGCACCTCTGTTGCTTCTTTCTGCACTTCTATTGCCTCTTTGTGCACCTCTCTTGCTTCTTTCTGCACCTCACTTGCCTCTTTCAGCACCTCTGTTGCTTTTTTCTGCAGATCTCTTGCCTCTTTCTGCACCTCACTTGCCTCTTTCAGCACCTCTGTTGCTTTTTTCTGCAGATCTCGTGCCTCTTTCTGCACCTCTCTTGCCTCTTTCTTTACCCCTGTTTCTGCACCTTTCCTGCCTGTTTCTGTACCTCTCTTGCCTCTTTCTGTACCTCAGTTGCCTCTTTCTGCACTTCTCTTGCTCTTTCTGCACCCTTCACGCCTCTTTCAGCATCTCTGTTGGTTCTTTCTGCACTGCTCTTGCTTTTTTCTGCACCTCACTTGCCTCTTTCTGCACTTCTCTTGCTTCTTTCTACACCTCTGTTGCTTCTTTTAGCAATTCTCTTGCCTCTTTCTGCACTTCTCTTCTTTCTTTCTGCACCCCCTGCCTCTTTCTGTACCTCTCTTGCCTCTTTGTGCACCCCTCCTACCTTTTTCTGCACCCCTCTTGCCTCTTTTTGCACCTCTGTTGGTTCTTTCTGCACTGCTCTTGCTTCTTTCTGCACCTCACTTGCCTCTTTCTGCACCCCTGTTCGCTGTTTCTGCATCTTTCCTGCCTGTTTATGCACCTCTCTTGCCTCTTTCTGCACATCTGAGTTAGAGGTAGTTTTAATCCCCCTGCCCTATTATGTACTAGGGCCTTACAGGGAAGGTCATGCCAATCACAGGGGTACCCCAACCCATAGTGTATCCTAGTGAATGTAGGTGTTTTCACTGTATTCTAAGTGTCTTTCAGCATAGCACTGGCTCCGTGCCTGGTTAGTCAGAGTCAGTTACCACCAGTGCCAGTCAGTAAAAAGTTGGGGGCACAGGATGACTTTGCAACAAGGCCTTTTTCTGCACCTCTGTTGGTTCTTTCTGCATATCTCTTGCTTCTTTCTGCACTTTTCTTTGTCTTTCTGGACTTCTGTTGCCTCTCTCTGCATTTCTCTTGCTTCTTTCTGCGCCTTTCTTCCTCTTTCTTCACATGTCCTACCTCTGTAGGCATAGTTAGAAATTAGCATTTAAAAAACCTTAGAAATTCACTGAAAAAAACCATAGGTTTCAGGGACGTTATAGGTAGAAATTATCATTTAAAACACCTTTGAAATTCACTGAAAAAACCATAGGTTTCACGGACGTTATAGTTAGAAATTATCATTTAAAAAACCTTTGAAATTCACTGAAAAAACCATAGGTTTTAGGATCGTTATAGTTAGAAATTAGCATTTAAAAAACCATAGAAATTCACTGAAAAAAACATAGGTTTCAGGGACGTTATAGTTAGTTGGACATGTCACTCGTACAAAACCAGAGAAATTCAGACGTTATAGTTAGTTGAGCTAACTATAACTCACGCCCCCGCAATGCACTGCTGATGATGTCACATATTATATCATTCATGACATGGTCAGTGACATCACTGATGACTTCACTGATGACATCTCAAATGACATGACTGATGACATCACTGATGACATCATCCACGTGATAATCGGATGCACCTCCTCACACCCTAATATAACCTTTGATACACCCACTCTAAAATACAGACTACCATTTTCGAAACCATAGACACACCAATACCAGTTACTACATACCCACTCACTGATTTCTAGGTGTACACACACACGTCCACTCATTCACCCATACAGTCACTCATACATGCAGTCACTTATCAATACAGCACTATCATTTGCACTCATACACCTATACAGACACTCACACATCGCCACTTATCCATAGAATTACTCACACACCTAGGCAATCATGCAAAGTATCATTCACACTCCCATTTACTCACCTATACAGTTATACACACACCACCTCACTAATTCATACAGATACTAACACATACTTACTCTCTTATACAATCACTGATACAAGGACACACTCATCCATACAGCCACTCTCACAATCACTCACTCTCACATATAGTCATTTATATACTCCAACACTCACATATAGTGCCTTTCACATATGTAGTTACTCACACATGTACCACTTAGACATCAATTCACTCACCAACATACCCATACACACACTCACCCACCCATACAGCTCTTCACAGATGCACTCTTGAACCCATACACCCAGTGAATCACTCACTCACATATCTATGCACAGTCACACCCCCCACCCACCCACACAGACACTCAGGCACCCATACAGATACTCAGACAACCAATCAATAACCCATACAGACTCTCATGCAGCTACTCACCAACCCATGCAGCCGCTTACACACCAACTGATAGACTGATACAGACATTCACATAGTTTAGTCACTAACCCATGCATTCCGTAAGACACGTTTAATCACTCATTTATACAGTCACTCATGCACCTACTAAATCATCCATTCAGACACTTATACACCCACTCTTTCTTCAATACACCTTGGCATATATATATATATAAAACATATTTAAACTTTACAGAAACACACAGTCACTGGATGATGTCATCAGTGATGTCATCAGTGATGTCATTTGAGATGTCATCAGTGATGTCATCAGTGATGTCACTGACCATGTCATGAATGATGTAATATGTGACGTCAACAGCAGTGCATTGCGGGGGCGCGAGTTATAGTTAGCTCAACTAATTATAACAGCCGAATTTCTCTGGTTTTTAATGTGTGAAGTGTCTAAATAACTATAACGTCCCTGAAACCTATGGTTTTTTCAGTGAATTTCTATGGTTTTTTTAAATGCTAATTTCTAACTATAACGTCCCTGAAACCTATGGTTTTTTCAGTGAATATATATATATATATATATATGGTTTATACTTACCTGTAAAAAAAAATTCAACTTTTCGTTGTAAAGGCATGTGTGAAAAATGCATAGTCATGGTACAGACATGCATGGTTCCATCATACAACATTATTCTTTGCATTGTGGAAAAGAGTCCCTAAGAAGGTGTGTATTAAACAAAGAAGCCTTCACCTAACCCTGATGTTTATAATGTAACCAATTCCTGTCTCGGCAAGTGTCTGTCACTCAACTAGCGCTGATGTGCACTCTTCAAACCTATTGGGTGACAACACATGCACATCTCCCTAATGTGACAATTGATCATTACACCGTTACCTTGATGCATTTAGAAAGATCCCATGAGGTGGCAATGAAGCACTGTTTTAGTTCCCACAACACCCTTTATGTTGTAATCCCCTACATATACATGTGTTGTGTTCTGACCCTGACTTCTCTGCTAATGCCTGTGGTTAATTCCTCACCCAACCTGCTTTGAACATGGTAGGATACTGAAGGCTGTTGTGGCTGGTCCAGGTGTCTAAATGCACCACCTTGTCAAGGCTACATTCCAGTACTGCTGAGGCTCACTTAAGTGGCCTAGTTTTTAAGAATGGCATCCAAGATATAAATCTTGGCTGCACAAAATTCACAAAATATTATACTGTGCTTTTTGCACCTGCAAACCATGTTGAAACAGCCACCCTGATATACCCATTGATGGAGTGGATTTCAGACCAGAGGAAACTGATGGATCAATGACGTCTATGGAGTAGATCCAGGATTGTCCTAGTAGACACAACCTGGAAGGCCTACTTATGACTAATAGTAATGTTTACGGGCGAACCTGAGTAGTAAGTGTGCGTCTGCTGTTGCAGAGTACATTGTGCAACTGGAGCCCAGCTATACCTTGCTAATTAGCCTTAATAAGGTCAAAAATGGCCTGGGTTGCTTGTGTGCCTGTTTGGGGAGGACCTGCCCTGGTAGTTCAGGCAATGTGGGCAAAATAACAATGGACTGGATTCGGCCAGAGTAATTTCCAGTGACTGAGATTAATTCCATCAATCATTTTTTTGTATTCTCCAGTGCCACCTTCTCTGAATCAAAAATGTGCCACATGGCACGGGTGGGAGTGGGTTTTGGACCTGTGGCCTACCTCTACCATGACAGGGGCGACAATTTAAAAACAAAGAACACAGGAAAGAAAAATTAAACATGAACATTTAAAGAATGGTTTAGAGACACAGAAAGTGAAAAAAGTTAACAAAAAATAAGATAGGTGGAGAAGGAAAAGTGACAAACTGGAGTAAATGGGTAGGGAAACAAGGAGGCAGGAGCAGGCTGGAATCTGAAGTACCACAACCTCATCAAAATAACCAATCAAGTATCAATTTATGCACAATTTATGATGTCATTTTCGGGCATTCGGCATAATTTCTACAAAGGAAATTATATGAGTTTCATTCGGGCTTAAGCATCATATCTTACAAGCACCAAATCGTTTTCACTGTGATGACTGAAAAAAAATCTGCCACTTCTAAGGAAATAGTGATGTGGTCTTCCCTCACCACCAATTACTTATACAATGGGTATCAGTAAGTCTAAAGTGCGGGAATTGTGTTGTGCTGTTTCACGTCAACCCTGAATGTTGGTAATCCTTCTTTTTGTGGCTGTTACCCACCTGGACATTTTCAGCAGTCGCGGCTCCTGGAGGGAGTGCTGCGGGGCGGTGGGGCGGGGGAGGGGCAGGGTGGGGGGTAGTAAACTCCGGCATACGGCCGAAGGGAGTGAAGTACATAAATAAATAAATAAAACGAATTACATTGCGCGCGTTGCAACACCAAATGGCAATGGGGCGCGCGCAATGTAATTTGTTTTATTTATTTATTTATGTACTTCACTCCCTTCGGCCGTGTGCCGGAGTTTACTACCCCCCACCTTGCCCCTCCCCCGCCCGCCCCACCGCCCCGCAGCACTCCCTCCAGGAGGCGCGACTGCATTTAAGGCAGCTTTTTGCTGCTGAAATGTATCTAGACAAGTGGGAAAAGGAAATGCAGTTTTAAAACATCACTCAAAATTCTCAGGTCTGATAACTCCAACTAGCAACAGTTACAGGTCACCAATCATACTTGTTTTTTAAACTTTATAACGGAAATTACAAGTTTCCTTGTTATCAATAGATTTGCGCTCTTTCCACCAGATGACACCCCAAGGCTTCACAACTGTTAATTTGTAAGGTTTTTTTGTAATGGCAGTCTTCAGTGTTTAAGGACTAAAGCCCATATGTAAATTGTCCGATTTCCTATTAGGAAATCACAATTTAGGGATTTCCTAATTTGCTATTTCCTAATTTCGATTGTCACTCCGTAGGAATCGCTATTAGGAAATCACAATTTTAGTACATTTTAATTTTTGATTCCCAAATGGCGATTACTTAGGATTCGCTATTTAGGAGTCACTCATGTGAAGTTTCGTACATATGAGCCTTAGGGCCATATGTATCAAAAAGCGAATTGCGATTCCCAAATAGCGATTTTTACCGAATCGCTATTTGAGAATCGCAAAACGATATGTATGTAAAAATTCACATAAAAATAGTGATTCGGTAAAAATCGCAATCGCAATTACCCATTTCTTAAATTGCGAATCCTTAATACCGAACTCGCAATTAAGAAATCACAATTTTGCTATTCAGGTGCAGAATGATGACATCACAACCAGGAAGTGTGACTGCCCATGCTGTTTCTGATTGCCTGAGGCTGTGTTAGAGGCTGGGAGCAGGAGCACACCACTCAGAAATCCATCTGAAGTGCAAAGACACCACCAAAACCACTATGGATACACAGGAGAAGGCAAAGGAGGCTGCTGTCAGGAAAAGGAAACACAAATTCAGTGAAAAAGAACTTGAGGTCCTCATTGAGGAGATGGTGAGGAGCCATGAACAGCTGTTTGGCAAGAAATCTCTGCACATCCCACAGTCAGAGAAGCGAAAAATCTGGCTGGACATACAGGCTAAGGTAAATGCCATTGGTGTCACACAGCGCTCCATCGAGGACCTACGCAAGCGTTGGTACGACTTGCGCTCAAGGGCAAAAGATAAGGTTGCCAACAGGCTTGCGGAGGCAAAGAAAACTGGTGGAGGTCCATCCACTGAGCCTGCATCCACACCCCTTGAGGATTTGGTGGAGTCCACCCTACAGCCAGAAAGCATCAGCGGGGTTGCAGATATTGACAGCTCAGCCACGCCCAACACCAGACAAGGTAGGATGCATGCTAAATCAGCCCTGACCCATTACCCACTAAACACCACACTCAGGAATGCCTCAATATCTAAGTATCATTGCCACTCCATTCCACAATTTTGTGGTCACCCAGCAATGCATCTTTGGAGATGTAGTCACACACATAACACAGTTAAGCATTGACACACAGCAATATATCTGCAGTTGAGACACAACAGTAAAAAACAAAATGGATCCCATTAGTTAGGTACACCAACTGTATTGAATTTAATCTTGTAAATGACAGAAAGCAGGACACAGAATAAGTAGTTCTCTTGTATTCACAGGTGAACCTGCGACACAGGGTGACGACACAGACCTTGATGAGGCACCACAGCTACAGGAACCGGCAGGGGGAGAGGAGACAGAGCACACAACACAGCCAACACCTGCGCAAAGACAACGCCGCTACACTGTGACTCCGCTCCAGGAGTTGGAGGTAGAACCGGAAGGCACAAAGGATGAGCCTCATCCAGGGCAAGAAGAGCAGGCACGGCAGCAACAGGATCAGTCTCCTATGCACCGTAGGGACAGCAGTCGCATGAGATGCAGGCCAAGTACACAAAACACCGCAGACGTAGGAGATTAATCTTCTGTCTTTTCTGGGCTGGAGGGCACAATGGTCAAGGTTCAGCGTCTGCAAGCAAAAAGCATGCGGTCAATGAACAGGCAGCTGGTGTCTGTCAATCACAATCTGACAGACATAAAGGATGGCATCAGGGAGCTAAACCACACTGCTGAAGAGGGCAATAAGGCATGTGCAGACAGCATTAAGGAAATGACCGTAGCCATCAAAGAGCTCTGTGCCACAATGCAGAGGGACCATGCATCCAGACGCAGGGAAAAGCAAGTTCTATTCACCTGTCTGGATCATTACAGTAAGGCAGTCAACCATTTGTGCAATGCCACATCTGTACTATCAAGAAGCACTGTGTCGATGCAGATTGAAATGGCACACTGCAGCCAGGATGATGCCAAGGGTTTGGTGCAGGTCACCAATGCAGTTGACCAGCTACAGACAGCAAACATAGCTGCCACAGGTATTCTGGGGAGAGGGGACAGTGAGGAGGTCTCCAGCCGCAGCAGCATTACCCCACCCATGACTGAACCCAGACGGCATAGTGTGAGGCAGGGAACAGCATCAGATGCTTCATCAAGGGAGGGCAGTCTGAACATTGAGTGTGCAACTGCTGTCCGTGGACGGAAAAAATAGACAGTGTTGACACAGATTAATGCTAATGGGTGATGTAACCCATGGCATACGTACATATGTCATTCAATGTTTCATGTCCTGTGTACATGACATGTTAAACAACAAAAGCCACACATTACTTGTGATTTGTAGGCTGTGTGAATACATTTTACCTGATGTTAAGGTATATTAAAACACAGTTATTCAACAGTCATGAGTTGCTTTGTGTCATCATTACTCACCTAGAAATAGTTGCGTGTTATTTCATCACGTCTATGTCTGCCATCTGCTGCACCTACACCACCTGCTGGTCTGAGACGTGGACCTGGTTCCTCATCTTCATCTGATTCGGAATCTGTGAGTTCAACTGGTATGCTTTTTGTTGTTGCGATGTTGTGCAGCATGGCACAAGTAGCCACGATCTTGCAACAGGTATCAGGCCTGTACTGCAGTGCTCCTCCACTTTTGTGCAGACAGCGGAACCTGCTCTTGAGTATTCCAAATGTCCGCTCGATGACATTGCACGTTGACTTGTGTGCGCCATTGTATCTTCTCTCACTCTGATTAGCTGGGTTGAGGTACGGTGTGAGGATGAATGAGCGCACAGCATATGCACTGTCACCTACAGGATGAAAGGCATATGGTTAATCACTGTCCTATTCATGCAGAAGTAATGAGTCCATCAGAGTGTGCAAAATTGCATTTACCTAGCAGGTATCCTTCGCCAAATTCACCCCCAGTGAGACGTGTGTATATTCCACTGTGTCTAAATATGAAGGAATCGTGTGTACTGCCAGGATATTTGGCCACTATATCAGTTATTATGTGTTTTGCGTTACATATGACCTGTATGTTGAGTGAATGGAATGTTTTCCTGTTCCTGAATACGTACTCATTATCTGAGGGGGGACAGAGGGCTACATGTGTCCCGTCAATGCACCCGATTACATGGGGAAAATGTGCTATCTGGTAGAAATCCAATTTGGTCTGCTGCAATGCCTGTTGTGTGGTGGGGAATCTGATGTAATGGTGTATCCTCTGTACCATTGCATCCAAGAATGCATGAAAGAAGCGCGACAGGCAACTTTGGGACACCCCTCCTGCTGTAGCTATGACCCCCTGGAAGGTCCCTGATGCCAGTAGGTGCAGTGAACAGAGGACCTGCACATGTGTTGGAATGGCTTGGGTCCTGCGGGTTAGATGCTCAAGTATAGGTTGCCGGTCAGCTATCAGGTCTAGTATAATTGCTTAGTCTAGTCTATACTTCTCATGTATTTCTTCCTCTGTCTGCTGGAACAGGGTTATGCTCACTCTGTAAACGCGTTACTGTCTCCTCCTCATTCTCTGTGCTGCTGCTTGAATCCGCATCCTCCTCGCTATGACATACAGCGCTGCCATTGTGAAAGAAACTGAGGCATTCTGGGCCTGTTTAAATAGGTTGCACCTGGTTACCACCTGCCCTGAGTTGGTGGTAATTTGAAGGTGCAAATTTGCGATTTTTACTTATTCGCAATTTGCGAATTTTCCATACATTCTATTGCGAATTTGCAAACTGCGTCATACATTTCTGCAAATTCGCAATTTGGGACTCTCAAATTGCGAATTCGCTAATGTTTTTTTGCAGAATTTTTGCCTTGCAAATTTGGAAATCGCAATTTTTGCAATTATCCATATTGCGATGCGGAACTGTCATACATTGGGACATGCTATTTTGCGTTTGCAATCACACTATTTTTGCGATTCGCAGCGTTTGCGAACGCAAAATAGCTTGATACATATGGCCCTTAGTCTTTTGTCCATAACTTAAGGAGGCAGCACGATGCAAGCCTGTAACCTGTAGTTAGGTAGAAAGGACAATGATATTTTGATATATACCATTGGCATAAGCAAGCTGATTAGCTTTTTGTCTTTGCCCTAGGAAAAGTTCTTACGTCCAAAAACCTAAATTTATGCTTGCCTGAAACAGCCATATGGTTTTTGGAGATTTGCTACAATTCATGTGAAATTGTGTTATATTCTGCACTCTGGTGGATCTGGTTAACTTAGAAGAGGAAGACATATGCTTGATGGAGAAAGTAAGCAAGAAAAGGGAGTGAAAGTAGAACCTTATCAAAAGTTAGTTTTGTAACTTAAAAGAAATGTGGCAAAACATTTTTCTTGAGTTAGGAAGAGATTGAATTTTTAGTTAGAGCTTGTAGATAAAGAAAAGGAGGTTAATTCCTAAAAGTGAATATTGGATAGTGACATCAGAGGTGAGAGGGTAAAGGATTGCAGGACTGGAGAATGTATGATGTGGAAGCTGTTTTCCCAGGTACACATGTTGTCTTTTAGTGAGGTTTCTCCAAAAGCAGCTCACAGGTAAAAATGCAGCTCTGAGATAAACAATGTTAGGCAAGTGTAAAATGTAACCCGAACTGATGGCAATACTAAATAGTAGAGAAAGTAGTGGTCATTTAGGGAGATAGAAAGACATTACAGTCTGAAATCCCCGTTGAAAGTGTTGAAGCTCTAATTAAAGAATTCAAGGGTTGATGCACAGGATTGGGCCTAGCTAGTCTTTATAAGACTTAGCCCTAGTACTATTAATAAAACGTTCACAAGACAAGAATTCAAAGCCATGAAGGTTTGTTCAAAATTTGGATCATTGCAGAAGGCAAAATGATTGTTAGTCAAATCACGGGAATCAGCATAATAAGTCAAAATCAAATAATGTTAGAGGATCAACTTAAGGTGAACCTTCAAAGTAAGCAAACAGCCAGAACCAAACTATAGTTCAGCCAGATGACTGAAATAGGGCCTCCAAAGAGTGCCCAAAGAGCACTAGGTATAAGTGAAATGACAGTCTAACTTAGAGTCTGCACAGTTAGAAAGGCAGGAAAGGTTTAAGTGTAAATCAAGTAAACAGACTACCATAGAGTCTGCTGCCAAAAAAGGTCATGAAAAATCTGGCACATTGTCAAAATACAAAACATTTTATAGGGTTTCAGGCAAAAAAGCCACACACCTGACATGTGTGAAATGACATAATGGAGATGGATTGACAAAGATGCATGTAAAAGCACCAATCAGTATTCAAATGCACATGAAACATGAATTATGAAATATTTAGGAACACCTACTTTGCTGCAATTAGTAAAAACTATGAATAAAAAACAAGGGGCGATGCCAGTGCATTTCATAACAAATAAATGCAATAACACCTTCAAACAAATGAATGGCTCATTCTAAAGGCTCTAATAAAAGACCTTGAAATTGTTACAGGGACAAGAATATCCTGGGCATGGCTTCTTCGTGAAGTTGGCACATTAATACATGTGTTCTCACCAAGAGCATGAACAGAGCTTCTATTTGGCCTATTTTCCTAAAAAAAGAAAATCACCCAGAAATGTTCCCATGTCGAACATACGTGGCAGAAGATGTTATTCGAGAGACTATTCAGACAAACATCAGCCCTTAACTGCATTTTGATTCACGTGTTTGGTATCGTCAGGGGTCCCCTACCACGTTTCAACTACTGAGGGATCTTCCTCTTGACTTGGGGGTTACAAATATCAGTTCCTTGTATATTTGTCTTGAAGAGGCCTGAGTGAATGGCCAAAACGCAACGACAACATTTGGCTGAGAATACATTCACTGGAACAATATAAAGGAGAAGGAGTTAAAGCTTTTGCAGGCAGCAAAACCGACTGTCTGGCACACTCTTTGGGTGTACCATGGACATATGATATTTGTTTGGACACCTTCGATGCACTAGATATGTGAAGGCTGTACATCCACATACAAAAAGCAGAATGTGTGCAATAAATATGTTTAGTATAAACTTCATTGAAACTTGGTCCCAAAGGCAGAGTTGTGAGTTAACTATATGAAGTAATTGGAGACTCATACAGTGACCATCAATAATTCTGTTAATGTATATTGGTTTGCTTATAATTTATCTCTATATACCACCGTTTGTTTATAAATTAACCTTAATTACACAACACACTCAACTTTCTTTTGCCAAAAGCATGTCTAATGCAAGCCTATTTTGGATCACCATAGCGTGTATGTCAATATTCTATTCATTAATTTTAGTTAATGCACCTGCGGTATTAGTCGCCAAGCGCTCCACTAACGTAGACAACTGTCTAATCTTTGGTACTCAAAGAGGGGACAAAGGGCTTTTGAACAGGTCCAGCATAAAGGCCCCAGGGAAGTTTATGACAAAAGAGTTATGCTGTTCCTTGTGAATTGAGAGTCAGATACAGGGAATCTAAACCAACCTGACCAGAGTGGTTCAAAGTTGGAATCCATTTCATTGGGTTATAATGCCCTCACACACCCTGTCGGGTGTCATGCTTCATCATCGGGCTGCTCCTCGTCGAGTCGGCGGTGCAATACCCGACGGACTCCCTACAATAGGGGCACTTTAGCGGAGATCTTTTTCCAACAGCCGTTTGGTGAAGTGGGGGTGAGGGGCCTGGTGTGTGTAGATGAAGGTGTATTTCAAGTGAATCTAAAAATCGGGTTCCTATTAAGCAACCCGCGTGTGATCATGGCTGTGGGTTTCAACTGATGTATAGATTATTGAAATTGCAGGTCAATCTAGCTTACATTGTATGGAATTCGGATGTATATACTTGTAAATTATTCCGGTCACAACTGCAATTATGGCTATTACTCCAAACGCGATTAATGTCATGTCTCTTTGGTGTTTCCCTCCTTGCTCATCCCAGTACATGAGGAACCTCTTGTGTTTAAAACCTACCGGGTACTGTGAAGCCTGGTTAGTCCACAGTTCTGGGTGAGTCCTTCTGCTCTCTCTGCGATGCTGTTGAGTGCCACAAGGGCTGAAGTTCACGCTAGTTCACCTCGTGCACTCACCGTGTGGCACCCTGTTTTTAACTGTTTTTAACTGTTTTTATGCTCACCACGAAATCCTGAGAGCCAGTCTTTCACTGGGAATATGAGAGAATTCACACCCTATACTTGTACTATTCTTACCTATGTAATTTGTTCTCTCTCCACAGGTAGTTCCAGTACTACCAGGTATCTGACTAGTTAGTCGTATGGTTGATATGAGTGTGCAGCCACAACACCATTTAAGTTTTAGTTGTAGATAGTATACCCCCCTTGTTTGGTCCTGACGAATCGCCCGTAGACTATTCATATGGCGAGAAACATGTAGACCTACTACCTATAAGAGCGCCATAAACTGAGACATAACCTCAGCCTAGCGCCTTATATATTCTGTTTTTACTTAGGGTAGGAGGCCCTTCTATTAAAATTGTTGTCACAGGTACTCCCAACCCTATTTTTAGATTCACTTGAAATACACCTTCATCTACACACACCAGGCCCCTCACCCCCACTTCACCAAACGGTTGTTGGAAAAAGATCTCCGCTAAAGTGCCCCTATTGTAGGGAGCCCGTCGGGTATTGCACCGCCGACTCGACGAGGAGCAGCCCGATGATGAAGCATGACACCCGACAGGGTGTGTGAGGGCATTATAATCCAATGAAATGGATTCCAACTTTGAACCACTCTAGTCAGGTTTGTTTAGATTCCCTGTATCTGACTCTCAATTCAGAGGAACAGCATAACTCTTTTGTCATAAACTGTCTAATCTTCACATCATTCAAAGCCACACCAATAGGAGGAATCAATTTACCAAACACATCCATAAACACTTGACTAAACCTACGTTCCACTCTTTCATATCTCACTTCACTCATTTCATTCAGTTTATTTGCATTATAAATCTTAGGGGAAACTAATACTATATAACAAGAGCCTACTCAGTTACTCAGAATGCTAAAATAAGCCATTTTACAACAGCTATGATAAGTACCTCAAACATAAAAATGTTGTCAGTTAAATATGACCACACACATTTGTTTCAATCATAACTCAAGTATCACGTTTCGCACGCATCTACACACAACTTCTTTCTTCTCTTGCAAAATCCTAATTCTAGGATACATCTGCGAATTCTTAATTATAGTCTCATCTTTTGAAGGAAACTTTATTCCTTTAATACCACTCCTACCAATTTACATTCTCCTTTTATGATATTTTCTAATGAAATCACGCCATGCATCAGTCAGTTTGCACACACTTCTCTCACCAATGTTGACTTCAATTTATAAAACATGCTGGGACTATTATAGTTAGTAGCAAAATATAATCTTACAACTTCAGTCATTTTATCTATAGAAACATTAGAATCCATTTCATGCTCCACATAAATTCCCCTTGCAGATCAATAGAAAAAATAAACACTAAATGAAAGACAATAGGAGAGAGGTAAATGGATGTGGAAAACATCTTCTGAAACAAAGTGGATAGGAATGTGCAGATATAACAGTTAGATACATTGGTTATACTCCTATATTCCCTTGCAAAAGTATTTTCCCCAAACTCTCCAACAAAACTATTATTATGACTTAAACTGAGTTCCCTATTAATATTATTTTTTGTATATTATACATATGGATTGAAGCATATCCAACAATGAAGTATAAACTCACCAGGATTCTGCTTAACACTATAAAAACTATTTTCAGACCCAAGCAAAATCATTCTTTACATGAAGCCATCTACTTTTTATAAAAACAATCTCTTAATAAAATCTTAGGGCCTGATTCCGAGTACGGCGGTCCAAAGACCGCCGTATTCGCGGTGGCGGTCCGACCGCCGTGCCCTCAGCGGCCCACCGTCTGATTAGGACCATGCCGGTCAGACAACCACAAAACCACCACCACCGCCAGGATCTAAGATCACCCGGGTGTGCCGGTGGGGAAAGGTGCGATCTGTGGTGGCGGTGCCGATGCCGGCACAGCCACTGCCTTGCAGATCACGACTTTCCTTTCCACCGACCTTTTCATGGCCGGGACCCCGTCTTGAAAAGGTTGATGGAAAGGAAGGTAAGAGGCCCCAAACAGGGCCCCAGGGCATTTCTGCCCAGTGTGGGTAGTGGCAGGGGGCACATGTTGTGCCCCCTATGCTTCCACTGTCGTGCGCGCACTGTGCACCATGCAGGACATGGTGCATGGCAACAGTGCGCGCACCACAATGGAGGTGGTGTTGTCCGGTGGCATTGCCTTCAGGCTCTGTATAAGAGCCGAAGCATGCCACTGCTGCAAGACCACCTCTGACACACCGCCAGCGTGGTGGTAAAGTGGAAATCCAGCAGTCGAGATGCTGCCTGCTTGGTGGCGTTCTCCTGACCGGTGATGCTGCGACCTGGTGGTTTGACCGCCAAGGCCGAAATCAGGCCCTTAGTCTCAAAAGCAAGGTTCAAAATTAAAAAACTGTCCCAAAAGCAATGTTAGAATCAATACGATGCGGACAAAAATAGTCCTTTAAACAGTAGATGCAGGCAAATCTTTCTGGCATTAGCAAAGAAATTCTTAAAACAGCAGATATAGGCAACTCAAGAAAAATTCAGGCAAAAATAATCTTCAAAGAATTTGATATAGACACAAAAATATTGATGCTAGCAGATAATTCAATCAGTTTAGATGTTCGACAAAATGCGGGCAGAGAAAAATATAATTTGTGTAGCACAGAGTTCATTTTAGATGTTCACAATGACCTATGTGGACATAACTATCTTATCTTCAGCTAGAAAAATCTATATTGGTACAAAATTAGTCTTCTTCAGGTGCGGGCGTATTCTAAAATACAGACAAAAATTGAAAAGAGAGTCATAATCCACCCTCCCCCTGCACCTCAGAGCCTCACCATCGCTCCAACCGTTCAGGAAGGATCTCAAGACCTGGATGTTCAGCCAATAGGTACAGGCAGCATGATCCAGCAGCAATATCCCACAGCGCCTCGAGACCCTTGCTGGTGAAGCAGCTGCGCTTTATAAATCCCGATCAATTGATGCTGGGGGTCAAAAAAAATGTAGTCCCATTTCTCCATGAGGAAAACATTCATTCAATGTTGATCATCATCAGATGTATTACAATTGTACATTCAAACAGAAATCAGTAATCTCTCAAGTCAATGTCTCTTTCTACTGGCACAGTTTTTGCCAGATATGCCCATTCAGTAGCTGTGTATTTGTTGCGTGGCATTCTTACTGTTGTTCATCTTTTGACTTGATATTTTTTAGTCTCTCTGTCATTTAAATCTGTCACTGCTTCAGCTGATTTCTGGTCATTTCTCTTTAGACTGTTGAATCTTTGCAATGCTTTCTTTTTCTCCCATACCCTCAGACCATTCATCTTGTATCAAGCCTTCATCGTCTATTTAATTTACTTCACTTGCCTCATTTTCATCTTCACCTGTTTCTTGATTTGAACAACATGCAACCGGAACACTGATTTGCTCTTGGGGTTTTCAGAGATTAAAAGTTTGGTTTTCATGATTTTTCCTTTTGTTCTTCCTGAGTTCATTGTTCTCCCCCCTCTGGATCTAAATACCGAACTTGAGCTTAACGCTATGAATCAGTGGTTAGTATTAGCACTTCTTCATCTGCAGTCTTCTCTTTATTAATGTGAGATGCGTGGTTCCAATGTGGTTATCCGCCACACTTCACAGCAGCAACCAATATCACTTGCTAGGGTACCTTTTACTGAGGCTTCAGACAGGTCTTTTGTACAGGTTTGTTCAGAACAACCCCGTCTCCAGGCTCTAGGTGCTGACAGGACTGCTCACTTGTTGAAATTGTAGCAAGCTTCACCTGGTGAGAGATAGAGCATACCAAATCAGCCAAACCTTTGCAGTAATCCAGAACCAGATCATCTGATATATTCAGAAGTGCAGCTGAAGGAATACTAGGAATCCCCGTTGCCCTCCCCATTGATTTCTCCTGTGGTGTTAGTCCTGCCACTTTGTTAGGTTTACTTCTCATACGGAGTAAAACTAGAGGAAGAACATCTGGCCTTTTCAGTGAGGTTGACGAGCAAGCTTTTGTCAACTTTTCTTTCACCCTGCTGATCGCCCTTACCACAACCCTTCATGTTTCAGGTTGCTAACTACAATGGAGCTTCTGGTCGATGTTCGGTGCCATGCATAGGACTGTTATCACCTCATTTTTTAAATGAGTTCCCCTATCTGATTCCAAAGAGGTTGGCAGGACAAATCTAGGAGCCAACTCCCCCCTTTTAAAATGAGTTTCCCTATCTGATTTCAAAGAATTTGGCAGGCCAAATCTAGGGGCCAACTCCCTTAGTCATAGCTTGACTACAGTGAGTGCGCCAACACATCTTATTGGGAATGCTTCAATCCATTTACTGAATAAACTGGTCACCACTAAGATATAACGCAAACCATTATAGGGTGGCATCTTCACAAAATCTGCTTTCAATCTTGTGAAAAGACCTTTTGAATTTTCTATGTGATTTATGGTCACATGTATCTCTCTCTACCAACATTTACCTGCTGACAGATTACACACCTTTCACACTGTTTTTCAGCAATCTTTCGAAAATGAAGATTAAACCAACACTTGTTAAACATTACAGTCATGGCATCACGTACCACATGCGTAGGCCCATGCATGTACCTTGCCATCTGTAATAGCATGCATCTGGCAGTACAAATCTCTTATCAACTGACCTCCCCAGTTAATTTGTGTCTTGGAATCATCCTGCTTTTTCCAAACATTTCTTTTCCCCCTCACTTTGTAAAATCCCTGAGATCATCTAAAGTCTGAACTGACATTGACAAAAACCTATTTACAATTATCACTTCTGTTTCAGAATTCTTGTCCAGTTCTAATGTACAAGACACAAGAGGACAGCAATTTGTATCTTAAACAAAGTTGTTGCCCTTTAAAACCATGTCATCTCCATTCTTGTGTGCTGCACATTTGTCAACAGAAAATTTCCTTGGTTACTGTAAAGCACTGAGCAAATCTAGAATTCATAGCGCATTTCTGATGTGTGTTCCAGCAGATGTCATAAAACCCTTTGTGACCACAAAAATCTTAGACCACTCCAAAATCATATTGATTATCCTTATAGATTGTACCACTCAATCCATTGGCCACACACCATGCTCTTGTAATTGCAATCAGTTGTGCTACTTAGCTAAAGTTACATTATGCAAGCACAATGTATGTTACTGTTCAAAATCCATATCCTGCTCGAAGGATTCCACGATAGTCCCTCAGACAGGAAGAGTAGTACATCCTAAATGTCTGGTCTTGGCGCATAATTCTGGCACATCAATACACTCATGGTCACAATCATTAATCTCATTATCTATTTTTCTGCTTCCCTCTTTGGAAAAGGCAGGAGTGTAGCAGGATTCATGTAAGTTGCAATGTTTAATTGAAATGTTCTGTGTCACCAATATAATTTGCTCATACTTATTCAAGTGTCTATTTGTGAGCTGCTGAGTGCACATACAAGTTAAGGTGTGAACTGAATGTGAAGCCAATACAATAAGTGTATAACCCACCACAATTGTCTCACTGTTTAATTGCCAAAGTGGTTGTTGCAATATATTTAATGCAACTTGGCAGAGCAGTGGCTACTGGATCCAGTGTTGCAGAGAAATATGCAATCAGCTACTTGGCTTCTCCATGTTGCAGAGTAAGAACAGAAAGTGTGCAACATTCTCTTTCATGACATAATAAATTACCTTCTTTCTCGGATTTGGGCATTACTAGAGGTCTAGGGAGACTTCCATGCACTCTTCATTCCAGGACAACAGGTCCCTCCCCCCATGTCATTGTGGGTCAACCTCTGTAGAGGCTGCACAGTCAAGGAGACATTTGGAATCTACTGACGACAGTAACCAATCAAACCTGGAAACATCCTCACGTCTTTTTGTGTGGTTGATGAGTTCATTCTCAGAATTGCAGAAATGCGTTTATTGGACATCTTCCTCACTGCCTTCTCAATTTGCTGTCCAAAATAAATTACTTCTTTTTGACTGTACTGCATTTTAATAGGGAACACTCTATGCCCATTTTCAGCCACATGATTTAATATAACAATTGTATCCAACTTCCAGCCTTATTTCATTTTAGTTGCAATCATCAAATCATCGATTTACTACACCACAGTCACAAGGTAAATGTAAACTTTCCAAATCATTCTTCAGTACTTGGGAAAAGATTAAAGGACTTTCTGTATGCCCTTCCTAGGACTTTTTTAGAATGTCTTGCTTAACCATTTTCTCAATGATAGGTGCATTTCCCTCTTCTAATTCATGAGTATGCCTATTTTGAGGAGTGCAGGGATACACTGCATTCGGTTTTACATTGACATGTACTGGTACTGCACTTTTGATCTGCCCACTTTTTTCCCTGGGAAAACCCAAACCTCCTCTTTCACAGTATATCATAAATCTGAATGTAGGTCCTCTTTTGTGAGAGCTGGGAATAATTTAATCTTTGCATCTTGTGATTTTAATTTTAATTCATCATCATCATAATTTGTTTGAATACCAACACCACCCGGTGTGCAATATATCACACAACTTAACTTGCACAAAAGATCTCTACCAAACAGGTTCACTGGACTTGTCTCACTAATTATAAACTCATGATTATTAACAATTCAACCAATTTTAACTTGGGGCATTTGCTGACAACTTATTAATCACTTGTTTATTTGAAATGTCTACAACTTGGACTTCTTTTCCTGAGAGGGGTAGCTTGAGAACCTCCACTGGTCAAACTGTTGATCGATGCCGGATTGCCATTTACTTCTCCTTCAATAAAAAAACCTTCCTGGTCTACCTCTAGGACTGCACCAAGTATACAGTCCTCCTTGTGCCAAACTCAGTTCTGTAGGGACTCCGAGTGTAGCTGCAAATTGTGGGAAATCCAACATGTTATCGTACGATCTCATTGTTGGACTCCTCTGTTAACATTTTGGGTAGGGCAATCCTCTAGAAACTGGTTGAATGGGCGGAAGATAGAGGGTTCTTATCAGAGGTTCAATATGGTTTCTGACATGGTCTGGGCATGGTCGAACACTCCCTTAACCTGCTCCTCATTATGAGGATGTACGTAAGGGCCAAGGGTGGCATTTTGCACCGGACCTTTATGGACTTGTCTAGTACTTTTGACCTTGCGGACAGGGACAGGTTGTGAACTTTGATGGCTGATGCGGGGGTTGATACTGGTAAAATTGAACTTTTAAAATGATTGCACTGGGACACTTTGGCACAGGTCCGATAAGGCTCAGCCGGGGAGTGTACACCCACTTTTAAGGTGACTAAGGGTGGTAGACAGGGGTGCATTATAGCCCCCTTTTTATTTATTTTTTATATTAATTCCTTGGAGGGTTTTTATTTTTTACAGAAAAATGGCGAAGGATCCGCCTAGAATAGACGACAGGCCAGTGCCAGTACTTTTGTACGCAGACGACACAGTGTTGTCATGTACAGCTAATGGGCGGCAACATTTATTGAACGCTTTTAATGATTTTATGACGAACTTGAGTTTGAAGGTCAATCACACAATATCTTTTATTATGACGTGTGTCCCTAGGAATACTCGCTCACATAGATTCACAATCGTTGAGACTCCCATTATGAACGTTTTTTATTAAAATGTATTTTATTGATTTTAAGAAAAACAACAAGCCATACAGTGGGTCATGACAGCATTAGACAGGATCAATCGTGTGTTATACACTAATAGCATGTATGATCGAACAGGACAAAAAATACATACATATGTGGAGTTGTCCATCGGTCGGGACTCTTTCAAGACAATGATACATGAACAAAGACTTCGAGCAATATATCATATAAGAAAACATCAGTGCCCACTTGGTCGCTGAAAAATCAGCAAACTTATTTACCCAGCTCTCTGTTCAATCCTCTATCCCAGACCCATCCTTAACTGAATGATCATCATCATTGTGAAACATCCCCAGCAGTTAGGCCTATTGTATAATAGAGATGCCCCCTCATCATTGCGAGAAAGCTGCATGTGCTGTTCCTCTGCCACCCACCATTCTAGCAGGTCCTTCAACCAGTGTGTCAGCATTGAGGCTTTTTACCCAATCCAGCCAATAGCCTCTCACCTCTCCACCAATAACAAGGCCAGCTGGGCTAACCAATAGGGGATCCTGCATCCCCTTGGTTGCTTCACTACGTCCAAAAGGCAGGCCAGCGGCTTCAGTGGAATGGTGAGTCCTGTGGCTGCTTCTTTGTGTGGCACCACCTGCGCCCAATAAATTTGAACTTGGGCACACTCCCAAGCTAAACGTCAGAAGTGGCCCCCACTACCCCACAACATGCACAGACAGCACCCCTCCAGGATTTATTTTGTTAAGGCCATACGGAATAATATATGTATGATGCAGAAAAAAAAGTGCAGAAGTTTAAACCTGTGGACACAGTGCAAACAAGATGTAACTCGTTTTCCCAGTCCATATCAGAAATGTGTGCACCCAATTCCCTCTCTAAGAGCTTTGTAGAAATGGATAATGAGAGGGCACCCCTCCCCCATCCTATGAGACCATCAAGGACTCCTGAGGTGCCAGGAGCAGCTGGAAAATCCGTCCATAATTCCCTTGTCACACTCTCCAGCTTGGCGTAATGGAGGAAATGTGCTAGCCCCACTCCAAAAGTTTCTTGTGCATCTGGAAAGGATATAAAGGTGTCCCCCAGATAAAAATCACCCACTTCTAGGCAGCCCCCTTCTGTCCACTGCTCCATAGACATGGTGGAGTCAATTTGTCAAAAGAGTGCTAGGTCGCACAATTTCAATTCCCTACTGAAGGGAGCCCTGCAAATCACTTTCTGGACCGCCTTTTTCCATATCTGTGCTGTATGGATAACCAAATACTGAAGTGGGTTCTCTGCCCTTTCGTTCTGCATCAGTAACTGTGGCAAGGTGTCTCCCTCATGATCAACCCCCAGGAGTAGCTTCTCACAGTTATCCAAGTCTGCGAGCCAGCGGGCGGCATGGTGTAGTTTGGCCGCATAGTAAAAGAATTGTACATTCTGCACTGCCAGCCCCCCCATCTTCCAAGTCCCTATTTAGCATTGCAAATGCCACCCTGCTGCGCTTACCCGCCCACAAGAGAGTCACCAGCAGGCTATTCAACCACCAGAAAAATGATTTGGCAATGGAAACAGGGAATTTTGCACAAGATACAAGCATCACGGAAAGAAAACCATCTTTGCAATGGTTTCCCTACCCATGACGGACAAAGGGAGCTTATTCCAAAATTGAATGGAGTTCTCCAGGCCGGTCAGCACCTTGACCACATTCTGGAGCTGGTGCTGGCCTTCAGTATGAGAAACCAAAATCCCCAGATAATGGAATCCTTCCAATTCCCATTGAAGTCCTAGGTCTGGTAACTGATGCGGTTGCTTCCCAATCAACCCTCCCAATGGGAACACTAGTGATTTGCGGACATTAATTTTTAAACTAGAGAACTCACCGAAGGCATCCAAGAGCCGCAGCAACAGATAAATAGACTCCCCAGGTGAGTGGACATACACTAGTGCATCGTCCGCACACAGCGATACTACGTGGTTGGTATTCCCCACCCAAATCGCCCAGGGTATCAACTCCGTGCGCAGCAGGGGTTCAAACGCCAAGGCAAACAGTAGGGGCAAGAGTGGGCAACCCTGTTGAGTGCCCTTCCCCACTGGCCAGGATTCAGAGAGCTCGCCTCCCACCTTAATGCGGATAGAGGGTGCGGTGTACAATAGTTGTATCCAAGCACAGAATTTAGGTCCAAACCCCATGCCCCTTAGCACTGCCATCAAAAAGGCCCACTCCACCATGTTGAATGCCTTTTCAATCTCCAGGGAGACCAGGGCTCATGCAGCACATGGGCGGACATTAGAAGGTTATGCATGGTACTATGGGCCTGCATGAAGCCACATTGGTCCTCTCAAACCAAATCTCGGGCCATCCCACCCAATCGTGTCGCCAACAGTTTACATAAGACCTTGAGGTCGGTGTTAATCATAGTCAGGGGCCTGTATGCAGATGGGTCCACTGGGTCCCCTCCAGGCTTCAGCATCAAACACATCACCTCTTCTCGCATAGTGGGTGGTAAAAATCCCCTGTCTCTTGCCTCCAAATAAACCTCCAAAACTTTCTCTTTAAAGGTCGAGGAATAAGCAGGATAGAATTCCGCAAGGAATCTGTCACCACCACTTCCGTGGTGAGTTCTTCCTCCAATTCTAACATAGCTTCCCTGTGTAGTTTGGGAAGCCCCACCCTGGCAAGGAATCTGTCCAACTTACCCTCAGTGTCCGGTGAGCCAGCCCAGTATACCAACTTAAAATGATCCAATATGGTTATCAGAATATAGGTTTGTAGGTGTCCCTGTTTATTCCGTATACATGTAATTGGGGTTATCTCCATTTCCTGCCAGAGAATCCATGCCAGGAATTTTCCGGATTTGTCACCCTCTCTATGTAACAACTGCCAGTAGGATTTTAGGCCTGTTTTAACTAGTGTGTCCCATAAGGAGCAAACCTCCCTATGGGCTGCCAGCATATCTACACATACCCCGCTGCGTACACCTCCTGTTTCTGAAGGTCTGCCAACCGGTCCTCCCGGGTCTTCAAATCCGCTATTATTCTTCTGCACGCTTCACAAATAGTACTAACGCATTCCCCCCGCTCCACTGCTTTCAAGGCCTCCCATTCAATCACCCTGGTTGCCATGGTCCCCAATTATTAGTGGTGAAATTGTCTATAGCAGTCTGCAAATCCTCATAGCATGTGGTGTCTGTAAGTAAATCAGAGGGCATGCACCATGTTCCACTTCCATTCAGCCTCCCACCCCAGTCCATCACTAGTCAGGCCACGAAGTGGTCGGAAAAAAAACCTGACCATATGCGTGACTGTGTCTATCCAGAAGTAATCCACCATACAACGGTCCAACCGACTGTAGGTATTGTGGGTACAAGAGTGACATGTATACTCTAAACCGTAAGGGTGTAGCATGCGCCACGCATCCAGTAGACCTAAGTTTTGCATCGCCCTCTTCAAGGCTCCTGTCATCAGCAGTTTAGTACCATCCAGGGGCAGGAAGCGGTCCCTCTCTCCATCTAAAACACAGTTAAAATCACCCGTCCATAAAATGGGAGACCCCACACTATCCGACACCACCTCCTGCAACCCCCCAAAAAAGCACCAGTCATCGATTTTGGGAGCATATGAACTTAACAGCGTAGTCTCTTTTCCATCAAGGGTACCCTGAATGAGCACATACCCCCCTCCACATCCACCTCGCTATAAGTGAGCCTAAAGGGGACCCGAGGAGTCACCCAGGTGACAACTTTCCTGGCATAGGAGGAATAAGAGGCAGAAACTTGACCCCTCCACTTCTTTTATAATTTCTGTACTTCCAGAATCCCAAGGTGTGTCTCCTATAAACAGGCAATTTAAATGTTATGGTGTTTGAGAAAAGAATGAACCCTACAGCGCTTAGTGTAATCTCTGAGCCCTCAGACATTCCACTTAACTATACGTACTCGGTCAACCATATTCATTGCAAAATCATGCAATAAGTTACTTCTCCCCCTTGTCCCACATGATACCCAACTCCAGTGTCCCCAAATTGGCAACCATTCACACTGTCGTAGAACACACTTGTGAACAATAATAAACTGTCGACCCCAAACAGAGGGGTCTGTAAATCTTCCCCAGACATACAGTGCAACAACATAATTTTCAGACTGCAAATCCAAATGTAGTCTCGCTGTCAAGACCTACAGCCTAATCCCACCCCCTCCCCAACTATTGCCTACCACAAATGTGGAGAAGTCACCCAGCAAAAACAATCCTGCAAACAATGAGGTGACTGTACAATGATGGCAACCCCCACATAATGCACAACAAGCTACCCTCTCATAGTGACTGCAGAGATAATTTAAGAATTCTCAACAACTCGCCCTGCTCCCCATTTACAACAGCAGCAACAGAATATCAATTAAACGGAGGACGCCCCCCTGTAAACAATGAATTAAGCAAGCTATACATGATGGTCCCAGTCCTCAAGATGATGCGCCCTCTCAGCAGAGGCTGCTTGTAGTATGCTCTCCTCTCGCTGTAAAGACTTTTCTCCCATCCCAAACTGCTGCTCCGGAAGGGTAGAGCCATGGTACCATCCTCCTGTATTTCCAGCCTCACAGGAGCAGTCTTCTCATGGGATTGATAAGCGTCAGTTACAGGTCCCCCCTCTCCTCTCCGAGCTCCGTGGTGACATGCCCCTCCTTGTGTCCGACCTCCATGAACCTCTGTGATCCCTTGCTACTTTCTTCCACACTTCCAACCAGCACCAATTATCTTCAGGTGTATCAAAAACGTGTGATCTGCCCCCGACAACACCCTCAATCGAGCCGGGTACAGCAGCATATAACAAAGGCCCATCGAGAGTAGTTTAGCTTTGACTTCCAGGAAAGTCTTTTGGGCACCTTGGACCATATTCAGATAGTCTGAATAAATAGAAATGTTATGTTTTTCACATTTGGCCATGTCAGTGCCCCTAGCTGCTCTAAGAATGCTGACCTGGTCTTTATAATTCAGAATGCGAGCAATAATAGTTCTCCGGGGAGCTTCAGGTCGTGGCGGAGCCACCAGAGCACAATGCGCCCTCTCAATGGTGAACATAGGGGATAATCCCTCGGGTCTCAAAGTGCCCCTTATCCAGTTTTTCACAAATTGCTCAGGGTTGGCCCGCTCTGCCCACTCCGGGAATCCCAAAAGGTGCACATTGTTACATCGAAACTGACCCTCCATGTCCTCCACTTTCGCCTCCATGGCCCCCAAGCGGGACGTGACAACAGCGACCTGTTTTTTCAAGGCAGCCACCTCCGACAGCAGCTCCTCAGACTTTATCTGAGACCTGGCAGAGGTCAGTACGTAGGAGATTGACTTTGAGGGCCACAGTTTCAATCTTGTTATCTAGGGCCACACAGGATCCCTGAATAGCTTCCAACAACTCTGCTCTAGTGGTTCCCCCGCCGTCTGTTCAGCATCCTCACCTTCTCTACCAGGCGTGGTACATACATAGTGCTGCAAGGTGGAAGCCGAAGTGGTATATTGCTCTATAGTGTTGCTCTGAGGGGCCCCACCAGTTTGTTGCGGCCTATGGCCAACGTAGTTACCGGACCCACACAGTCATTTTGACCAGCCACAGAACAAATCTACCTCAAAGAGGGGGCTGTGGGGAGGGGGGAAGCGGGGCAGCACACCCCCCACCAGCAGATCACCTCAGAGCAGAGGGATATTCAGGCCCCAGGCATCAACAGGTAGAGCATCCAGATCCACACGACAGGCTTCATCGAGGTCAGGTACTAAGAAAGAACCTCTTATCCAACCTATATTGCTTTAACTACGGCCTCATAGGGCTCATTAACAAAACAGATCCCCAACATCAGTTTCACATACCAAAATTGATTCGAAAATATACATTTTATTATTTTCATTCTTTATAAAGAAAAAACATTTTTTTGTCTTTTTAAAAAATATAATATCTATGTTAAATTTTACTACAGTTGATTGTTTATAAAAATACAATATTTACAAATGCATGTCACTGTTGTACAAATACATAGGAGATTACCAATGTATGAGCATTATTTCTAATCTCTTTGTGCAAAATAATTATACATCAAAACTTAAACAATAAAGTGAATTTGCATTGCTGTGAATGATACCAATTTCTTCGTCTGTAACTATGTCAAAGACATGATGGATCAACACCGTGATTTTAAAATCAGATAACATGCAAGTAGTTCACAAGTAACCCCACACTCAACCTACATGCCTACACTCTCACCTATCAAGCCATCACACTCACACTGACATTCATACACAAAACAAATTCCATCTTATAGGAGATCCTCGGAATTTTTTTTCAGAGACTAGCCAACTTATTCCATATGGTAGAATTGTATCCTATCAGTTTCTTCTGTAGAAAGTGTCTCTGAGAGGAATCCCCATTTGTATACTGCTGGTCAACGCACGTTTCGGTGGGACATCCAATAGGCCACCTTCATCAGGACCAAAGATAAAGTCATGTGAATCTCATATGGAGTGGGCGGGGTTATCTTGTTCTTGTCAGGAATAACGTGTTGCTTTGGTTTAAATCAGATACTTTTTGCTGCTGGCGGGACGTAGCCTCAAAGTCAGAAAGGACCCTGTGTTGATATTGGCATCAAAACACCATACTAGTATTTCCTCTAGGGGTTCAGATCCAGAAATAAGTTGGCATTATATCCTTCTCTCGCATCAATTAGCAGAGCATCGTGATTACGCGTGAAACGGAGGCTCGATGTAAACTCTGGCATCCGACCCGCACTCCCGGCTTGTTCCAGCGGTCGAGGTCAGGGACAGGCCCCCAGGCCCAGACTCTAAGACATAGCTTTAAGGCCTTCCAAGCATGGCCACATGTACAAAGCTTTTTGCCTGTTGTGAGCAGTTTTATCCCATGCAGGCCTCCAGAAACATCAAGGTATCTCTTTGTATTACAGCAATCCCCAGTGCCTGGATCAAAAGCCACCGCTTTTGAACTGCTGCCACGTCACCGAAGGGCCACCCCAGTGGTCACCCGGGGCACAGGTGCAATCCGTGGCCCCAGCACATAAGTATTATGCAATGGGGCCGTTTCCCCCACCGGAGCCAAGCCACCGTGACCAAGGCAGCCGGCGGGGGGGGGAACCTGCACTCCAGACGTGCCAACAGGAGAGTTGCAGGGCCTCTGAGGAGTGCCAGCCGATGCCGCACCACTCCCCTCACTCCACCCCGTGCAGATGCAGCAATGCCTTGCACCAGCTCCTCAGGCCATTTCAGGCCCCAGCCATGCACGCTCCCACAGGAGTGTCTCACCCGCCAAGGAGAGGTCTCCATGGCCACCAGGCGAGTGCCGCCCCATCAGATCCCCTATCCAGGGGAGGAAGCTCCGGTCTCGTTGTCGGGGAATAGTCCGGCAACGGCATGCCACCGGCCCGTGGAGCCACCAGGCAAAGGCTCCGGGTCCACTGCGAGTCACCACCTGCCACCGTCAACAGGGGCTCCTCCCCTGCCCTTCGAAGCACAATTCAGAGTGAAGGGACAGGGCAAGTGTAGATGCCGCAAATAAATGGGCTGAGCAAAGTTTGTTGACACAGGATCATGCAGGAAAATGCGGTATCGGCCGGGAGTCTCCTAGGAACGCGTCCTGTTGGCCATCTTGCACGGCCATGCCCCCTCCCATTATGAAAGTTTTAAACCCGTCTAGGGATGTTAATTTTAACCTGGATAAGCTACTGACTCACCGCAGGCTTAAAAAGGAAAAATGAAGTTGATGCAATCTTTTTGTTTACCAGGAAACTCAAACACAAACCAATAAGGGATGTATTTGTCCTATATAAAGCTAGATGTTTTACCTTGGGCACTTACCGGGGTGGGAATTTGGGGTATGTCAACTCTAAACGTTTACAAACGGTGGAAAACAAATTTATTTCTAGATTATTGGCTGTCCCAGAGAGTACTTCCAAATGTATTACCCACACAAAGGTTAATCTGTCATACATTGAGGACACTATTTAATTGGCCCCCTTCCTACTTTGGGTAAACATTTGGAGTTCTCCCTTTACAGATTTTTCCCACCTTCTCCTTACTGACTGTATTACTTTAGATCATGGTAATAATATTTCTTGGTTGGCTTATATTAGAAAATCCTTTACAAACCTGGGTGCGCCACAGTTTTTTTATACCCCTACTGAGACTGATAGCAACTTGAAGGCTCTTCGTAACAGTAATTTAAGTCGGTCTGAAAAATTTCCAGAGATGCAAAAATGGTGAGCTATCATTTGGAGATTGTCACTCCGGCTCAATCCAAACTTTATTTAGACTGGGACCCTAATTCAGAGCACCGTTTTTACTGAACTTGATTTAGGTTCAACTTCATTCACTTTTTGGTTGCTGACCCTCAACAGGGCAGCTGGTTTTCACCCCTACCCTGTTGTCCTTGTAAAAGTACCAGTCAGCAATGTTGTTTCTATTTCATGTTTTTGTGTAGTTTTTATTCTGCTCCTAGAATACAATTTTTACGTTCCATTTTACAATCTTATGATTGTAGATCCGCTAAACAAATTCTTAAACTTTTGCTACGTTTATCATCTAAAATTGTTATCAGTTTCATTTGTTTCTCTATTAGGATTAGGAGAGATATATGACAATGATACAATGAAATCTTGCCCTCCAGATTTGGCCCCCTGTCCCTGAGACGGACAGTCCAAGCAAAGCACAATCCATTTTATGCTTCTCTGTGATTTTTACTCTAATTTTAGGTGTCATTATTTAAAACCACTGTTTTTAAAACAAAACGTGAGAACGCATAAAGCTGCTATGAAACTTTTGGCCAATTTTAATGATATTGGAGACTGTTTTAATGTTGCCATGTTCATTTTAAGGGCAATAAATATACGGAAAAGTATTGCTTTTTTTTGCAACTGATAAGAATTTTGTATTATGTAATTCAATAGCAAATTCTTCTTAACATGATTCTTGTTTTTTATTATAATTTATTTTATTATTGCAATTGCCTTTATGGTTGTTTGTACACACCGAATAAAGATTGATTGAATTGAATTGACAATGATACATTCTTGTTTTGATCTTTCTTGAATGTACCTTATAGCAAATTTGTACCGTATATAAGCTTTGCATAATTTTGTACTGTGTATCTTTCATGGGCAGACGGCCGAATAACGTTTTTTTAACCTTGACTGGGGCTTACGGCGTATACCCAATTAAATGCCTTGCATTCTGTGTGTTCTGCACAGAAGCCAGTCAGTCTGGAACCATTGACTGAGATGATGCAGTCATCCCATTTTGTGTCATTTGAGTCATATTCTGCTGCATTTGAGGAACCATTTGCAACTTATTTTGAAATCTACTTGGATTAAGTCTACAAGTTTGTTTCCAGTGTCCTAGACCACATATATGACAAGGACCACTTCTCATTTGTGCATTGGTAATACCATTGTATGCATCAAAATTGTTACAAAAATCCTCTACCGCTACCACGAGGACCACCATTTCCACCTTGAACAAATTGCACACCATTACCATGTGCACCAGCACCTTGTGCATCAACACCAGCAACTGGTGTTTGGAAAGTTCGTTGACTACCTTTTGAAAGAACTTTATCTCAGCTCACATTAACTTCTTTGACGATTTCTTTTTCGCATCACAACAATGACTACAATACTTTGCATAGGTAAGAATCTTGTCTAAATATTTTGCTTGCCAACATATTACACTCTGCTGTATATGTGCACTGATCTCCGGACACCGTTCCACCACAAAGGTAGAAAAAAATTCTGACATGCCTTCTTTTACCAGGTCATCAACTTCACTGTGCTGCCTGTAAATCTGCATTAACCTCTCATAATACACATGCACTGACTCATCCTGATTTTGCGTCACTATCATGATTTTCAATCAGTTTACTTGCCACTGGTTAACTTTTCCCTTCAAATCCTCAACAACCTGTTTATATTACTCCATGACTGTTGGAGAAGGCTTATTATTCGGACCATCCCTTGGTGGTCCTTCCTCAGGCCACTGGACCATTGTCTTACTCTCAGTCCACAAATCCGTAGGTACCAATATTGAAAACAACACTTCAAGATTTTCCCAAAGTACCTTTGAAATAGTTACTATTCTTTCCCCTCTATGTACTAGTTTTCTGGCTCCTTTCTGAGCTGTGGGAAATTTTTTGTAAATGTCCACAAGTCACTCCCTAACCAAGGTACATGCACTTATGCTCCTCCGGGCACTTCCCACAATAGAACACTTTTTTAACTGTTACTTCATATTCAGTATCATTTACACTCACATTTTTTTTCGATTTACTGTTGTCCAATTTTTTCACTTTGTCACGATCCCCTGAACACTCACCTCTATATCTCGTCACATTCTCCCAAACTCTAATTATATTGAGTAACTCTCTCAGATTCTATTGTACAGGTTCAAACTTCTGTTTCTGCAATTCAGTTTCTGACAGGTTCATTCTAAAGTTCTCAAAATTCTCTTTTTATTCAAATTCTTCAGTAAATTTGTCAAGCTTTTCAAATGCATGATGAGCATGCTTCCATGATTCTGCACCCAAAAATTCCATTACGTCTTTATTATATTTTTTATTCTATTCTGAAATTATATTTCTTATATTCTTAACTTTTATAAATAAATATCCCTGTTTCCAACAGGGTTTCCAAATCCCGATTAAGTTTGAAAATGTTAATCTCCACTACTTTGTGAAGATGATGAGACTCTGGTTCTTCTCTCCTTACACTCGTCTCTCCTGCCCCCATTTCTCACCTCTGTGCATGATCCTCGTTACACACAGTTGGTCTGGTCTTAATCAACAAATTGTCCATAAATTCATTCTCTCCTTTGGAATCACTCCCATTCTCTTTCTTTGTCTCATCCTTTTTCTCATTTTTGTTTCTGTTTTACCATTTTTTGTTTTGTTTTTATCTGAGTCAGTAACAATAGCAGGTAACACATCCACAGTTTCTAATATATTCTCACACAACTCCTTATTCCATAAATGCAATCTTGCATCCAATCAATGTTTAACAGATTTTCGATTTGACCTTCTAGCATTTTCTATGTCTCTTTACATAGACAACAAAATCCTATTGATTCAATGCCTCAATCCTCACAGGTACTAGTTGTGGTTTCATCTCACACATAACACACCTCAAATACTGCAGTTCCTTTACATTGGATGTACCATTCACAGGAAATTGCAGCTTTATGTGTCTTTTGTAGCATTATGCCATTCTTAAAGCCATATACATGTTTGTAAACCATGATTAAGCAACATCTCATGTTTTGGTGTACCAATTGAAATGTACCCATTGTAATCTCAACCAAGCTTCACAATACATATAATAACACAGCCAATCACAATATGACTTCAAAACAAAACAAAATTCATAATATGTAATATCCGTAGTATTAATAAAAAAACAAACACATAAAACTTTGCATACCGGGATACAGGACGGAAATCAAACTCACCATAGGAAAGGAATACCACCTTCTGGCATTACTAATCACACTAAGATAGGCTTTCAGCCAGCGACAACCTACCCTTAGAGTCAGTTTATCTATTCTGATGCACATATTAAGCACCACTACTCAGTATTAGTTCACATTTACAACTAGACTAGTATGGATCTTATACACTTCAGCTTTTAACCTGGTGTGGTGCCACATGCCCTTATTCAGCAGACACATTTATATTTAACTTGAGTTCTCCTTTAAACTGTAAATCCCAAAATCTTTACACATAACTACAAAAACCTTAAACCATTACATAAAAATCTAATAAAAATCTAAATTTTTCTTCATCAAATACAAATTTTGCAAAGCTTCAAAAATGTGTTCAATACATTACAATATAGCCTTCAGTTTTCACTGCATGCACATGACAAATCACTTTCGACATAATGCACGATGCACAACAAATTATTTCACTTGGAATCTCACATTGCAAAACAACACAGTCCCAGCCAGACAACTCACCACACAAAGGCCTATTAATATTCACCACCCGACAACAACTACAGGCACTCAGGCAATAATTCAATTGATTGCAGGATTCTCTACCTTCTGACAATTTTTTGATCTAAAATATTTAGGTTAATACATTTTATATTAATCATCATTCCCCATCAAAAATCAATTCTAATTTGTCCGCCATTCTTCACTAAAACTTTTTTGACACTCTAAACATAGAATTAGAGGGTTGATGGGCAAGATTGGGGCTGTCTGAGATTTTGTATTCTTCTATGATTCTTGTAGAGTGCATGGCTACCCGTAGGCCTCCCAGCGCTAGGAACAGTCATCATAGTAGCCAAGACACCACTAAAGGGGAAGATTAGTTACTAACGAGCCAGGATTTCAAGGGTTTAAAAAAATGGAGTTTGTTGGTCAGCTGACGCAGTTCTTTTGGAAGTGGATTCAGAGTTTTGGAGCCAGATGGAAAAAAGAACGGCCTCCCCAGCAAGATCTCTTAATCCTAGGGACCTGGAGCAAATGGGCTGAGGAGGATTTAAGTGACCTCACAGGAATGTAAGCAGGGGCTAGTGACCTTAGCAGAGAAGGCCCTTTCTTGTGAAGTGACCTATGCAAGATACAGAGGGCCTTAAATTGTACTCGCTGTTCCACTGGAAGCCAGTGTGTCTCATTCAAGGCCTTTTTTGACAATTGGTGCCTTGGAAGATTCATAAGAAGCCAGGCTGGGGCGTTCTGTGACCTGCAGCCTCTTAATCACATATTGGGGGGACCAAGGTACAGGGCATTACCATAATCGATGTGTGAAATAATAAGAGACTGGATGATTAGTCTTCTGGCTGAGAAAGGAAGGACACTGTGACCCTTTCTTAATAGCCTCAGGACACCAAAGCCATTAGCCACAAGCTGCTTAAACTGGTAGTCTATAGTGAGGCTGGAATCCAGCCATATACCAAGACTCTATATCATACACTTGGGGTTAGGAAGTTTGCCCAGACACTCTGGGACGGGGGCAGGCGTTATATTTCTGAGATTATTTCCCAATAACACAACCTCTGTTTTGTTTTCATTACGTTTCAGTTTACAATTGGCCATCCATTTGGCTACTTCTTGAAGACATGGGCCCAGAATTCATAAAACCTAGTGAGTCTTGGTAAGACTTAGGCCTGGTGCTAAATATTAAATTCTTCAAAAGACAAGAATTCAAAATCAAAACTATAAAGGTTTATTCAAAATACGGATCATTACAGAAGGCAGAAAGATCATTAGTCAAATCATGGGCAATCAGGATTAGTCAAAATCAAATAATGTAAGAGGCTCAACATAAGGTCTGCTTTCAAAGTAAGTAAACAGCCAGAAACAAAGTATAGTTCGGCAACAGGACTGACATAGACTCTTCCACCAAAGAATGCACAAGAATCTCTAACTATAAATCAAATGACAGACTAACATAGAGTTTTCACAGTTAGTAAGGGAGGAAAGGTCTAAGTATAAAGTGAGTAAACAGACTAGTGAGTCTGCTCCCTTAAAAAGTAAGGAAACGTATTTGCACATTGTAAATATACAGAAAGTTGTATAGGGTTCCAGGCAGAAAAGCCACACACTCAACATGGTTTGAAATGATATATTAGGGCTGGATTAACAAAGATACATGTGCAAGAACCAAACACTGTTCAAATTCACATGATATTTTAAATAATAAACATTCAGGAACACCCACTTTGCTGTGTGTTACTAAACTAAATATGAATAAAAAACAAGAGGACGTGACTATGCATTTCATAACAAATACACTAACACATTCTAACAAATGAATGGCTCACACAAGAACCTCAAGCATAAGACCTTAATATTGTTACAGAGACAAGAACATCCCGGGCATGCTTCTGCATGAGGAAGGCACATTAATACATTGGTATTTCATCTTCACACAGACACTGGGAAGAGAGCCTCTATTTTTCTTATTTTACTAAAATAGAAAATCACACAGAAAGATGCACATGGAAAGGCTTGTTCATTGTGAAATAAAAGTGCACATTTTTCCTGAATGGATGACAGTGCAAGCTGGCAGTAGCCTTGTCTTTAATTGATGCCGAGTTTTGCTAAGTTAAACACATCTGAATTCAGCATTACTTTCTAACTATTAAAAGCATTTCTACAAAAGCATTAGCCTGACTTATGATCGACCGCCCACAATTTTCTTTCTATTTATGATGGAAGGGCCCTTCATCCCAAAGTAATCTTTGTACCATTAGTTTAACCAGTTTTACTGTGAGAGGACCTTCATAAGTTGGCTGTGAAGTTTGTAATGTTCCTAATTGAAAGGTGTCATATTTAGGTGAGGATTATTGTCGGAGTGTTTTCAAACTGAACAAGACCTTGCTGTAAGGGTAGGACTGATGTTCACTGAAGGGAAAGGAAAACTGTTAATTAAAAGTCAGAAAAGGAAGCTTGTTTATTTAGCTTGCTTCTTTAATGTGGGTGTTTTTCTAAGTCTCGTGAGCAAGAGCAAATGTAGTATCATTTGAAGTGTTGTTACAATGCATTAAATATCTCATCAATACATTTGATTGGAAAAGCCTCACAAAGGCATATAGAAGATTGGAAATATATGTGCATTATAGTGGGGCAGCCTAATGTAAATTGTCTGTGCTGTTTTCTTGGCTAAGACTTCTCTATGTTCATTAGTAGAATTTGTATTTTGTCTATGGGACGTTTAAATTATGGCCCATTAAGTCACTTTATCCAGGAATCTAAATGTGTTAATGAATGATAATTGAAACCGTTACTAATTAAAAGACAAAAACATGTTTTAAATTGTGTTTCTATTACCAAATGAAATTAGGAGGGTTTTTCTGCCAGTAAATGTTGAAAGGTTTTTTCTGTCTGTGTGTGTACGTGTGTGTGTGTGTGTGTGTGTGTGTGTGTGCATTTAAAGTGACGGTCATTGAAATTTCTACTAATTATCTTGTCATATCCTAATGCATTACTGATGTTTATGTTATTCATGTTTATAACAATGCTATTAAAGGACCCCCACTAAATTATATTTATTGAAAAAATATTAATTTTTTCCTCTGATTTAAAACTTTAAACAGTATAATCAGGGCCACTGGAATTATGCAGCTATGACATTTTTCATATAATTATGGAATTCCCACATTGCTGCATTATCTGCTGCATAATCTGCAGATTTTAACAAAACAAGTTTGTTTCTAGCTCAAATGGTTCATAAGTTACTAAAAACTCAGCAGTACATGAAGCTGCACAGGGGAAGGCCCTTTGCAAAGATTGACTGGTCACCTTTCTGTTGCCTATTGCTATACTTGGGGGTGTTCAATTGGTACCAGTGAGGTGCAACCTTTGCCCCAACAGTGTTAACAAGTATAACAAGCATTTGCAATGCAATAGGTCTCGCATTTACAAGTTTGAGCTATTGGCATTGTAAATGACAAAGCCTTTTAATTATGTGTTGTTTTTAAAACAGATAAATAAAAGGCATTGTCATTTACAATGCCCTGAGCTTAAACTCTGACAAATGCGAGACCTATTGCATTGCAAATGTGTTCGTGCTAAAGAATTATTTTTTAAAGCGTTAGGTGAGAGTGTGTCCTGTCTGCAACAGCAGGCAGGACAACGCTATTTGAGAAAATAGTGCTCAGAGGCTGTAATTAAAGCCTACAGAGTAACAACACACATAACAGGGAGTGCTGCCATGGGAGGTTACAAAAGGAGGAAAGAACAAGACTATTAACGAATCAGAAGCCAGCATTTACCAATCACATAAGCCAATGAAAAATATGGGCAGAGAGTGGGCGGAGCTTCAAGTCCATACCTGAATTCAGCATGTCTCGCAGAGCAGCGCGTGCGCTGCCCAGGCTCAACCTAAAAAGCATGGAGTAACTAGTGAAAATATTGTGGAATGCAAAGAGGTCTAGTGTGTGGAAAGGCATAATGGAATGCAGATCACAAACAACATTCTAAAAACACTGCCAAAGGACTACACCTTTCACACTGAAAGCTGAAAATGTATATAAATTGTAGGAACACTACAGTCAATGCCAAGGCATATTGTCATTTCAGTAGCATATCACCGACATAAATATCATCGTATTTGTTAATAAACTAAACAAAAAGCTGATGTGTTCAAGAGTGTTTTGTGTGGGTGCCAGGAAGGATGAATTGTGAGATGTGGTCATGGTGACAGTCTGTGACTAGCTCGGGCCATCATAACTAGAGCAAATTTTGTATTACGTGTATTCCCTTCACAGGAGAAACGTGAAACACGAGGGAAGAAGGTACACTGGTCAGGGTGAGTGGGGAGGTGATGGGTGGGCTGATTTAGAGCAAGTGGACATCTTGCCAAAGGGAATGAGATAAGCCGATGTAGACAAATGAAGAGTGACGCGGAGTCAGTCAATGGTCCATTCAAAGGGTGTTTAATCCAGAAAAGAGGCGTGCAAACCCTAGTCAAATGTGGGAGAGAGGTATTATATTGTATTGTATGCATTTATATAGCGCTTACTACTCCTGACGAGGTGTTGAAGCGCTTTACGCCGGGCAGCACGCTGCTCCAGGACCCAAGGTTGATTGTTAGTTCAGTGTTATTGGTTACTGTTTATTATTTATTGAGATTAGTCTTGTGCACTCAAAGCAAATCATTCCATGCAGCCATTTCAGTTATTTATGGTGGACTAAAGTATTAGTGGTTGGTCGCAATCTTTAGTCGGGGAGGTAGTTTGTTATATTATGGCATGGTTAGGGTGTGGGGGTGCACAGTTACATCTGGTGTGATAGGCTGGTATAATATAAGTTATGTATTGTAAAACTGTGGTATTCCATGATTCAATTTATGGCATGGTAAACTCTGTTAATAGTAAGATCGGTTATGTTACGGCATGCTATGCTAGGTTGCTATAGTGCACTATGTTATGATATGGATTGCATGCCCCATTATACCAAGTTGTTGTACGATGTGATGGGCTTTGCAATATGAAGATGTTTTATGCTATTTCATGATATGGTACATGGTCTGGTAGTTATGCCCTGTCATTTCATGTTACATTGTGGTGTTGGAATCAGCACAGCATGGTGTGATGTATTTTTCCCTGTTATACCGTGTGTGTTATAGCGGTGTGTGCTTCTTATGGTATAGTGTAGTATGCCGCGGTGGTGGGGTACGCTACATTTCAGTGTGGTGCACTATTTGTTAAGCCTTCCAGAGGCAGCAATAATATAGCACTAAAGGAGAGACTAGAAGAGAGGAATGGGAGAGAAAGAAAGAAAGAGAATGAGTGTGGAACACAAGTACTTTACAGGGCGCAGCGAGTACCTGACCGTGGGTGTCTGAACGCCATGATGAGGAGGGTGGAGGAAAGGTGAAAGAAAAGGGTGCGAAGGAGTAAGGTGAAGTGAAGTAAAACTCCTGGAGTGTGGAGGATGGGGAGGAGATAAGAGGTGACTGTGAAAGAAACCAGATCCTGGGAATTTAGAAATTCATAGTTGCTTGTTAAAGAGGCACTGGTGCAAGCCAGGGAGAGTTCCTAAGTAGGAGACTGTCCCCTCAGCTTCTCTTCTCCCCGCCCCACTTTTAACACTCTCATGCCAATACCTGTATGTGGAGGCCCAAAGCTGGAGAGGGAGGTCGAAGGAAGCCGAGGCTACATTTCTAGGTGCACAGTCTTCCCGGAGGACAGAGGCAGGTACCGGTCCACGGAAGGACAGAGAGTGCTGCAATTTATCAAGGGGACTCCAGAGGTAGTTTCTGGTCTGGGCTGATGGTACGGGTCCAGGGGGTGGTAAAGGTACAAGCCTGGGATGGAGGTAAAGGCATTGGTCCAGGAGACGAGGACTAATGGTCCCAGTGTATGGTGGACTGGACCAGGCATAAGGTCAATGGGCGATTGATACTCACTCACTACATTCCAGCAGAATACCCCCTCCACCTCACTTAATGTGCCCTCCTCTAGCTCAGCCATATCACTTAAATGTTTCTTTTGCCCCATTGCACCCCGTAGAGCCATTCTTCCCTCCCCCCACTGACCTCCGGAATTCTCCGAGGCCATCTCCTCACCAGCCACCGTCCCCGGACTCGCTTCCTCCATGCCCGGTTACTTAGGACCGTTTACTCCAAAACTTCATGCTCGGATGTCTACGCTGCCAGGAGGTTCATGACGTCATGCGATGACATTCCAGTACGGAGCCCGGTAAGGATCAGACCACACCTCAGTGGGTAGGGGTTGGTCTGCGATAGCAGAAACCACATCCTCTACCAGGGAAAACCGCACCTTTTCGGGAGAAGCCCTCCACTCCCACACCACTACCTAGTGCAACGCCTTTTTCCTTTCGTGAATGGGCTTGTCTGAAGGGCTGCCATGTTGGAGTCAGGTGCAAATGTTGGGTGTTATTGACACTATTGATATCTAAATGTAGCATGTGTAAACAAGCATTTGCAATGCAAAAGGACTCGCATTTACGCGAGACCTATTGCATTGCAAACTGTAGTAATCACAGACAAAGGGGTGGGGTGGTCACAGACAACAGGAGGGAGGGCGGGGGGCACTGACAACGGGAGGGAGGGCGGGGAGAGGGAGGAGAAGGCAGGACAACGGGAGGGAGGGGGGAGTAGGAGAACCTCATTAAAGAAAATAGTAATCACCTTGTAAATAACACGTACGGTGTAACATTTGAAGTAAAGGGGCCAGTAGCCATGGGAGGATACAAATGACAACATGGCTTGACTAAGGAGGGACTAACAAGCCTATAAACGAATCCGAAGGCAGCATTTAGAAGGACAATGACACAACCCAATGAAAAAGATGGGCGGGGCTTCTCTCCCCTACTGAACTATGCCAGATCTTTCCTACAGCAGCGCTTGCGCGCTGACTCTAGGCGACCTAAAAATGACAGCATAATGAAGTAATACTATCACGCAGTGGGCCGAATTATGCTGCATATTTTGCGTTTTCTTGGTGCATAACTTGGTCAACTCTGCATATAATTTGGCCCTCCCCTGCCACAAATTTCCAAGGGCCCTGAGTATAATTGTATCAACTGTTCTAGAGGTGGCCAAGGCTGGTTGGTAAGGGGTAATCTTAATATAAAGGCCCTGATTACGAGTGGCTGAGGTGAGGTAATAATTGCACTAGCTGCAATCACATACCCCAGGGATCGAAATTTACCAAGTGTAATAATTACATCTAATTCCAAGTTTCCTACTAAAAATGGGAAATGACACACAGAATTTGGGCTTTTTGCATCAAATTTCACACGTGTCAGAACTTATAGGGTATTTTCCCCATGTTAAATTGTGGGAGGGGTTGTAAACTTTATTGCATGCAGTAACTGCTGGGCGCTATAAAGGCCACATCACTTGTACTTCTGGTCCTGATGCAAACACAGATTTGGTTAGGTATCGGAATTATCTGGACCACTCATAATAAGGGCCATAGCATGTGTGGGAAATTGTGAAATGTCATTTGCTACGTCCTCCTGTGTGCCAAATAGGGACGGTTATTTGATTTTCTTTTGAATGAATGAGTTAATGAGGTTTTAAAAGGCATCAGAATTTGGCAACATTTAAAAATTACATTTAAAAAGCACACTCCTAATTTTATCTGAACGAATCATTGAATAGGCAGTCTTTTGAATCCACTAAAGTGGGTGGCACAAATGGCCTTAGGAATATTCTCCGCTGGCAGAGGTAGTCCATCCTCTTTGAAGAATACGGGAAATATCAGGTCCTCTGTTAGACTTGGCATCTTTTTGGCATGTTTCCCTAGTCTTTTTGATTTCTGACCTCCTGGTTTTGTCTCTGTTTTTGCTGGTTTAGTGTCTCTGCGCACTTTCTCACTGCTGATCAGTGTTGAAGTGCAAGTGCTCCTAAGGTAAATTGTGTTTATGGATTGGTGTTTCCATGTTTGGCTTATTTGATTTACTGGTAAGTCCCGAGTAAAGTGCGCAAGGTGTGCCAGGGCCTGTAAATCAAATGCTACTAGTGGGCTTACAGCACTGATTGTGCCACCCACATGAGTAGCCCTGTAAAGCTATCTCAGGCCTGCCACTGTAGTGTCTGCACGCAGTTTGTGTCTGCCATGTCGACCTTGCAAGTGCACCCACTTGCCAGGCCCCTAACCTTCCCTTTTCTTACATGTAAGGCACCCCTCGGGTAGGCCCAGGGTACCCCCATGGGCAGAGTGCAGAGTATGTGAAAGGCAGGACATGTATTGGTGTGTATTTCACTATTAAAAGGCTAACTGTCCCATAGGATAGAATGGGAGATACTTTGTAACATCTTACAAGTATAACTTTCCATAGGGACACGATAGGAGAATGGAGTTTAGTATGCCTGAACTAAGAATTTTAAAATACATCTTTTAGTAAAGGTGGTTTTTAAATTGTGTGTTTGAAAATGCCAATTTTAGAAAGTAGGCATTTTCCTGCTTAACCATCCGGTGTGCCGCTGCGGGGTTGTGGATTGACTGGCTTTGGAATGACAGGGGCTGGGGATGTACATTCACGGTAGACAGCCTCTGAGGGGGTTGAGGTGTGTCCTGCCTTTCCTGGACGAGTCAGAGCTGGGCTGAGTAGGGATGGGCTGCATTTTGAGTAGTGGGAGGAGATTTCCTTGCACCTGAATAGGCCTGGTCTGCCTTACACAATGCCATCTCCACCTCCTGACAGGAACCTGGACCAGAGAGGACAGAACTGGTTTGGACTAAGCACATTCACTCTCTGCCACAAGAGAACAAAGGGAAATGTGTTATAAATATTTGGGTCCAGACCACAGAATTTTAGAACTCTTTAGAAACCTGCCAAGAAGAAGAGCTGGAGAAACTGTGAGGAGGAACTACCACTTTGCTGTGTGCTTTGCTGTGTTGGCCTGCAGTGGCTGCTTCTGTCTTGGGCAGAGAAAGGACTGGACTGAACTTTCTGCAACTTCTTTGTTTGAGTATCTCCAAGGGCTTTGGATAGAGCTTGCCCCCTGTTGAAGAAGTTGAAGAAGAGCAAAGATTTCAAGTTCATCTGCTACCAGCACTGGGAACTGTGTGTTTTGTGCTGCAACAGAAGAAAAAGGAACCTGATGCCATCAACGACGCTGCTGCCGCTCCGTCTCCTGAAGGCACCACAGAGGGCATCGCCTCACTTCACACCACAACCCTGTCCTCACCGACGACGATGACGACATTGAGCCGCTGCTTGCACCGTGACCTGTGGGCACCGCACTTCACACCTCCTCGCTTCATGCCAGCATCATGGTATCCTCGATGACGATGCTCCATGCTGACCTCGCTGCCTGCACCGTGGTTCAACGGCACCGCTCGGAAGTTACGTGATATACTGCCCTCATTCCACACTGCAGCCTTGACCTACCGACGCCAGCGCCATTGACTCCAGTTAATCAGCATACGACAGTGCCTCTGCACCGACGCCGCCGCTGCTTGCACCGCAACCTGCCAGCAACGCGCCGAGCACCGCATCACTTTGCACCACAGCCCTGGTATCACTGACGCCGCTGGACGACCGTCACCGAGCCGCTACCTGCACAGCGACCTGAGGGCACCGCACCACTGCATTTTGCACCTCTGCCTCAACGCCGGCCAGCGCTCCTGACTCCAACCGCAAGGAGTTTGATCTGCAAAACGTGTGACTTCAAGAGCCTGACAACTCCTGCCATGATCTCCAGAAGCGACGCTGGCTCTTCGGAGCTCAACGCCCTGCATTTCTAAAAGGTACTGTTATGCGCATTTTCCCTGACACCGTAGCTGGCATGCAACACCGCGATCAGCCAGAACTGTTTGGATTTGTTGTTCCCGACACTGTGAGAGCCCCGGACGGAGCTATTGACTTCAAGGAACTGTATTTTAAGTCTATTTTTGATTATTGATATTTCTAAGAACTGTATGGTGGAATTTATATCGTTTTTGGTCTTGTTTGCACTGTTAAAATCTTGGATATTTTTTATAAAACTGGTGTGGTGTCCTTTTGTAGTGTTTTCACTGTATTACTGTTGGTTATATGTAAATGCTTCACACACTGCCACTGAGATAAGTCTGACTGCTCGTGCCAAGGTACCAAGGGGGTGAGCAGGGGTTATTTGAGAAATGTATCCCCCTTTTCCTGACTAGGTAGAAGGGTCCCTACTTGGACAGGGTAACAACCTGCCAACTAGAGACCCCCATTTCTAACATTGGTTGTCAGCGGTGAGGATAGGACTTGCGTTTGCACTTGACCCACAGTGATTGGTGTTCACTACTACCATATCGCAGACCATTACATACCACATACTGTTTCTTTCTTGGTATATTTTTGATCTTGCCATTTGTTGGAAACTTGAACTTTCTATTGCATCATGCCTGAGTCAATAGCATCATCAGTTGCATCCCTGAAAGTAGCCTTTGAGGAGGAAAGGTTGGAAACCTATAACGGAAAGTAGTTGAAGGCTATTTGCAAGAACCTTAGAGTGCAAATCAGAGGCCTCACCAGAAAAGAGAAGCTACAAAAGGCGCTTAGGGCCTGGGTAGCAGCCAGACATGCTAGTGAGCAATCTTGAGATCTTGGTGTGGAGGCAGAGGAGCCTATTCCAAAGGTTCATGTGCTTTTGGGAGGGGTGCACGCCTCAGGTCAGGCAGCAGTGGCTTGTCCCCAGAGGAGCTGGAGGACAGGTGGGAAGCAGGGAGAGATGCAATGGAGCTGGAGAGGCTCAAGTTGGCAATGGAAAATAAAAGTATGATGCTAGACCATGAGATGAGAGTAAATGAACTGTATCAGAGAAGTAGATCCAGCACAGATGGTGGAAGCAATTCCTCAGTGCACTAAGACAGGATAGTACACATTTCTAAAAACGTAGGCAAGGAGTACAAGAAGGGTGATGATATCCAAAGTGGATTTCAGGGTTATTAGGCAGCTATACACATGAATGGAGTTCCTGAAATGAATTGGGGAGCAGGAATGTGGTCTCTTTTCCCAGAATAGGGGTGGGATACTTTAGTGGCTTTGGGTAAGGGGCATAACTTCACCTACGCTAACATGAAGGAGGCCCTTCTCTCCAGGTTAGGTCTCACTCCTGACAAGTACAGGGATCAGTTTAGGTCCAGTAGGAAAACTGATGCACACACTTGGTTAGAATGTGTAGATTCTTTTGTAGGCCACTGAATGGTTGGGTGAAGGACAGTAATGTGACAGCTTTTAAGGGGCTCTTGAATTTGATTGTGTGGGAGTACTTGTCTAGCACTTGACTGATAGTAAGCTGACTGACCCCAGGAAGCTTGCTATGGAGGCGGACCACTGGGTGAGTACCAGGGTCCACATGAAGGTGTATGGGGGAGACTCCACCTAGGGTGGTCAGGGTTACCAGAAGAAGAGTGGGGGGACAAGGGTAAAGCACAGGAGTTCTCTAAGGGGCCCCACATTAGTACCCGGGGTAAAGGTTCCCATCCCCCAGGAGATAAGAAACCAGGGATCTCTTCAGGGAAGTCTGCAGAGAATGGCCCCCGCAAGTGCTATGCCTGTGAGCAGGTAGGTCACTTGAAGGGGGATCCCAAGTGCCCCAAAAAGGCACAGCCACCCACCGGTTGGCAGCCCAAGGTGTTGGCTGGTGTAGCGCTTGGGGAGGAGGTGTACCCAGAGGAGGGTGGGGATCCCACAGAAATAAACCTTGTCTCACCAGGGGACTGTGAGATGGTCCCAGGAAAGCAGGTGCCTGCAAACACTAAGAAGTACAGCTCCTGGGTGACCATCAATGGGAGGAGGGTAGAGGCTCTCGGAGATACTGGAGCCAGTGTGACCTCAGTCCGGTGTCACCTGGTCTCTGAGGAGCAAGCAGTCCCAGGGGTCCACCACATAGTTGCTGTGGACAACTCAGAGTGCCAGTGTAAGGTGGCCCATGTTCCCTTTGAATGGGGGGGTGTCTCAGGTCCCTTGAGGGTGGTTGTGAGCCCTACCATGCCTGTAGATAGTCTGCTAGGTAACGACCTGGAGCAGTCCTTGTGGAAGGATGTGGAGCTCAGGTCTCACTTGGAGATGCTTGGGTTGCCAGAGTGGGCATGCGTGACCACTCGGTCCATGCCAACCAGCAAGGGTGATCAGAAGGACCTGGAGCCTGAAACAGTGGCCCAGGTGCCTGCCAAGAGAAAGGGCTGGGGGCACAGGACACCCGCCCCTTAGGTTTCCACTGTCAGGGAGGAGGCTGCCCTTGAGGGGGACGCCCCGGCACCTACAGGGGAGCAAGTGGCTGAACTAGGGGACTTATCTGAGCTGACCCATAGGCAGCAAGAAGGTGGTCCCACCAGGGAAGAATTCTGCGGGTAGCAGAAGGAATGCCCTTCTCTAGAGGGTTTGCGGCAGCAGGCTGCAAACCAGGCAGCAGGTGAGCAGTCTGGATCACACTGGATCTACTGGGAGAATGGTCTCCTGTACAGTGAGCCTAAGGTTGCTGAGCCTGGGTCAGCCTGTGTGCTGGTGGTACCCCAGCACTTCAGGACCTTCCTACTGGGTCTGGCTCATGATGTGCCTTTGGCAGGACATTTGGGGCAGGACAAGACGTTTGACAGGATTGTCACCCACTTCTTTTGGCCCCAAATGCGAAGCAGTACTATGCACATTGTAGGTCTTGCCAAACTTGCCAGGCAAGTGGTAAGAGTGGGAGAAAGTGTAAGGCTTATCTCCAACCTTTTCCAGTTGTTGGCACCCCATTTGAAAGGGTAGGGATGGACATTGCGGGGCCACTGGACCCCAAGACAGCCATGGGCAACAAGTATATCCTGGTCTTGGTGGACCATGCCGATCAGTACCCGGAAGCTATCCTTCTCAGGACAACGACGGCGCCAGTGGTGGGCTGGGCGTTAATGGGGATCTTTTCCCATGTGGGGTTTCCCAGAGAGGTGGTATCTGACAGGGGTACCAATTTCATATCGAAGTATATGACATCCCTGTGGGAGGAGTGTGGTGTAACCTACAAGTTCACCACTCCTTACCACCCCCAAGGTAATGGGTTGGTAGAAAGGTTCAACCAACCCCTAAAAAGCATAATTAAGGGTCTAACAGAACCCATGAGGCGTGAGTGGGATGTCCTCTTACCATGCCTTCTCTTTGCAAACAGGGAAGTATCCCAGATGTCATTAGATTTCAGTCCCTTTGAGCTTCTGTATGGGCATCCTGTGACAGGACCTCTCAGTTTGGTCAAGGAAGGCTGGGAGACAGCTCCCACGAAAACTCCCCAGGATGTATTTAGCTACATGCTGGCCTTCAGGAACCAAACTTCCTTCTTCAGGAAACTCGCTCAGGCAAACCTAGAAGCCAGTCAGGAGGAAATGAAATGCTGGTATGACCAGAATGCCACTCTGGTAGAGTTTCAGCCTGGCCAGAAAGTGTGGGTTATGGCCCCAGTAGAGCCTTCTGCTCTGCAGGACAAGTGGACTGGGCCTTTTGAGGTGGTGGAGCGCAAAAGTAACGTCACTTACCTGGTGAATTTGCAGACTCCTGGGAACCCTTTGAGGGTCCTCCATGTGAACTGCCTCAAACCGCACTTTGAGAGGTCCGAAGTGAGCATGCTTTTGGCAAGAGATGATGGGGTCGAGGAGGAGAGGGAGCCTCTTCCAGACCTCCTGTCTACCAAGGAGCATGATGGGTCAGTGGAAGATGTGATGCTCTCCCCTACACTGATCCCAGAACAGCAGAGTGACTGTCGCCAGTTGTTGGGGCAGTTTGCCACCCTGGTCTCCCTGACTCCAGGTGTAACCCATTGGTGTACCCATGACATGGACACTGGGGACAGTTCTCCTGTGAAGCACAAGATTTTCAGGCTGACTGAAGGGGGTCAGAGCTAGCATCAAAGAGGAGGTCTCTAGGATGCTGGTGTTAGGGGTGATAGCTCCCTCCAACAGTCCTTGGGCCAGTCCAGTGGTCTTGGTCCCAAAGGCTGCTGCACCCGGCACCACTCCTGAACTGCGGTTCTGTGTGGACTACCGTGGGCTCCATGCCATCACCAGGACAGACGCGCACCCCATCCCCAGAATTGATGAGCTCATAGATCGGTTGGGAGCTGCCAAGTTCCTCAACACGCTTGATCTGACGTCTGGGTACTGGCAGATTGTCTTAACCGATGGGGCCATGGAGAGGTCAGTGGTTGGGAGCTGCCAAGTTCCTCGACACGTTTGATATGGTGTCTGGGTACTGGCAGATTGCCTTAACTAATGGGGCCAAGTAGAGGTCAGCACTTTCAACCCCAGAGGGGCACTACCAATTCCGGGTGATGCTCTTTGGATTGAAGAATGCCCTTGCAACCTTTCAGAGATTGGTCAACCAGGTGTTGGCTGGACTGGAGGATTTCTGTACTGCCTACCTGGACGACATTACAGTGTTCAGTTTCAGCTGGGAGAAGCACTTGCAACATCTTTGGGAAGTGTTGAAGGCCCTGCAGAAGCCAGGCCCCATGATCAAGGCCAGTAAGTGCCAGATCAGGCAGGGCTCTGTGGTGTACTTAGGGCACCAGGTAGGAAGCGGCCAGGTGGTGTCCCTACAATCTAAGATTGACACCATTCTGGCTTGGAAGCCCCCAAGACGCAGACTGAGGTGAGAGCCTTTTTAGATCTCAGAGGTTCCTATATGAGATTTGTCAAGGGCTATGGCACCATTGTTGCCCCCTTGACTAAGCTGACTTCCAGGAAGCAGCCCAAGAAGTTGATCTGGACTGATGCCTGCCAGACAGCTTTTAATGCCCTGAAGGCAGCCATGTGCACAGTGCCCATGCTCAAGGCACCCAACTTCTCCAAGAAATTCGTAGTGCAGACTGATGCTTCAGAGCATGGTGTGGGAGCGGTGCTCTCATAACTTAGCAAGTGACTACTCCCCAGGGAACAGAGGTGGAGAGCCATAGAGCGAGAAGCTTTGGCGGTGGTCTGGGCACTGAAGAAGCTAAGACCCTACCTACTGGGGACACACTTCCGAGTCCAGACAGACCACAGGCCCCTCAGATGGTTGATGCAGATGAGGGGTGAGAACCCAAAACTGATGAGGTGGTCCATCTCCCAACAGGGAATGGACTTTACGGTGGAACACCGCCCTGGCACAGAACACGCCAACGTTGATGGTCTGTCCAGGTTCTTCCACCTTAGTGAAGAGAACTCAAGGTGGTTGGATAGTTCTCCCCACTTTCAGCTGGAGGGCACATGTGTTATACCTGGCATCTTTGTGGTGTGTTTCCCCTGTATTTTTGCTTTCTGTCTTCCTGGTTTTGACTCTGTTTTTTCTGGTTTAGTGTCTCTGTGCACGTTCTCACTGCTGATCAGTGTCCATGTCATGGGTACACCATGGGTACACCAATGGTACAAGTGCTCCTAAGGTAAATTGTGTTCATGGATTGATGTTTCCATGTTTGGCTTATTTGATTTACTAGTAAATCCCTAGTAGAGTGCTTAAGGTGTTCCAGGGCCTGTAAATAAAATGCTACTAGTGGGTTTGCAGCACTGATTCTGCCACCCATATGAGTAGCCCTGTAAAGGTATCTCAGACTTGCCACTGCAGTGTCTGCGCGCTGTTTGTGTCTGCTGTGTCTACCTGGCAAGTGCACCCACTTGCCAGGCCCTAACCTTCTCTTTTCTTACATGTAAGGCACCCCTCAGGTAGGCCCAGGGTATCCCCATAGGCAGGGTGCAAAAAATGTGAAAGGTAGGACATATATTGGTGTGTGTGACATGCCCTGATAGTGAAATACAGTGTAATTCGTTTTTCTTTATCGAAAGGCTATCTGTCCCATAGGATAGAATAGGAGATACTTTGTAACATCTTACCAGCTGTGACCCGTGCAGGTAAGAGTGGTGGGGCTGGGTGGGGGGGGGGTTTCGACAGACGATGAGGAGGGAACATTAATTATTTATTTAATTTACCCTCGTGGTCGTCTGCTGAATTCCCCCTCAACCCGGCCCACCGCTCTTACCTGCACAGGCCACTCCTGCATCTTGCAAGTATAACTTTCCATTGGGACAAGATAGGAGAATAGAGTTAAGTATGCCTGAACTCAGACTTTAAAAAAACATCTTTTAGTAAAGGTGGTTTTTAAATTGTGTGTTTGAAAATGGCACTTTTAGAAAGTAGGCATTTTCTTTCTTAACCATCCAGTGTGCCACTGCAGGGTTGTGGACTGCATGTCTGGTTTTAGAGTGACTGTCTGGCTTTGGAGTGGCTTTTGGGCTGGGGTTGTGCATTCACTGTAGAGAGCCACTGGGGGGGAGTTGAGGTGTGTCCTGCCTTTCCTGGATGAGTCAGGGCTGAGCTGACTAGGCCTGGGCTGCATTTAGAGTAGTGTGAGGAGATTTCCTTGCACCTGAATAGGCCTTGTCTGCCTTACACAATGCTGTCTCCACCTCCTGCAAGGATGCTGGACCAGAGAGGACAGAACTGGTTTGGACTAAGCACAGACACTCTCTGCCACAAGAGTACAAAGGGAGATGTGGTATAAATATTGCAGCCCAGACTGCAGAATTTTAGAACTCTTTTGGACTCAGAAACCTGCCAAGAAGAAGAGCTAGAGAAGCTGTGAGGAGGAACTACCACTTTGCTGTGTGCTTTGCTGTGTTGGCCTGCAGTGGCTGCTTCTGTCTTGGGCAGAGAAAGGACTGGACTGAACTTTCTGCAACTTCTTTGTTTGAGTTTCTCCAAGGGCTTAAGGTAGAGCCTGCCCCCTGTTCAAGAAATCTCAGGGACAGCAAAGACTTCAAGTTCATCTGCTACCAGTACTGGGAACTATGTGTTTTGTGCTGCAACAGAAGAAAAAGCAACCTGATGCCGTCAACAACGCTGCTGCCGGCTCTGTGTCCTAGAGGCACCACAGAGGGCACCGCCGCACTTCGTACTGCAATCCTGGTCTCACCGGCGATGCCGCCCGACGCCGCCACAGAGCCACTGCTTGCACCGCAACCTGTGGGCACCGCACTTCGCACCACCCCGCTACACATCACCGTCCTGGTATCCCCGATGACGCCGCTCCACGCCGACCTCAACGCTGCTGCCTGCACCGTGGTTCGAGGGCACCGCTATTAAGTTACACGACGCACTGCTCTCATCCCGCACCACAGCCTTGGCCTACCAAAGCCGACACCATTGACTCCAGTTTGGCAGCTGACGACAACGCCTCCACACTGACGAGGCCGCTGCTTGCACTGCGACCTGCCAGCACCGCGATGAGCACTGCATCACTTCACACAGCAGCCCTGGTCTCACAGATGCCGCTGAACGACCGTCACCGAGCTGCTGCCTACACCGCAACCTGAGGGCACCACATGACGCACCGCTACAATTCGCACCACAGCCCCAACGCCTGCCGACACAAGTGCACGCGTCTTCAACTGCGAGGAGTTCAATCTGCAATGTGTGTGACTTCGAGGGCCAGGTGACTCCTTCCCCGACCTCTGGAACCGACGCCTGCCGATGCTGGCTCTTCGGAGGTAAACGAGAGGCTGCCAACTCCCTACATTTATAAAAGGTACTGTTTTGCGGGTCTTCCCGACACCGTAGCTGGCCCGCGATGCCACTGTCAGCCAGAACTGTTTGGATTTGTTGTTCATAATGCCGTGAAGCCCCAGACGGAGCTATCGACTTCAAGGAACTGTATTTTAAGTCTATTTTTGATTATTGATATTTCTAAGAACTGTATGGTGGATTTTTATCATTTTTGGTCTTGTTTGCACAGATAAAATATTAGATATTGTTCTAAAACTGTTGTGGTGTCCTTTTGTAGTGTTTTCACTGTATTACTGTTGGTTATGTGCAAATGCTTCACACACTGCCTCTGAGATAAGCTTGACTGCTTGTGCCAAGCTACCAAGGGGGTGAGCAGGGGTTATTTGAGAAGTGTATCCCCCTTATCCTGACTAGGAAGAAGGGCACCTACTTGGTCAGGGTAACAACCTGCCAACTAGAGACCCCTATTTCTAACATCCTCTATAATTGGTTTTCCTGTTTTGACCATTGAGTGTTCTCTTACTTTCTTACTTTGTATAATGTTTCATAATAGGAGGGAAATCTTGTGTGATTTGTAAGTGGTCGTTGGTCAGTTGCCAATGGTGATTGTGAATGGAGGGAAGCCTCTTTAATTGCAATTCTCTGTTGAATAGTCAATAGGAGTTTTCCCGGTTAATCACCCATTTCCTAAGCTCTAAATTGTGAGGTGGCCCAGGAAAGCTTGGCCGAGTCAACTAGCTTTTGCCTGAGGGATTGTATAGCTATTTCCATTTGATGGAACACAAGTACAATCTTCAAGGAGTGCAGTTTCTCTTTCCCTAGCACTGTTTTTCTCAGTAAGATGGAAGATTGCCCGTCCATATATAACTTCCTTGACAAATTACCAATTACTTGTTTCAAAGTTAAATGAGTCTTCTTGGCGGAGAAAGTCTGCCAAAATCCTGGCCTTGGTGTCCCTTACTGGGACGACTGATGAAACTCTCTACCTGCGAGTGGTTCAACAGGGATCCAGGTAAGATGTGGATATCGGTCACACAATCCAACTGCACAGCAGGAATAAAGAAGCAATGCAACTGGGAGAAAGAAAGATAGGAGGCCAAGTAATATGTGTATTCATTTCACCTGGGATGCCTAGTCCTTCATGGATCATCAAGTCCCAAAGATTTCACCTAGTTAGAGAGAGGGAATGATCTAGGTGGTGTACATAGGCCTTTGTGTCACTGCCCACAATTGTCACTTTTAAGTAAAAAGATTTATGCAGTATGATTGCTACTCATTGTGAGTCTCTGATAAAACCAGATTGATATACCTGTGAGTATCCATTATGGCCCAAAAAGCAACAATTTAAGCCCAGTAAGCATGTGTCTAGCAGAAGTAGGGCTTTTAGCAAGTATTTTTTGGTGTATTGAAGTATCTCACCTCTTTTAATTTTATTGTTGAGATCATCAACATTCCATGTAAGCAGTTTATGTATGCCTAGATGTGTGGACAACATCCGAGTAGGTAATATGTGCATAGTATATTAGCTGCTTAGCAATTGTAATGTGTGTCTACACAGAAGAACAGTTTTTCCCTCAAACGAGTGAAGCCATTTCATTAAACTATGTAGCTACATTGCCTCCCATCACAAGGGTTGCAATGCATATGTCATGCAGATTGCACACACCACACTCAGGTTATTATAACCACGTAAGAAAAGTGTATCCCAGGGTTGTCCAATGGGTAGCTCGGGAGCTACTGCTGGCTTGCCAGACCCATGGAAGTAGCTCCTTGAAGTGCAGCTCAGCACAGTATGTAATTCAAAGGGTCTAGCAAGATCAAATAAAGCAGCGCTACACATCTCTGGACCTCTAGAGTGGTATCCACCCAAACCAATGGCAGGGCCACATACGTACACACAAACACCTAGTGTGACAGCCGAGGGGAATTGCAACATGTCACATGGAGATTTGTAACTTTTCAATTCCCACTCTATAAGTCATACATTATGTATAAAAAAGACAAGATTTTCTTGGAGTGTTTTTACCCAAAATTAAAAGGGCATATTAGATAGAAAATGTGTATTGTGAGAAAGTGAAATGCTGGTGCTTGAAAACAAAATGATTAAAGAAGATTTAAAATTGCTCTTTGAATGATAATTCATTGTTTGTTTGGGAGATTTATAGCTTTTAGTATTTCCTTTGTACCAGTTGGCAATTGCTACTGTGGTAATCACTTCATTAGTCGTGTAGCTTTTCTAAACATTGCTATTGGTAATTATAGTTTTATTTACATTCTTTATTTGATACGAAATTTGGACTGACTGTATTTTGTCACTAGATATTGTGACATACATCTGGCTGATCACTACTGGGTGATCACTTCTATAATCTTTCAAAGTGTGGTCATTGTTGTTGTATCCTATGTGGCTGCTACTGTTGCAACAATTATCAAATTCATTAGTAGCTGGGACTATTTTCATTGATCAGAAGTAGCTCTCATTATAGAAATGGTTCTCTTTACATAAGTTCCCTCTTTTTTTTTTTTAAACCAGATTTTATTGGCATTTAATATATCAACACTTTACATACTGTTCAGTCCAAACAATGCTTACTGTATTCTCGGTGTATTAATGCTTCATTAAATTCAAATAAGTTCCCTCTTAACTACAATTTCCATAACCTAAACTAAATTACAGTTATATTCCAAGGAAATAAGTGTATATGAAGAGCACTATGTCCCCCACACGCAGAGAATACTTAGTATAGTTACTCTGTGTAACATACCTCATGTTTTTTTTACAATTACTCCACTGACATAATAATACGGGACCAAACACAACTGCAAGTTTTGGTGGGCTAACTCAACTGAAGATGTCTCTGAGGTGGCCAATGGCTAAGAAAAGGGAAAAGTCACATGATGAATATTAAACCTTAGAATCACATCACTAAGAGTCATTAAGCAGGGATGCTACAGGTGCCACCTTCTTCACTATGCAATGTCTTTGCTTTTTATTTTGCTGTACGTTAACCCTTTAGCTGCTGACGCTTCATCACGTGTTGAGCCCCTTTTTTTGATGTTTCGAGCACTTGTGCGTAAACTTTCATAACTTTTGTGTGTCCTTTTTTCTCTCATGTTGAGAAGGGAGCCGAGGGTTTCTGGATTTCACTGAAGGAAACCGAAAAATCACCAAAATACAACAGCATTTTGGGGTTTTTGAAAAAAAGGGACAGAAGATTACAAGATGGGGGGATTGTATTTTTTCTAAAAATGACATCAAGAAAATGTTTGGTGTTCTAACACCATCTTCTTAGCCTTCTGCAACAAGCAGAGTTGTAATTTCTTTTAATTTATTTTAATCAGAGTTTTCGCATTTTTGCTGTTTTGTGTTGTTTCTATTTACTTGCAAATTGTGGCGGAAACAGGTGTGAAATCCATAGGTGAACTGGAAAAGCTATACATTTCTAAAAAGTAAACAAAATTCAAATTCAGCAAGTGGCCACTTAGGCAGATCGCTCATGGATGGATTTACTAAAGAGAATTAAATCTCTAAATTAAAAATGCAAAAAAAAATGAAAATAAATAGGAAAAAATAACAGTAGCTGTAGGAAGATGGCTCTCTATATAGTGTACTAAAACGAAAGTACACCGTGCAGAAAGTCCATTTGGTCCCCATTTGGTTTACAGAGGCAAAAGTAGATAATACTAACACTCTCTTTTGTGGTGGTGTGTCAAGCAGTTAGGCATACCAGAGGGTAGTGCTAAGCAGTTGTTGTATTCTCAGAGGCAATAAGTGAGACACACACTCAAAGACTAAATCTGAGACCAAATGAGAAGAATAACACTTCTTTTTATATATGTTTCAAAACCAAGAACTTCATTCAAAGATAAGTGCTGTTTTCGATAGCTTTTACGCACAATGCAATCCAATGGGAGGAAAAGTCAAAGATGCATAAAGTAAAGGTAGGTACATTTAGTTTTGGGAGTTCACCTTCAGGGGGGTTCAGAGCTGTAGTGGGCGAGGTCCAAAGTACTACCAGCAGCTCTTTGGGAACCACCCAGGTTCTACCGAGAGCAGGGTATTGGTGAGGCTGGTAGCTGGTGCTCTACGGTGAAGGAGGACCACCCAAAGACAGGCTGAACAGTGGGACTTTGCAGACAATTCCAAGGGCTCCCAAATGGGGACTTAGGCCACAAGGGGTCTTGGAGCAAGGGAGCACAGCCGATTCATCAGGACCCGTACCGGGCAGCTCAGATGCAGAGTAGTTATGTTGGCGGGCAGGGTACGCAAAGATGCACCTCACGGTCAGGGACAACAGCTGGCAGAGGCAAAATCAAAGCAGCTGGGCCACTCTTGAAGTGGGTCTCAGTGATGCTGACGTCCATTGACGGCTGCTTGGTCCTGGTGCAATGAGAATACGTACTGGACTCTCACTTTTGGTGTTGGGTGCAGGGCATCCGTTACCCCTGGGGTTGGTACTGCCCAGCTCTGGCTGGTCTTGGTGGCTTCACACTTGGTGGGGAGACAGATCTGACCTTCCAGAGCATGAGTACCTTCTCATGGTCGTCTCAGTGACGGTCGGGCCGGGGAGCTGCAAGGCGGTAGACTGGACTCTGCTTGTTGGTGCCTGCAGACTGCAGGTGAGTAGCTCCTCTACTCCAAGGGAGACTGTTGATGATTTTCAAAGTTCTGACAGGTTACCCAAGGGTTTGGTAGCTCTCCAGCTTGCAGAAAGATTCACTCTGTCACGATTGTCGAGAGAGGGCTGAGGATCGCAGGGGCTTGTGCCAAAGTCCAAAGTTCTGCTGCAGTTCTCGCCAGGCAGTGACTGTTCTTCATCCTTCTTCTGTTGATCCATTGAATCTGAGTTCTTAGGTTCAGAGGTGGCACCTAAATACTCAATTTAGGGGTGTTTGCAGGGAGTGACAGGTTGTAGCCAATGGGCTACCTACCTTTAGGGTGTCTACACCCTCTATATGGCCACTTCCTGTGGAAAGTGGGCATAACCCTGACCCTAGAATGCTAATTCTGTCCAAAACAACATGAAGGAATCTGTAAAATGGGGTCCACATCAGCTGGCCCACCCTAGGGGTGGTGGTGAATGGATGTGGGCACACCTCCTAATTTTACTAATTTTCCCACCTGTCTTGCCGCTAAAAAGTGGGGTGAGGACAGGGGGGTGGGTACCTCTACTATCTGGAGAGGCCCGAGGTTGCATAACAAAGGCCTTTGAAGCTTCCCTCCCTGGAATGCCCATCCTGCTTGGAGAATGCTTGAACACCTCTGCCCAGAGCAGGCTTTGTTCCTGGCCTCCGAGAGCAAAGGCTTTCACCTCAGGAGGCCAGAAACCTGTCTGTGGTGGATGGCAGGTCGAGACCGGTCAGCCAACACACCAGTAGTTTGTAGGTTTTCAGGGGGCACCTCTAAGGTGCTCTCTGGGTACATTTAATAAATCCAGCACTGGCATCAGTGTGGGTTTATTCAGACGAGGTGTTTGGTACCAAACACCTTGGGTTACAGTGAAGCCGTCATGTAGCTGTGTAACTTGTAATCACGAGTGTCCAGCCCATGTACTCTTCATGGCTTCCCTGTGCATTCATAATATCTAAGGGTAAACTTAGATATCACGGGGACACATCCACTGAGGCAGATATGCCCACACATGGGTATAGTGCACCCTGCCTTCGGTCTGTAAGGCCTGCCGCAGGGGTGACTTACCTATACCACATGCAGTGTTTTGCTGGCATGGCACACAGGGATGTGTGCCATGTTGACTCTTCAGTTTTCTCTGCACCAAGACACACAGGCTGCAATGGCAGTTTGCGTGAGCTTGGTGAGCTTGGTGAGGGGTCCCTTAGGGTGGCACAATTTGTGCTGCAGCCCTTAGGGACCCTCTTTAGTTCCAAGGCCCTAGGTATTAGAGTTACTGGGGCGTACAAGGATCCTAAAGGGGAGACAATTGTGGAACAATCGAAAAGTTTAGGGAAAGAACACTGGTACTGGGGACCTGGTTAGCAGGAACCCAGTACACTTCCAGCCAAAGGTAGACCAGACACCAGGCAAAAAGTGGGGGGTAACAATGTCAAAAGAGGCACTTTCCTACTGTAGGTGACAACATTTTCATCTATAGATTTTACCCTAATGGTCGATGTACAAAAGTAAAATACTGTAATGTCTGTCAGACCCTTCTGGTTACAGGAAATGTAGTATTTGTTGGTTGTCCAAAAACAGGCGATACCAAGAGCCAACAACTAAACTGCCGCTTATAATGATAGTTTTTTGTATAATGGCCAAGGAATCAATTCATAATGTAAAATTCAATGATTGGAAAATGGGTATGAAGGAAACTTAGAAATTTCTGTAATGTGTTAAAAAAATGTGTGTTTAGTAATAGTGCTTATTTTTACACCCTGAGTATGGACTTACCCATACTATTTGTGGCTCTGATGGCATTGTGTAAAATCGGTTCTTTTATGCACAGTGGATAACATTTAGAAGCCAAAGGTGGAGGGAAATGAAACTACACTTCTACCGATGAAAATTGTACCCCACTTGTGTAGCTGGAGCTATCACCTATTACACAATAGCCCCAAAATCCAACATAGAGAAATCAAGCTGTTGATAATAAAATTGACCCATTTTGGCGATGCGGGTAGCTGCGATGTTGGGACCTGGGATTGGCTGCCACCCAGAGAAACCTATTTAACCCACACACTTCTAAAAGTTATACACCCAGGGGAGCCCAGGATGATGTGACTTGTGTGGATCCCACCACACTTCTAACCCAGAATGCCCTGCAAACCACAAACTTTGACTAAAATTATGCATTTTATGTGAGGGAAAGTTTAGGAACAACATAACATCACTTGTGTATTTGTAAAGCACAACTTCCCCCCCGAAGGGTATTTTGGTGCTGATTAACAGCTGTTTATCTTGAGGAAGCCACAACATTCCTACCACCCATCATTCCCACACTTCTGATACAAATAATGTCCCACTTGTGAGGCTGAAGACATCAAGTGTTTGCCATAAATATTGGCCTGTTTTTGCGATGTGGGTAGCTGCATTATTTGTGCCTGGGCTTAGCCGCCACCTATGGAAACCTACTAAACTTAGACACTTGTGAAAATTAAACACCTAGGGAGAAACGAGTAGTGTGATGTGCATAGATTGCACAACATTTCTAACCCCATTTTTATTGGGAAACCTGTGGGAATGCCGAGAGGCAGGAGTTTTGTGAATTCCCAGAGAGTCCATAATTTTCCTTTCCAGAGGTGTGAGGTAAATGCACGATTTTAGCCAAAGTTTGACATTTACAGGCAGTAGTGTACCAGAGTTCAAAAAGTGTTGTCATTTACACTAGCAAGCAAGAGGAAATTGAGATTCACACCCTCTCTGCTGGCCCACTTTTAATAAATGTAATTTTGCCTGGTGTCTAGTGGGCTTTTTGCCCCCCTCCTGGAGGGGACAGATTAGGAATAAACCCCCCTAACCACATTGGTCCCTTGTGAGAGCATGAAGTATGCTAGGGCTGGCACGGGCAGGTCACCCCCTACCCTTCTTTTTTAAAGCAAATCTTCCCTGGTGTCTAATGGGCTTTCTTCTGTCCCAGGGGACAGGTTGAGGGAAAAACTCCCCTAGTCTACCCACCAGAGCGGGTAAAAAGACTGCTTGGGGCTGTTTTCGAGAGGAAGCACTGCCAGTTACCTTGGTGGGCTGTCCCCACCCACTTTCTTTTTCAAAACAAATATTCCCTGGTGTGTAGTTGGCTTTCTGCCTCACTGGTGGTGCTGAAATTAAACTCCCTTAATCTGACCCTGGGGAGAGGGATAAAAAGATTGATGTGGCCGCTAATAGGAGTGGGTGTGGCCAGATACCTTGGAAGTTGCCCCCACTCCTTGTTTATAAAACAATCCAACTGCTGTTCTCTGGGTGGGCATTTTTGGGGTAATCTCCCCTGGTATGCACCACAGGGGCAGACAAAAGACTGCTAGGGGCCATTATGGGGCCATGGCAAACTGCCTCTATCCCTTGGTTTTTTATATTATTTTCTGTGGTGTCTAATCGGCTTTCAGCTCCCATGGGAGGAGGCAAATGACTACTGGAGCCATTTTGGTGTGGGGACACAGCACAATGTCAAGGTAAGTAAACCCCAATTCTTCTATTTAGTTAAACCCTGGAGTTTAGTGGACTTTCTGCCAATACTCCCCTCAGGAAGTCAGAAAGACTGCTTCTTTAATTAAATTGGGGAGAGCACTTGCCCATTCCTGATGGGCTGCACCCCTCTTTCTGGTGTCTAGCGGGTGGATTATTGAGGCAATCCCCACGCAGTGAGAAGAAACATGTTAACTTCATAATATAGACCACCCAGGCCCCTTGTAGCCCACTTTTAGGTATTCTATTACTGTTAACATTGTGATATGCACATATAAAAAAATAAACAACATGCCTTCTTCCACTACACAATTTTAACTTAACTGACCTTCACAGCGTGACAATATCTAGACCATACTATAGCTTAATAAAAAACAGAATATCTTCATGGGCCAGAGTATAAGACTAGGAGGGGACTCAGTAATAAGGCATGTCACATGAATGAGGGTGAGAGTTGAGCATGCTTAAAAAGAAGGGACTTCCTATACAAACAAAGGATCAACAGAAAAATATGCAGCACAAGTAATAATCCAAATAGGACAGAATATTACTGGATTCATCAGATTAGGATGCTCTTTTTGGATTTATCTTGCGCCTGGGACATGCACCATATGCCCTTCCTTCAGAATTCAAAAAAGGATCTTCCCATCACACCCTCCTGGTGTAAATATGACAACAATAATTATGCCATTAAGTCTGGGTTTGGAAGAGGCCTGTCTTCCTTTTACAAGTACAGTTTATACTGGTTTATTAAGGTGAAGTGGGATGGATTCTGATCTAGTACCAATAATTTTGGCAAGCAATATTCCTCGTCATATTAACAAATGAAGTTAGCCAATAACTTTGTGTAGGAGACAGGGCATTCTTTTTTTTAGGCTGTAGCCTACCAGACAGCTGTGTCTGGTTTGCTAAAGAAATCTTGGGGACATTCAGGAAGCTGACCTAGGAATGCATTCCACTCATTGCTTAATATTGGCTTTGTGGATTGTAAATCACATTTTCTGGCTTTCTATTTGCCGACTTTATTTGCTTTAAGCTGTCTAGCTCAGGTTTTCCCTCCTGTTGCCCAAACCTTATTTACTGTATTCTTTCACAAACTCGCTTTCTGTAAACAGTCCTTCAAATCTTGTTCTTATCTTGTCACATTTGCTGTTCATTAACAGTCAGAGGTCAAATGTCAACCTCTCTCTGCCCCAGTGGTCTTGGTGTTTACTTTTCTTTCTATGACTTCAAAGCGAAAGAATGTATGTAATAATCCTGCTGTGTATCCATGTAAAAGGAGAGGGTGTATGAGGCTTTTTTTTCTAGCACACAACAAAAAAATTAACTGCCAATCAATCCATCGGGTCGCTTGTAAAGCGTGAGTACTCACCCATAAGGTCTCAAGGTGCTGGGGGAGGAGAGCTGCTGGTCTGTTGAAGGTGCTGTGGTTCAGTCGAAGAGTCAATGCTTGAGGTCCTTCCTGCATTTGAGGCAGTGACGGTGATTGCCTGAGGTGGAGAGGCAGGGTGTTCCAGGTCTTTACTGCAAGTTAGGAGAAGGATATTCCACCGGCTGTGGTCGTGAAGATACGTGGGACTGTATCCAGGGCAGTTGGGCAAAGCGGAGGTCTCTGGTGGGTGCGTGGAATGTGAGGCGGTGGTTGAGGTACACAGGTCTTGCATTGTGTAGGACTTTGTAGGCATGTGTGAGGAGCTTAAAGGTGATTCTTTTGTTGACTGGGAGCCAGTTTAGGTCTCTCAGGTGGCTGGTGATGTGGCGAGGAATGGTGAGGATGAGTCTAGTGGAAGCGTTCTGAATGTTCTGCAGTTTCTTGAGGAGTTTCTGGGTGATGCCAGCGTAGAGTGCGTTGCCGTAGTCGATTCTGCTACTGATGAGTGCGTGGGTGACTGTCTTTCTGGACTCCGTGGGGGTCCACTTGAATATCTTTCAGAGCAGGAGTAGTGTATGGAAGCAGGATAATAAAATGGCGTTGATCAGGCAGCTCATGGTGAGTGAGGAGTCCAGGATGATGCAGAGGTTCCGTGGGTGGTCTGTGGGGGGTTCCAGGTGCTGCAGGCCACCAGGAGTCGTCCCAGGTGGAGGGGTTGTAGCCCATGATGAGGACTTCAGTCTGTTCTCTGAATTGAGCTTGAGGCAGCTGTTCTTCATCCAGGTGGCAACAGCCTTCATCCCGTAGTGAAAGTTGTTTTTGGTGACTGTGGTGAGGAAGAAAATCAGCTGGGTGTCATCAGCGTAGGAGACAATGTTGAGTCCGTGGTTCCTGACGATGTCTGTGAGCGGGGCCATGTAGATGTTGAGAAGAGTGGGGCTCAGGGAGGAGCCCTGAGGCACTACGCAGCTGATCTCTGTGGGTTCAGAGAGGAACGGAGTTAGTCGGACTCTCTGTGGTTGGCCGGCGTGAAAGGAACAGATCCATTCCAGGGCTTTGTCGGGGATGCCGGCGTCGTGAAGCTGGATTGGGAGAGGTCCAGGATGTGGTGCGTTTCGATGAACTCGAAAAGTTGGGCGTTGATGGCCTTCTCGATGACCTTGGCTGGGAAGGGGAGAAGAGAGATGGGTCTGAAGTTCTTGAGGTCCGTCAGGTCGGCAGAGGGTTTTTTCAGCAAGGGGATGATCTCAGCGTGTTTCCAGTCTTCCGGGAAGGTGGAGGAGCCGATGGAGCAGTTGATGGTGCGGCAGAGTTCAGGGTGATGGTTGTGCCTGCTGTTGCCTCTGCTGGTGTTACCAAAATAAATCAGAACTAGTACAAATGAAGCATGTTTTTTTGTAATTCTGATGTGTGGTAGAAACAAATATTTGAATAGATCAAAACACATCAATACACTAGGTGATGACATTTGCACACTCTGGCCCCGATTCACAAAGGTAAACTGAGACAAAAGTCTAACTTTATGACTTTTGATATTCACAAAGGGCATTTACAAGTCGTAAATTTAGACTTTGCCTCAGTTTAACTTAAGTTTTGGTCTTAAGTCTAACTGAGACAAAATTTAAGTTAAACTGAGACAAAAGTCTAACTTTACTACTCGTAAATGCCCTTTGTGAATACGAAAGTCATGAAGTTAGACTTTTGTCTCAGTTTACCTTTGTGAATTGAGCCCATTATCATTTGTGTGCAGTAAAAGCGTACTTTGATGCAAATGTAATTGTAATTTCTATTGAAAATGTGTTGTCTCTAATGGCAGTGCGCTACCACATGATGAATACTCCACACACACTACTCCACTCCACTCTATGTCTTTCAACTCCTCTCTATGCCCCTCCACTTTAAGACACTCTAGGACACACCACTTGACTCCACCCCATTCCAATCTACGCCACTCACTCCACGACACAACACAGCACTCCACTCTACACCCCTCCACACCACTTAGCCCACTCCACTGTACCTCACTCCAATCTACCCCACCTCACTTCAATCTGTACAACTCCACTCCAGTGTACCTCAGTCTACCTCACCCCACTCCACTTTGTTACAGTCTACCCCAGTCTAACTACTCCAATCTATCCCACTTGACGCCACTCCATTCTACCCCACTCCACTCCAGTCTACTTCACTCCAATCTATCCCACCCCATGCCAATCTACCCTACCCTACTCCACTCCAATCTACCTCACTCCACTAAAGTGTACCCCAATCCACTCTATCCCAATCTACCCCATTCCACTCCAATCTACCCTATTCCATTCCACTCAATCTAACCCAATCAACCCTGCCCTACTCCAGTCTACCCCACTCCACACCAATCTACCGCACTCCACTCAGATCTACTCCACACTACTCAAATCTACCCCAGTCTACCCCACTCGAGTCAAACCTACTTCAATTTACCCCAGTCCACCCCACTCCAACGTACCCCAATACTCTCCACTCCCATCTACCCAACTCCACTCCTGTCTACCCCACTCCACTCTACTTCACCCAAGTCCAATTTACCACACTCCATTCCAATTTACTGCACTCCACTCCAAACTCCACTGCAATCTATCCAACTCATCTCCACTCTAATCTTAACCCACTCTAATCTACCCCACTTCAATCTACCCCACTCCACCGCAATGTAGCCCACTCCAATCTACCACAATCTACCCCAATCCAATCTACCACAATCTACCCTACTCCAATTTACCACACTCCAATCCACCCATTCAACCCCACTTCACTCCAATCTACCCCACTCCAATCTACCACACTCCACTCAAGTCTACTCCACTCTACTCCATTTCAACCCACTGCACCCAAATCCACCGACTCCAGTCTACCCCACCCACTTCACCCCAATCTGCCCTACTCCAATCTACCCCTCCCCAATCTACCCCACTCCAATCTACTGCTATCTGCTCCACTCCACTCTACCCCACTTCACCCCATACCACTGTAATCTACCCCACCCCACTCTATTCCACTCCAATCTGCATCACTCCACTCCAAACTACCCCACTCCAATCACCACTCTTCAATCTACCCCACTCCAATCACCCCCACTCCAATCTACCCCATTCCAATCCAGTCTACCCTACTCTAATCCATCCAATCTACCCCACTTCACCCTAATTTGCCTCACTTCACTCCAATCTACCCCACTCCACTAAACCCATCCCCAATCTATCTCACTCCACTCCGATTTTGACACCACTCCAACCTATCCAACACCACTCCACCCCACTCCAATCTACCCCACTCCACGCTACCCCAATCTACCTCACTCCAATCTACCCACTCCAATCCACCCAATCTACCCACTCCACTCTACCCCAATCTACCACATTCCACTTCACTCTGCACAATCTACCCCACTCCGCTTCACTCCAGTCTGCCATATGCACCCAAATCTAGCCCACTCCAGTCAAGTCACATCTAACCCACTCGACCACAATCTATCAAATTCCATCCCATTCCAACCTACCCTACCCCTCTCCACCCCAATCTACCCTACTCCAATGTACCCCATTCTATCCTTCCCACTAACCCAATCTACCCCACCCGACACCACTCTATCAACTCCACTTCAATCTACTCCATTCTACCCCACACCACTCCAATCTACCCCACTCCTATGTACTCACTCCAATCTACCCTACCATAACCCAACCAATCTAACCCACTCCAATCTACACCACTCCACTGTACCCCACTCCACCCAGATCTATCCCACTCCACTCCAATCTACCCCATTCAAATCTACCCCCACTCCAATCTATCCCAGTCCACTGAACTCCACTCTTCCCCAAAATACCCCACTCCACTCCGATCTACCCCAATATATCTCACTCCACTTGACCCCAATCTACCTCACTCAATATACCCCCACACCACTCCAATCTACTCCACTCCACTACACCCCAATCTACCCCAGTTCAATCTACCCTACTCACCCACTCCATGCTACCCCAATCTACCTCACTCCAATCCACCCACTCCAATCCACCCAATCTACCCACTCCACTCTACCCCAATCTACCACATTCCACTTCACTCTACACAATCTACCCCACTCTACTTCACTCCAGTCTACCACATGCATCCAAATCTAGCCCACTCCAGTCAAGTCAAATCTAACCCACTCGACCACAATCTACCAAACTCCATCCATTCCAACCTACCCTACCCCACTCCACCCCAATCTATCCTACTCCAATGTACCCCATTCTATCCTCCCCACTAACCCAATCTACCCCACCCCACACCACTCTATCAACTCCACTCCAATCTACTCTGTTCTACCCCACACTACTCCAATCTACCCCACTCCTATGTACTCACTCCAATCCACCCTACCATAACCCAACCAATCTAACCCACTCCAATCTACACCACTCCACTGTACCCCACTCCTCCCAGATCCATCCCACTCCACTCCAATCTACCCCATTCCAATCTACCCCCACTCCACTCCAATCTACCTCAGTCCACTGAAATCCCCAAAGTACTTCCCCAAAGTACCCCACTCCACTCCAATCTACCCCAATATATCTCACTCCACTCGACCCCAATCTACCCCACTCCAATCTACCCCCACACCTCTTCAATCTACTCCACTCCACTTCACCCCAATCTACCCCAGTTCAATCTACTCTACTCACCCACTCCAATCTACCCCAATCTGCTCCACTCCAATTAACCCCAATCTACCCCACTCAAATCTACCCCACCCCAGTCTACCCCACACCACTCCAATATACTCAACTACTTCAATCTACCCCACTCCACCCAATCTACCCACTCCAAACTACCCCAAAATACCCCCACTCCATTCAATTCTACCCTACTATAATCCACCCAATCGACCCAACTCCACTCCAGTCTACCCATCTCCACTCCAGTCTAGGCCACTCCACTCCAGTCTATCCCAATCCCCCCCACTCCACTCATTTTAAATCTACCCCACTCCCATCTACCCCAATGTATCGCACTCTGATCCACCCAAACCTGACTCTACCCCAATCTACTCCACTCCAATTTACTACACTCCAATCTACCACGCTAATCTACCCAACTCCCCCACGCCAATCTACCCCACTCCAGTCTACCACAATCCACCCCACTACACTCCAAATTAGCCCAATCCACCCCACTCCATTCTACCCCATTCTACCCCCACTCCACTCTACCCCAGTCTACCCCATTCCACTCTATCCCAGTCTACCCCAACTCCAATCTCCCCCACCCCATTCCACGTCACTAACTTTTAGCCATGCTGAACAGTAGCCACACTGGCTAAAACCCATTGCCAAAGCCAATAGATCGAGACCTATTGGCTTTGCCAATGCTTTTTGGTATAAGTACTACCATGCGTTGCCATTAGAGCTGTTCGGCAGCAATAAAGCCGATTTTATTGAATTCATCTAGGAGGTAAAATAGCTAATTTAGGGATACATCAGAGACCGACTGCACCAATGTTTTCTAGGTTTTTAATCTTGCAAATGGATGTCGTTGTGCTTATATAGCTATACAATGTATTCTGATTCACAAAGCTATTTGAATATGCAAGGGTTGGCTTAAACATGTCAAAGTCTTGTTTACAAGGGCAAATCTACACTTCGAATTCGTAGAGGTTATTATTGCCCTTGTAAAGGGACTTTCATAGTCATAGTGGACATTTCAGGGCTTGAAAGACGTGAGAGTTTGTTCACTTCCGCATCTCATACTCTTTAAAGCATGTAAAAGATCAGAAATGTGCTACTGACACGGGCATGAATACATCCCGTTCCTGGTTGTGATGTTGAAGAGAACATTCCAAAATTAATCTGGGTATAGCGAAAAGAGTTTCTCCCTGTGTGAAAATATTGTTACCGGTAGAGAAAAGCAGAATAAATGTCAGCAAGTAAATCTTCCCTTGCTCGGCATATTTTTTGTATAGCAAATAAACATGTCTTTATTTTGATCCTGTGAAAACGTTATTCATAATTGTTTTCCATTGGTGCATCTGCAAACCTACGACTATGACACATATCCCAGAGTACTTCCGAAAATGTTTGCAAATTCACTACAGTCGCAAATCTGCACCTTTAGGCCTTAGATTGAGATTTGCGACAATGTCTAAATTTGGGTGACGTGAGACTCCAAAATAATTAACGAAAAATAATTAATTTCTTCATGGGGAGATACACCTGCTGAATATTGTGCTATTCAATAAATTGTCATTCTTTCGACAGCTTCCTATTTTGGGTCACAATATCTCATTTTCGAAGTTGTTTGAAATGGAGATGGGATTGGATAGCAGTTAAAATCTTTGAAGCAGCTAAGGGCCAGATTTACGAATTAATTTTGTTATGGCAAACTCTGCGACTCATGAAATCAGTTTTTTACAGCTGCAACATGCCTATTTCCTACCTACTAAACCCATTTACAAAAAGTGAGAACATGTTTCCTACGCGTAACATGGATCTTGAGACCCATACCAGTCCGTAATTAGGAAGAAGCATAAACAGGGTATCCCTTCATAATTCAAAATGGATATGATATGTGTCAGTTGTTTGTGATCACAATTCTGGTAACAAACCATTGAACAGCTACTCACACCACAAAGGGGGTAAGTGATTCACAAAAAAGAAAAAGGGTTCCTGGACCCCTTGAGGATCATATTGCCAGCCCTGGGAGTAGTATGCAGTGGTCTAAGGCCCACTGTCTGATCTTCATGATTGTTTCCTAAAATGACAACCTTTAATTTTATTAAGCAGCACATTTCCCTTTATCTGATTTGTTAAAAAAAAATCTTATTGTGAATGGAAATACAGGGGTGGTGGTGTGCAGTCCCTTGCAAGCCACCATCCTTGTGTTTGTAACCAGTCCCAGAGGGAGGTCGCAAATTGCAATCTTCCTAATTAATATTCATTAGGCCGGTCATTCTGCAACCCCTGCGAATTCTGATTTTGTGACTCGACCTATTTTTACATAGGTCACTTGACAAAATCAGAGTCTGCTCGCAAAACGTTGGTGCGCTATTTGCGACCACTTTTTGCTAATGTACTCTTAGTACATCTGCCCAAAAATCGTTTAGGATATCCTTATGTACATTCAAATGGTCAATTGTAAATTATGAATTGCATGCTGCCAAATAATAACGGAATAGGTTATGATCAAGCTTTTAGGTTCTCCGAGATTTGATTAAGCATTGATCCTTGATAGGCCGTGGCACTGCTCGATTGACATTAGAGGAGAAATAAATTGTGTGGGATTTACGGTCTATTTAGCGGCATAGGAAACAGTTGCACATCATGCCTGTTATTATATTGTGGTATTCTGTAATGATTTTTTTATTTCCGGCAAGAAATTAGCATCATACTGTGCTGACACATAAAAGTTATTTATGGTATATATTCGATTCCCCTCTTCCATGAGTAATTTATACACTTCATTAGTCAGCTGTTTTCGATGTGGTATCTGTGGCACTAAGGGATTTGAGGAATTGGATGACCATGCAATTTCATTTCTTATTTTTTTAAATCATCGAATTCAAGGATTACTAAGGATATGTATATGGAATGCATATAACATTTTTTGAAGAAGCATGTATAAAAATCAATACAAAAACATTAGATTGATTTTATTTGTTCTAGAGGGAAGACCAAATAAAGAAAAGTGTAAGTTTGAAAATTGCAGTTCCACCAGTTAGCACGAAAACACAAGAAATCTCTCTACCTCCTTAAAAATTAATCTTGATAAAATTCCGTTATATACATTTAAGACTTTTATATATTTTCTAGTCCACGCAGTATTTTTCAAATGTGATAACCGTTCCGATTCTTTTAACATAACTATATTTAAGTTTCTTTGTTCTAATGATTTTTTTATACCAGTGAGCTAATACTAGGGGAAAGTCCACTTTCCATCTCTGTATGATTAAAGATCGAGCAATTAGTTTATCAATAAATACCCATCTATGGTCATACGTGGCCAGTCCACTACCCAATGATGTATATCCCAGCATAGTAGTCACAGCATTGGACTCCTTGTTAGTTTGAATTATCCTGGAGATGAAATTATATATATCTCACCAAAACCATCTAGGTGCGGGAAGGCCCAGATCATGAGTTAACAACTTTCAATATTATCATTACAGCATCTTAGAAATGTATCCAAATTCATAGTTTTATACTAATGTTGCGTTTCAAGCATGAGTTAGAACACCCAGGTCCCAATTCACAAAGGTAAACTTAGACCTGAAGTCTAACTTTAGACCTTAATTTTAAGGGCCTAATTCACAAAGATAAACTTAAACTTCAGGTCTAAGTTTACCTTTGAAAATTGGGCCATTAGACTTCAGGTCTAAAGTTAAACTTCAGGTCTAATTTTGCCTTTGTGAATCGGGCCGTTAGACTTCAGGTCTAAAGTTAGACTTCAGGTCTAAGTTTACCTTTGTGAATTGGGCCGTTAGACTTCAGGTCTAAAGTTAAACTTCAGGTCTAAGTTTACCTTTGTGAATCGGGCCGTTAGACTTCAGGTCTAAAGTTAGACTTCAGGTCTAAGTTTACCTTTGTGAATTGGGCCGTTAGACTTCAGGTCTAAAGTTAGGCTTCAGGTCTAAGTTTACCTTTGTGAATTGGGACGTTAGACTTCAGGTCTCAGGTCTAAGTTTACCTTTGTGAATCGGGCCGTTAGACTTCAGGTCTAAAGTTAGACTTCAGGTCTAAGTTTACCTTTGTGAATCGGGCCACCCAGTAGAATAAAATTGCAACCCCTGGAATTAGACCCTCAAAGAAAAGAAAAAGTGAATTCACAGATTTCACACCAGTCTGATCGGATGATCTATTGCAACTCATATATGTATGCAATTTTCTAATACCATAATATCTCCTCCTGAGAATAATTTTACAATGACTATGACATATTCAAGGATGCCCTTAAATGTCCAAGTTCTTTTCATATTGAAGGAGCAAGCAAGGAGTCCAAATGTTTTCTGTAGCACACTGATTTGAAGCAGGCTGACTCGGTCCCAGATGAACTATTTCTTTACATGGGTGCTCGTGCAACACAAGTCCGATCTTTACAGCACACAGCTTTGCAGGCTGCAGTGCCAATCAACTTTTGCATGGTAGCACTATTTTGCTGAAGGAGTTAATGTAAGAGCTGCACCAAATTTACTTTGTTCTGTGGTGGGCCATATGGAAGTGCAAGTGCAAATGCTCAGAGGTTTTCATACTAAGCAACAGATATGACTAAAATAGTGTGATCTTGCTTTGTGTGAAATCTCAATGTCTAATGAAAACAGTGACAAACAAAGTGAAATATGGCGTTATGTGCCTATCCATAGAGTGTGTCATTTGTACAAAGTGACACATTTAACATTGTTTACCCTTGGATGGTTGTCCTTGGAATGGAATTTGTACTGCAGGATCTGCCATAAGTACAAATCTCATGCAACGCACCATTGGCTCACTTTTTCACTGGAACACCATGTTTAACATTGGGCAAAAATGTTTTTTTCCAGTGTGAGCTAGCTGATGACATCATTGGCAGGCTACATTTACTAAAAGTGGTGCTGTTCAATTGCTGGACAGTTTTTTTAACCTTTCACTAAATCTGGTCCCAAACGTGTTATGCAAAAACACTATGGGACTCTTATAGAGTTTGGTAGAGTGGATGAACTGCCACAGTGTACATGGCAAAGCAATTTTAAAATTGCCCGCTTATGCATTGGAAACCAATGCAACAGATTTTGCACTGGAGAAGAAGGTGATCTGTTTGAGGTGCTGCAGATCAGTTTCACCACTGTATTATGGATGGTCTGTAGATTAGAGAACAGGTGGTCAGCCATTCCCACATATTATGCGTTCCTATAGCTCAGGCAACTTATAAAGAGAGCCTCGACAATACTACAGTGGCAGCGTATCAGTAAACCGCTAAAGATCTTACATAGAACGCATAGGATCGAGTAGCAGGTATACCACAAATGGTTGAGACCTTGTTTTTTATTGAAAGTTCTTTATCTATAATGATTCCAAGATTCCTGGCAGAACTTTTGTGAATAGGGGCTGGGCCCAACAAAGAGGGCCACCAAGAATTCGACCAAGTGGAATCCCCCTTCTCAAATAAGATCACTTAGGTTGCCAGAAACCGACTTACCGTGGAAACTAGATACTGTTAAATACCTGGGTATCTATATAGCGCAGGCCCAAGACTTAAACCTGGGGAGGGTTATGCGAAATCTTCGACCCTCAATCGAGTTTTGGAATTCACTGCAGCTATCCCTCGTAGGAAAGATAGCCCTTATTAAAATTATAGTGTTACCCAGATGTTTATACGTCCTTCAGGCAGCAGTGTACGAGGTCTCATACCAGATTTTTAAGGAGCTGGACAGTCTTTTGATTTAGTTAGTATGGGCATTGAAATGCTACAAAGAGGGCTTGGCAACCCTGAAACGGGAATGGGAGCAAAGAGGTCTGGAGGTCCAGGATCTGGAGTTGTATTACTTGGCATCCCAGCTCCAACACGCCGTCTACTGGTTTGATGTAGATGACAACTGGTAAAGATTGCTATTGGTGGGAACACATGGGGGACATCGGCCCAGCGAACTATTACTGAGGGGCAAAAATGTCCAGGAGTTATTATCCCATGTAATCCGACTATTATGTCGCTCTGGGAGCGGACGGTGTGGAGGGTACTGAGGCGGGCCCCATATGCCCCAGATTTGGATTTGTGGATGGCGCGCCACTTTGCCCAGATTGCGCAGACTATGTCGACGGATAAGTGGAGGGAAGGCAGCTGTATTATGCTTTCTGATTTATATCAGAGGGACCATTTCATCACCCTGCAGGATGCCGCTGATACATTCGCGCTTGGGCATGGGCAGTTCTTGCAGTATGCGAAGATAGCGGCAACAGCTCAAAAACTGTGGCCGATGTTCCCGGAGGCCTCCAATCCCACGTCCACCCTGGTCTCTATCCTTTCCCAGGCTGGAGGGCGTAGACACGTAACACACATATACCAGGCGCTCCGGGGCGGACAGTCAGGTGAGGACATTTTTGGTTGGAAGAAACATGGCAACAGGAGTGTGATAGGCCCTTCACTTCTGAGTATTAGGCTAAAATACACAAGGCAGTCAGGGCAGTGTCTATAAACCCTTGATTCAAACTTGTGCAATATAACTATGTACACTTAACCTATTTGTCTCCACAGTGACTCCACACTATTTATCCTAACAGGACCTCTGCGTGCCCCAGATGTGGTCAGGATAGGGCTGACTTCATTCAGATAGTGTGGTGATGACCTGTCATTGCACTGTACTGGGCAGAAGTGCTATCCCAAATTAAATCTGCAATGGGATGGGAGGTTTCTAATACAATTCAACAATGTCTGCTGGGCCAACTCCTAGCTAACCCCCCAAAAAAACTGAGCAGGCGCTTTTTGACGATGGGCCTTGTGGCGGCCAAGATGCGTTTCGCAATACGGTGGCCTAGCCCACACACCCCCCCCCCCCTGGATACAGAACAGGAGGAGGGATATGACTGAGTGGGTGGGCACTGAGGAGGCCCACATGCAGCGCACGAGGAGAGACGATAAGTTGTCAAATGACCTGCTCTCTTGGGGGATGATGACACATACACTGGCTGCCCTGCCTCGTTGTTGACTGTCGAGCCCTTCCCACCACTCTTACCTGCACGGGCCGCTCCTGCCTGTCGGAGGAGGATGTAGCAGAATGAGGGTCTCCCTTTTTGTCTAGGAGGGGCAGTTGCAATGCTAAGGGGGAATAGATGCGTAATGTAGTCCTCACTGTGGGGGTACTATACCAAATGTGATGGTTGGGGATGTGCCCCTCCTACTGTGAGACCTAGCTGAAGAACCAACCGGCTTATACTATACTACAGATTCTACACAATGTATTATATATGTGGAAGCTACAGGTGTGGAGGGAGTGGGAGAGGGGAGTTCTTTGGGGAGTTATAGATGCATTGCAGAAGATATGTTATGCCTGTGCAGGTCTAAAAATGGGGGACCGACATACTACATCCGTCACCAATGTGAATAGATATTAAGCATGCAGATTGTACTTGGACCAATATTGTGACACTCACATAGACGTGTGCTGACTAACCTATTTTTTTCAGAAATGCAAATAAAGACAAATAAATAAAAATAAGATCACCTCGGTCTCATCTCTGTATAGTTTTAGACAGTGAGCCAGCATCTAGGTGGCTACCTCCAAGAGGCATCCAATGAGGTCCTGTTTTGCGGCCTCTGCATTGTCCACTATCGAAACAATTAACTGGGTTTCGTCAATAGAAGAAATAGAGTTGAGGCCTTTGGCCCGAACTATGGCTGCCATAGGAGCCATATACAACTTATATAGTGTTAGGATTAGGCAAGGCACCCATGGGACAACGCAGGTGAGAAAAGCGGGAGCCGATCTAGACAGGGAGAAATGAACAGATTGAGTGCACCCCATCAGGAAGTATTAGAACACTGTGTTGAGCGTTGCTGATAGGTCCAAATCGAGGAGGACAGCTGACCTGCCCTCTTTCACTGAAACCCTGATATTATCCATAATCGCTAGTAATGCGGTTTCTGTGGTGTGATTGCTCTAAAACCTGCTTGAAAAACATCTAATATGTTGTTGCTTTCTAAATATTGTGCGAATTGTCAATTGACAAGCTTTCCGAAGACCTTGGCCAGGTAGGAAAGTAACGAGATGGGTAGAAAATTAATCATATCACAAGGGTTGGTGGCCCTCGGGATTTTTATTAAGAGAATTGCCAGGGCATTTTTTCACTCATTGGGTAATCTGGCTGACTCAAGGGAACTATTAAACAGTTCCGTCACCGATGTTCTGAGCAAATTAACATTTGTTGAAAAAACATGAAAGGGACAGGGGTCATCTGGGGACCCCGATTTGACCATGGTCAACGTTGCAGCCGCCATGTCTTCTGTTAAGGTTGTGAAACTGTCACAGACAGCTGGTGGGAGTGGTGGGGGAAATACCACTCAGTTGAGAAGGAGTCAGTGCTGACAGGAGGGCTGCTCTTGAAATAGTCTGCTACGTTAGAACATAGGACGTTTGACGCAGGAATGGACTACTCAGAGGTCGATGGGTGGGCGAATTCTCTTGCTGATTTAAATATTTCATTGGCCTAATTTTTGCTCTCTTCTTTTCTAAGAGGAAAATATTTCCCACGAGCCTGCCGTATCTTTTTATGATAGCTAACAAGTTTGGTCCTGAATTTAATTTTGTCGTCCAGATTTTTTGTCGTAGGCCACTGTCTTTCCACACGATTTCAGTCTTTTTTGCATATTCTGAAATACGGGATATACAACCTTCTAGTGCCTGAGGTTTTCAATTGTTTTCTGGTTTTTAAAGGGACTAATGTATCAATGTCTTTTTTTCCATTGCTACATTAAATTTGAACTGCTAAATCAACATTAGTGGTGTGAATAAAATTAGGCAACTGTACTTCTTTTGCATAATTATTGTCTGTGATCTTTTTTAAGGCGCTGTGCTTGGGAAAGCTGCATCTTCTATTGGAGTGTAATGTATGATCCCTGGAAAACGTGAATTTTGATAGACGATGATCAGTCCCTGATAAGGAGGGAAAATTATCCACTCTCAGCTAGCCCATATTTGTAAAGATTAAGACGAGGGTTTTGCCCAGTAAATGTGTGGATCCAAAACCTTTTTGAGATAAGCTTAATGCCATCATATCGTCTCTGAGTTTTATAGTAGCTGCATCTGAATCTTTTTCAAAGTGGAAGTTGAAATCACCAATACCTATAAAGTGACCAAACTTGATAACAACAGGACCAATAAGTTCTACAAAAGCAGAGCTATTTTTTTCTCGATACAGGAGCTCTTTATATTAAAATTCCTTCCACTGAGAATGAGCTCTTATAAGATATTTAGAAAAATATTAGCTCACTATCATTCTGTTTTAATGAGTCTAATGAAGCGCAACAGAAAACAGCATGAAGAAAGCAGTGCTACCCCTCCTATTTTATCTTTCTGATCTACTCTGATGATAATATAGCTTTCAGACAAAGCAATGGCTATATCGGGATTGGTAGCCTAATTAAGCCACCAAATAAAGCCAAGATTCGGAGATAAAACAAATATCCAGGGCCAAGTTATAACAAGTCCCAAATTTGAGTAAAGTGTTTTGGCAAGGACCTAGCATTGAAATAAATGCACTGGATAGAGCAGGGTTTCTTAACATCTCAGGGGGATATTCTCAAGAACGTGTGATAATTATCGCAAAATTAGCTTAATGCAACTCTGCACATCGCAGTCCATCGCGGGAAAATAACACAGTGTTAACGTTGTATTCTCAACACGGCGGTACCATGCGATAGTCTCACTCTAACGCATCAAATGACCGCGATAAAATTACCGTGACGGCAAAAAAAGTGAAACACGAACGCAAAAAAAGTGGCGATGTGGCCAACCGCGATAAAAAAAATCAGCGATAACCAGTGACAGGCATGCAATTCCCACGCGTCATGCGGGAAAATGCACTATAAAAGCACCGAAAAACACAAACAAAATAATTAAAACTGCGCAGCAACATGGAGGAAGCCGGAGCAAGTACAGAGGACGACCAGAACCCCACAAGCCCCCAGGAGGACCAGCCTGGGACCTCAGGGTCACGGAAGGGCAAGGAGAAGAAGACGAGGTTCAGTCTGCAGGAAAACAGGATCATCATCATGGAGGTGATAGAACACCACCAACAGCTGTTCGTCACCTCCAACGTGTCATTGGCAAATAAAAATGCAAAATATGGCAGTCCATCCTGGACAAGGTGAATGCAGTCGGAGTGAGGAGGAGGACAATTGGAGAGGTCAAGAGGCGCTGGAATGATGCGAAGCGCAAAACCAAGAAGAAACTCGCCGACAACCATCAGGCAGCAATGCAGACTGGAGGTGGCAGTCCAGCGGAACACCAGGAGCTGGATGAGATGGAGGAAATGGTGGCCAAAGTCATCAGTGGGGAGACGGTGGCAGGAGTTGGGGGTCCGGACACTGCTCGACATGACCTGTCAAAACAGCACCAGGGTGAGTACCGAACACGGGCTGGGGGGACGGGGGGAGATGGGCACAATGGCACACATGCACAATTAAGTAGAGCACACTGCACACCCACAATGACTCTGGATCATGTCCCTGATCCCCTTGGCACACTGCAGCACACATACAAACAGCAAGTAGGCCCCCGTCCACCATGGGCACAAAGGGGTCCCTCCCCACACGCACCAATCTCACAACCAACCCATGCACACGTGTCAAAACCAGCAAAGCTGCGTGTCTGTGAGCCACACTGACAATGCAAGTGACACTGCATGACGAACAGCATGGCTGCAGTCCAATTATCATGACATGGTGCACACCACGACACTGAGGTGGCTGAGTGTGGAACACATCCGTAAAGGAGCAGGTCACACCCTGACACATCCACGTGCACAAACAACCCCTGACGTCAACAACACATCTGCAGATAAACCATGCCCAAGAGTCCAAAATCCGAACCAGAGCCAAAATTAGCCAAGTCTGCAACATCTCAGCACTGTAGAAGCACAGAAGTCAAAGGCACACTGCCTCAAAGGGATAAGGGGCAGCAAAATCACAGCTGCAGGGGCGACTCTCCCACAATGCAGCACACACACATAGCAATAACAGCACATCATCATTGACGACAATGTGGTACAAAGTGCAACACTCTCACTACAGATCAGAGGACACAACTGGTTCCGCTTGTGTGTAGAAACTGGCCAATCACATCTGGCATAGCAGGAAACTGTGAGATGACAATGTACATGTACAACCTCACATCCGTGATGTAGTTCAAATGTCCACTGTCCCGCATCAAATAGTCAGCTCCTCCCAAACAGTCACAATGTGCATTGTCATGCAGTCTGTATGTAAACTCAAACAATGTGTCAACATACATGTCAACACAATGTTAAAATGCATCTGCCCTTCACATTGCAGAGGGACAATCAACACCTCCTGCAGAGCAGACCAGACAACTCAGCAGTGATGATGAAGAGGACCTCCACACCTTCGACACCAACGCCCTACAACAGCTCATGGACAGCTACGGCAACCCACCTCCAGGAGCAGGGCAGCCCAGCTGCATTGAAGAGACCCCACCCCCTGCATAGACCACACAGCAGGAAGCACCTACCACCATGGCTGGCTCCCAGCACCTCACCGAAGAACACATCGCATTCCAAGGCCATGTGTTAGACTGCCAGAAGGAGGTGGCTGAACAGGTGCGGGTGGGGTTCGACCTCATGGCAGCCAAACTAGATGACATACGTGGGTGTCTAGTCCCATCAGGGACCACTTACACTCCCTAACGGACACCCACAGTTCGCTCCATGATGTCCAACAATCCATGCTCGACATCGCTGGAGTCATGACTCTGAGAGGAGAACAACTGTCTAGTCAGAGTGGCCTCAGCGATGTCAGCCGAGAGTTGGCACAGATGCTGAGGATAATGGAGAACATGGAGTGGATGCATGCGGAAAGAATGGCTGCCACGGATGCACACCAGCGAAAAGTTGTTGGGATCTTCCATGCCCTGCAGATCCTCATCATCGCATTGCTGCCACTAAGGCAGTTGCTGATGAATGCTGCTGGTACTTCTACACACACATCTCCGGCCCCTGATGTGTCAGTGGCACACAGTGCTGCAGACCAAACATCAGCACCCACATGTCAGACAGATGACATAGAGGACGAAGATGCGGGTGATTTCACCTTTGTAGTAAGAAGGAGCCAGTAGCATTCTTCTCCGCCATATGCCCTGTTTCAGCTTGGTTCTGCCCTCTGCACCATGCCCTGTAACAACACCTCCCACTGTCCCCCGAAACACACTGCGACACTCACCTTGGACCTCGACATGGACTGCCATATTTTGTTTGCTTACCAATGACACAGCAATCAGACTGCGGACTGTACTCTTCCTCTTCCGATGTACTTGTCAATCCCTAAATGACTCTGGCTGGCCCTCCACTGGGCTACAATGTAATGTGGGGTTTGCATGGCCATGTACTGCTCCAGCTCCGACACTCCACTGAATGTGAATAAATCATTCAAATTTACACAGATGTGTCATGTCCATAATCGATCAAGTATGAAAGTATGGATGAATGTAAGGACATTGATTGCCCAAAAAGGTACACCCTGGGAAATGAAAGCAATGCGCATGTATGACCGTGACACACATAGGAAGTGAGATGACTGGAAATGTGTGCACTAGCTGTGGCCTCCTTGCTCTGAAACAACAATGGCGCAATTCCTCAACTTTGCCCCACGCAATGTTAGAAATAGGGCTGGGTATGAAATGTCAAAGTCGTTGGCAGGCCTAAAGTAGTGTCCCTCATCACATTTGACAACAGAACATCTCTTCGCATACCTACTCACACTAAACTGGGTGCACACAGCCTGTAGTGATGGACCACATTGATCCACATGGCAAGAATATGGACACCATACTCACATTGCTGAAGACACGTAAGAGCACAGGTTTATCAGCAACTATCCCAACCACTATGTCTGGCTTACAGAGGTGGAGCTGGCAATAGGGACTCACCCCTAAGTGAAATGCGTCAGTCAGTCCCTCCCTGTGTACGGACAATGCTCATTGAGGCACACGATTTGTCATTCTAATCAACACTCATCACAGTTGAACACTAGTGAATTTGCGTAGACTTTATTGCCATGTGCGTGTCAGTACGGGCAAGACAAGGGCCACAACATGCAGACCAATGCATCAGACACTAACAGGCAGCATACGGTCACGGTACAGTTCCACGTGACAGGCGTTGTGCATGCGCCCGGGATTCTGCCAATGTTCTGCCATTGCGCTGGTGGCTATCGTAGAACCGGCACTCTTCTGACCTGCGGCAGTTATGTGGATGATATGCCACAGCTCGGAGCAATGAGTCGTATGTGTGTGCAACGTTTGGACGTATGGGTTGTTGTGTACGTAAATGTCAAGGGCATTCCATGCAAGAGTACCTCGAGCAAGGACTTCTGTGTGTGGGGTGTGGATTGGTTGGTCTATCATTAGCGCTGTGCGTAGTGTGGGAGTCGTCATCATCTGCTATGGTATCTCTCTCAGGGGGTGCCTGCCGCATGCAAGACCAAGGTCGGAGGTGCAGATGTCCTTCCGCCTTATGTATTGAGACAAAGGAGCTTTCATCCCTAATGTTAGTCTGACTACTGCTTGCATTCTGGGAATGTGATGTGGCTTTCGTGCTGCAATTGAGGCTAGGCCTTAGGCTTATGGTGCACCAATAGCGATACACACACAACAGTTGTCATGCACGAGCCAAGAGCCCGAGCGGCCTTGCCCTCCTTGTACAATCCCTTCGTGCGCGGCCGCCCTCTGGGTGCATGCAACATTGCAACATTGTCGATTGCGAGCCGTGTGGCGCAGACACTGCAACAGAGACACACGCATCAGTTGGTTTCCTGTCCAGCCCAGAAATGAACCACGCCCAGAGCCCAGGGATAATTATTCACACCCCTACGCTGGCCTGGCGTATGCCGACCCAGCCCACTCGGCTTACGTATAAAGGGGGGAAAACGACGCTACGTGTCCCAGTTCTTCCCCACTGCCGGAGGTGACATGGCTGCGTCCGCCTGGCATATCACGAGACTCAATCATAAAGGGTCCATGACTTGCGTTGCACAGAGTTGGTAGCACCGGATACACTGCGGCCGGCACGGGCTACCACCACGGGACGGTGACTTTCGGTGCACTGAGGTAGGGGCACCTTAAGTGCTGAGCGGGTGTACAGCCTGCGATGATGCACCGTCCTGGCAGTCCGGACTGGTAAGGATTTGTGTGAGCCCTGCTGGACCGCAGTGTAGGCCTGAGCCAGCGGGCAGTGCGGGCCTACCGCCACGTGGCGTTGCCTCGCGGTTCACAGAGTTAGTGGCACCTATAGGCCTGAGCGGGTGTGCAGCCTGGGATGATGCCGTGTGCACTGATATGATCTGTGCCATTGCGAAATCAAGACCCAGAATCACATGTGTGACCTGGTGGCCCGCTGGGCAGGGCTGCATGATGTGGAGGTTGCCAAGGTCGCGGGCCCCGGGCTTGGAGCTTGCACCGGCACGTGGTGGGCCCTCTTGGAGACACGCTGGTGGCGGAAGGTGAGTAGTGAGGCCTGGGTGCGCAGGGGCGGGCAATCACCGCTGGGCGGCGGGAGGGGCTGGGGTGCAGCAGCCTGTGTGCGCAGGGGCGGCCAAGCGATGATGGCGTGTGCAATGATATGGACTCTGCCATTCATAAATCTGGACTCTGTTTCATATAAGGGACCTGGAGGACTGCAGTGTATACCGGCACGTGGTTGGAGACACACCGGTGGCAGCAGGTGAGCAGTGAGGCCTGGGTCCGCAGTGTCGGCACTCTCTCTCCCTCTCCCTCTCTTCCTTTCACTGTCTCTCTCTCTTCCTCTGTTACTCTATCTCTCCTTCTCCCTCTCTTCCTTCCACTGTCTCTCTGTCTCTTCCTCTGTTTCTCTCTCTCTCTCCTTCTCCCTCTCTCCCCCTTTCTCTCTCTTTCTCTCTCTCCCTCTCTTTCACTCTCTCTCTCTCTCCCTTTCTTTCTCTCTCTCTCTGTCCTTTGATGAGCGCATGACACACCTTCTTATCTTCATTTTTGTCTTGCAGGCTGTGTCTTACAGATTGTCCAGAGAAGACCCGCCATGACTCTTCCGAATAGTTGTTTTGAGTTAAATTTGAATAAAATAATTTGTTTGGAAATTCAAAGATGAATGAATGATTCTCCTTTTTCTGACCACACATGAATGTTAATTGTTGTACTTGTGTGACATCAGGCGAATTGTTTTGTTCATGATTTCGTAAAGTTGATGTAAAATATCTTTGTCTGGGGTAGGGCCCCGGGGAGGGGTCCTGGGGGGGGTGGCGGTGGGTGTTGTGGCCCTCTTGGGGCTCCGAGCCTCATGATCAGTAGCTCCATGGCATCTGTTGTTCTTCAGGTGTGGCTCTGGTCTGGGCTCCCTTTTGTGGTGCAGGTTGTCGTCCGACTTAACACCAGGTAAGAGCAGGTGTTAAATCCCTGCTGCTAACGCACCTTATCGCCTGTTTTGGGATCTTATCGCCGATCTGGCTGGTCGTAGAGAATATTGCGAAGTGGTGTTTTCACGGCTTTTTGCACAGGAACGCCTACTCTGCATCTCATTAGCGTTAGTTGCCGGTGTCATCCGTGGCGATGTTTTTTGCAGCTGCTATCGCAGGAAAACTGGCGATATCGGCTGTTAGCACCAGCTTGTGAATGGTGCGATAAATCTATCGCTACTTTGGCTGCGATAAAGTGCCGCTAACTCGGCGATAAGTCCTTGAGAATATGCCCCTCAGTCTCTTGGTAAAGTCATCTAATAAGTTTCCCCACTGGTTGTATGGACCTTGATTGTTGACATTAAGTGCAACAAAGGAGCTAAAATCTGAAGTATATAGCAAATGCAGTGAAACCAACATGTCCTGGCAAAAATGACCAAGATGATGGTTCCTAAAACGTAAGTTTAAAAAAAAATCTATTTAATTCAGATGACAGGTTAAATCAATCAGCAGAATTAAAGAAAGCATATCATAAGAGAATACAGATTTAAATAATCATGCAGTCTGAATGTATATATCATAAGAAAGAAAATGCAAAATAGTCTCACATACAACAAACAAAATATTTCCTAAGCAGGCTACATAAACGAACTTCCCGATTCTAATTTAAAGTATCGAAAGTGGTAAGGGATATTCTATGAAGAACGTGCCAGCATCAGATTTAAGGTTCAATGGAAAGAGTCTGAGTATTTAAGCATGAACACTTTAGGTAGGGGAAGTCATCAGAGTCGAGAAGAAGTCTTCTCTCAGTAAGTGTCAGGACAGGGTCTGGTCTACTATTCTAAGGCGCACACAATTAAAGCATGAAAGAAGATTCTAGAAAGCTTCACCTTATCATCTTCCACCAAATAAACCAATCAAAAGACAGTGGGGCATATTATCAACAAACAGCGATGATTATCGCTAAGCGCGTTTAGCGCGGTTTTTCTTTTTGCCGGCCATCGCTGGATTTTATCGCCGAGATAGCGCGTTATTATCAACGCTTATCTCCAAGGCGATAATAAATCCAGCGATAGCGGGGAAATGCGGGAATATCGCATGAAATCCAGCGATAAAAACTCAGCGATAGGTAAAACCTTGATAATATGACATGGTGCACTTAGCCTGACAATCCACCTCCCATAGGATAATATAGCTAAGTCAGGAATTTTGCAGACGTTAGATTCCAGCGTTAATGGGGGCTTAGCGCGATTTTAATTGTCGCTACGCGGGTCTGGGGCATCGTTGTAAATATCGCGATGCTGCATGTATGCTCTTTGCATTATTCATTGTATCCCACACATGTGAGCGAGGTGCGGATGAGGCCCGCAGCCCGACTCTGCGCCCCCCCAGCACGATAACTGCGGCGATGCAACCTTTCTAATCGGTTGCACTTGCATTGTTTTCGCCATTTGGCACCACTTTTATTAACTACAGGCAGCATCTGCCTCGATGCCCAAATCGGTAAAATGGCGGCCCACATAAATATCATCACTCTGGGGTCCACCTCCAGCTTGTTGTTGCGCTAGGCAGAGAACAACATCGACCCCCTAAGGAAGCAGACGATAGGAATAGAAAAAGGACTAAAAACACCAACGGAGCAACAGAAATAGAAATAGGACCACTCCTGGCTCAGCCCAGTGAATGGAAAGAGACAAAGGACTATCCTGCTCGCTCTGATGTCCACTCCAAATGAGGTGGCCATCTTGGACTGTCTCCCTCACGCCCATTGATCTCCCTAACTACTCATACAGGTCAGATTCCTAAAGTCAACTTCAATTACTTTATCTTTTGGTTTCTCTGACGCATTCTTTACTGTTCCAGCTTTACCCCCAACCCATCATTCGCCTGCCACGGTGCAACTACTGCGTCAATCGTACCAACCCACACTCCTCCATCCACCTTCTTCCCCTCCACCCATACCCAAGCCACCACCACAGTTGCTCCATCATCCTCCTTCGCGTCCCCCTCCTTCCCAAGCCATAACGCCCTATCCCATACTAACAGTGCCTGACCCATTATGGAGCTCACAGGCGCACATACTTACACCATCAACTACCCCCCAACCTCTCTAAAAAAGCATCCAAACGCTTTAAACACAATATGATAAAATTACACCATGAAACACCCATCTCTGATCCCTACTTCTCAACAAACAAAGGGCATATAACCACGGATATCATTTTTTACACTAAACAAAGAGCACAATGGAGGAAAGCACTTCTAGATATATTTGCGATTTCCTCCTCTAGGAAAACCGCACATGGTCTCATTATCTCTATCTCCCCCTCCCATATTTTCAAAGCGGCAGCAACCATCACTATATATAATAACAGAACCATTCTCATGCAATCAACAGACCGAGGCCTAAACCTGTTGGATAACATCTTCCCCATTATCAAAGAACAAGTGACAAATCCCCAAACCCCTCCCCAGGCATTTCCCACAAGCAGTACGCAACCTACCACAGCGCCAAATGCTACCTCTAGCCACCCTCCTCTATTATCCCGACCAATACTTACATCCAAGCTCTACACTACCCCCCAACACGCTCAACCCACCCACAAGACACTCACCCCTTCCTGCGGCACCAGTATCTCCACCCACCACAGACTCACACACCACCACACTGATATCATTAGCTACAATTAAGCTCCCCTCACCACTAGATTCCATCATAAAACACTCCCCCCTCACTACTGCTCCAGCACTCACACCCTTAACAGACTTAGCATCCTCCCATGGAGCGAATATACCTCCCCCCATTGCCATTACTACCCCTTGCAAAACCATCTCTCCCACGACCACATCTCCACCGCCCACTTCTATCACTTCGTCACCCCTCCCCGATCTGGAGAAGGAACCAGATAGGACTCCCCATAACAACATAGAAATCGTGCCTCCCTCATACCACCCACGGGACGTATGCACATCTCCTATAATACACCCACCAATCTTGCCCCCACCCCCACCAGATCCTAGACTCGACGAGATCATACTCTCGCTGCAACAAATCAAAGAAGAACTACAAGCTTTATCTGAGGTCCTTCTGAGACAACCCTGGAACACTAGATTTGCACGACAGACTAAATCTAACCTTCACCTAACCCACTCAGTAGTCACTTCGAAATCCTCGACCCCCAGCTGGAAATCAGTTCCTTCCCACAATAAATCAACCCTCCCAATCCGCAGGACTAATCCGCTATCGGAGGAAGATTTACTCTCTCTACTCCACTCCTATGAACCTGCACAACGGATTCACAACATTATGCCCCCAGATAACGTGCCCAAAATGGCTCTCATCCCAGCTATCCCCCCAACGCTCATAGGTCCACTAAACACAACCCGAGAGGCATCATCGAAAACAACCTTAGACAAGTTCCCCTCATTCAGGAACCCAATACATCCCACATCACGCCCCGTCTTAAGTGTATACTACTAAATTGTAGATCGGCCTCAAGACACGCAGCCGACATAGCTGACCTCATTCTCACACAACAACCGGATTTACTAATTTTAACCGAAACTTGGTTAAAGGAATCCTCTACACCCATCATTGACATACTAGTACCCCCAAATTATGACATCATCAGACTGGATAGAATTGATAAGACAGGGGGTGGTATTGCCTGCATACATCGGAATAATATCACAGTAAACAGATCCATCTCCCCTGTATTCCCTTCTTTTGAATACTTATGCCTCAACATCACTAGTAATGGCAAACCAATATGCGCGCTACACACCCTCTATCATCCACCAGGTGATAACCTCACCTTTATCGAACATTTCATGGACATAGTCTCCACTAATGCCGGACATCAAAATACCCAAATATTTATCGGAGACTTCAATCTCCACTGGAATGACCCCAATGATGTAGGGGTCAATACTCTCAAAATCTTCCTCTCTGACCTCGACCTCACCCAAATTTGCAACAGCCCTACACACGATAAAGGTTCCAACCTTGATCTAGTAATCTCTAAAGTCGATTCCATCCAGCTAGACACGATCCAGCCATGTGATTGGTCGGATCATCATATTATCACCTTCCTCATCAATGAAACAATCAAACTCAACTCGGTCCAACCCACAAGACCTAAATATGGAAGAGGGATCTGAAAAACATTGACTCTAACATAATCACAACTTCCAGTTACAACTTACTTCTTCCCCCCGAAGGGATATCCGATGTCCATGATCTCACCAACCACCACTTCAATTCCATGAACACGATACTAAATGAGGTAGCCCCCCTGCAACTAAAGAGAGTCTCCACAAAAGATTCTAAGCCTTGGTACGATGGAAGACTCAACGAGGACAGACGTTCCCTAAGAATATCTGAACGTAGGTGGAGATCAGCTCCATCCGCCAATCACCTCAAGATACTAAGAAAGAAGAGAAACGCATACTACAGAAAGATCAAGCGCACTAAAGCAGACTTCTTCAGTCACCAATTAGATCAAGCGAAAAATCGTCCCAAAAAGCTGTTCGAGTTAATCAAAACTCAATGTAAGGATGCACCTCTCCGCCACCAAGATAAATTAAGCCCACGACCTAACTGTGAAGAATTTGCTTCCTTCTTCACTCAGAAGACCGATACCATAAAGAAGGACCTGCTCAACGATCTAATCACTTGCTCTGTCTCACATACGAACCCCTCACCTTCACTTCTAAATGCCCCACATCGAATCTCAGCAAAGTTCGACCTAAAAAATAATGCATCTTGGTCATCCTTCAATACCTACAATGAAGAAGCTATTCTCAAAATGCTTATTGCCCTGAATCCTGCCAATCACTTCACTGACCCTCTCCCAGCAAACCTCGTTAAAGACTTCACCCTGCTGTTGCTGCCTCTCTGGACCAAGATCATAAATAATTCTTTACGCCAAGGTTGCATCCCCGACACCCTAAAAGCCGGGCAGGTATCCCCCATTCTAAAGAAACCTACGGCTGACCCGGCGGACTTAAACAATTACCGCCCTATATCCAACATCCCTACCCTGGCCAAACTCTTAGAAAAATGCGTACACCTCCAGTTGGTTAGTCATATTGAACATTTTAACCTACTCAACAAATACCAATCAGGATTCCGCGCAGGTCACAGCACTGAATCAGCCATGACCCCTATAATGGACGACGCTCTACAAATCCTAGATCAGAACGGAGCCTGCTTACTCATCTTGCTAGACCTTTCCTCGGCCTTTGATACCGTCAAACACGATAACCTGATAGACCTTCTGAAACACAGGATGGGGTTATCTGGACCAGTTCTAAATTGGTTTACTTCATTCCTCCAAAACAGATCCCAACGATTCAAGGTCAACCACTCCTTGTCCAAACCCTTCCCAGTCTCTTTAGGTGTCCCACAAGGATCTTCACTATCTCCGACACTGTTCAATCTATTCATGGAACCACTCACTGAAATTCTCCACGCGTCTAACGTGCAATACCACATGTACGCTGACGACACACAACTATACCTTAAGATTCACACCATAGAAGACATCAAATCGCTCAACACTACTCTCGGAAAAACTCAGACCTGGCTGGCAGAAAACCATCTAAAACTGAATGCCCTAAAAACCGAATTCCTCCTAATCGCTCCTCCAGCCCAAGTACCTATAATGCAAGACTGGATCAAACACCTTACTGCACTCAACTGCCAACCTCTCATCGTTGACGCAGCCAAATCGCTGGGAATAACACTGGACACAAACCTCAATATGCAAAAACACATCAGCAACGCAACAAAAGGAGCAAACTTTCAGATAAATACTTTGAGAAAACTGAAACCGTTCCTGCCGGAAAAGGACTTCAAACTGGCAGTACAAGCTCTAGTCATCCCAAGAGTGGATTACGGGAGTGTCTCTCTCTGCGGACTGCCCAGAGCTGCAACGGCCCCTCTAAGAGCCACAATCAACGCCGCAGCGAGACTTATCACTGGCTCCAAAAGAAGCTCCCACATATCCCCTGACCTAAAATCCCTTAATTGGCTACCTTTTGAAGCCAGAATTCATTTGAAAATAGCATGTATGACACATAAAGCCATCCATCATAACGCTCCCTACTATTTGGCATGGAAACTGACGCCCTCCTGTGGGGACAGATCTACAAGAAGTGCTAAAAACCTTCTACTGAAACCGCAAAGATTCAACAAGAAGAAAACATACAACCGAACCTTTTCAGGGATGGCGCCCAGAATCTGGAATGCTCTACCCCCAGAAACTAGACTAAATACTTCTACTGTTTCATTCAAAAAAGAAGTGAAATCGCTTCTCATGGCTAAATTCACTTGAGTATGGTCCTCTGCTATCATCCCCAGAAACTAGTCTTAATCCTTCTACTGCATCTTTCAAAAAGAAGTGTAATCACTTCTCATGGCAAAATTCACTTGAGTTTGGTCCATTGCTATCACACGACCCAATGTATCTTCTACATGGAACTTTTAATGCCTAAGGGCCAGCCAGGTACCCGATATATTGTATCTATATTATGCCTGATTTATAGGGAATGTTTGCTATGTATCATATACCCATGTATCTACAATAGGATGTTTATACTTTCATTTACTATCACTGAACTTTATTTTATCTACCTTGTACATATGCAACTAAGACACTTACCTTGTAAAGCGCTCTGATACCCGCAAGGGTCTGGTTCGCGCTATACAAAACTCTCAAAATAAAAATAAAATAAATAAATTAGCGATGTATTCCCATGAAGTTATGTGAGGAACGCCTACTTTGCATCTCATTAGCGATGCGATGCTAGGCGTTAGTAAAACGGGTGCTAGCACAAGGAAACACGCGCCAAAGCCTGTTAGCGTGTCCTTGATAATACTGCGATGAAATTATCGCCGCTTTTTGCCCGAAAACCGCCGCTAAAGCGGCGATAATGGGCTTGATAATATGCCCCAGTGTTCTCAGGGAGCAGGCGGACTCCCAAGTTTCCCAGCTCTTAACGAAGAAGTAATCATCTGGCTGACCTTGGATGGAACATCAGTCCGGTCTGCCTGATACAGGATGGTTTTCCCCCGATCTTAGTTTTTATATCCGAGGCCAATTTGTAATTGAAAAATTCAGCCCCCCCCCCCAGTCTACCAAACTGAACAATAAGTGTATTCTAACTTCATAAGCATATTGATAAGTCACCTGCAGAGGAGAGAAAAACAACACTTGCAAAACATTTTTATAAAATGGTACTTGTGCACTAATGCCTAGTTACAGGTTAGGCCAAAATTAGATTTAAAACATATTCTAAATGAATACAGTTAACATGAATAATTACATTTTACAAATTACAAACTAGGAAAAGTATACATTTTCTCTCATAGTGAGTACGTTTATAAGGTGGCTCACATTAAAAGGAATATACAGCAATTTACAATGGAGTATTAAGATGCACACAGAGTAATGCATTTAAGCACACATTTAGCATATATGTTGTTTATAAAGGGTTGGGCATTAAATTGTGCTGCTCCACGATACACATGATTTTTTTGTGGTGAATTAATAACTGATGATTGCTAATCATTGGACACTGGGTCTTTGCATTTAGTTTTGTCTGGGCACGGAGGGGCGCAGATAGGTCTTGCCTTTGGACGATCATCACCCGCATTTATATCTAAGCGTTCATCTAGACCCTATCACTTAAACTGGGCGACACACCGCCCCAAAATGGCAGTCACAGAAATCTAGAAGGGGCCAGAAAATGGGAATGAGAGGGCTCAGGAAGAATAACCAGAATGCCCCAAAGTCCATAGTGTATTAATAGATCGAAAATACAATTTCATCATAAAAATATGCAAAACAGCAAAATAAATATATCATAAAAGCAACAATTAATTACATCTAAGAAGGAATATAAAAACCATTGCATAAACAGTTAAAAAATAAAATGATTAGATAAAAACAGAAAATCTTTCCCATACGCCCCAGTTTACAGCAGGTTTGCTATACATTGTCGCCTGACAAAGCATGCTGCATAAAGATATTTGGAAACATCCACCACGCCCACGCATGAAGAATCACTCTGGCAGATTCGAAGGTCATTTATATGGTCTGTCAGGGATACGCGCCTGCAGAGGGGAACCATCCACCTACGTCTGGGGATGGCATATTTAGAGGACAAAAAACATCAGATATTCCTCTGTCAGCAGCAATTGGCAACGTACCATATCTAAACTGCAGACACAGCGTACGTGCGCGCACTGTGCAAATGTAATTGAGGGATTCTTCTGCTTTGGGCACAGATTTACGCATTAAAAAGCACCTAGTAAGTCTCCCCCTATGGCTAGACTGTTCATTTTGGACAGAAATCTTCTCCAATATCTCGATTTAACCATTTGGGCCGCATTTGCCGGGATGGACGAAGGATCTTCCTAAAAATTAGTTAGATGCATCTCCATCATTGCTCTTTTTCCATAATTCAACCACTTCATTTTATTGGAAGATTGAAGTGTGATGATATCAGTAAGTCCCGCTCTAAAGTCTTGAAAATCTCGGTGGCCCCAATACTCACTCAATAGAGCAGTGGTCTCATAGCCACTAATTCGGTGACAGAGTTCATGCCAAGCTCAAACGATAATGGCACCAGTGGGGTTCCTTTCCGTAGCCCCATAAAGGCTCTAATAAAAGTATTCTCTTTGATTCCCAAAGTGCCCAAATTGCTGTTGCCCCATAATTCAGCCACATATAGTGCCACCCCTCACACCTGCATCCTATAGATTTCTGTTGCAACAAGAATTGGAAACCAGGAGGCCTTTTTGGCCATCCTAAGTATAACTGCTGCCCTATGGGGTACCATGTGTGAGCTTTTAGTGATCTGTGGTACACAGGAGCCAGAGTCTGCCAATCGGATCCCCAGATAATAAAATTCTCTAACCCTTTCCAGTACTTCCTTTCTCAGTTTCACTGTGCCATTCACCCTCGATTCGTGGTGTAAATCATCAATTTAGTCTTGGTGACATTGACTTCATGGCTGTAGTCGGCACAGAATAAACAGAAGTTGTCAACAAGATTTTGGAGGCCCGGAACATTCTGCCCAGCAAGAGTAGGGGAACCATTGATACAATTGGTTAGATATTTCACACCATTGTTGATGTAAAGGACAAAAAGGATGGAAGCCAGGATGTATCCATGATGGACGGCCTTATTGATACAAATTGGATCAGTCAGTTTTCCCTCATAGAGGCGTACAATAATCTTTAACAACCACACGGAACCCCCATCTCACGTAGAATCTCCAATAGCTTTTTCCTTGGTACCAGGTCAAAAGCGGCATGAAGGTTAACAGACACCACAAAAAGGTCGCCCCCAGTTATATCCGCAGACATTAACGAGACAGTCACACATACCGAATACTTGGGGCGCACTTGTTCGGATCATAGCCCACTGCTACTTTTTCATCGTCCCCCGAGAAATAGACCTCCGATCCCGATGTGGCGGTTCAGACTGCAGATGCTGGAAGATTGCCCTTTCAGGGAATCCCTGACCTCTTGCATTGACACTTACTTTGCCACAAATGCGCGCTCTGTTTCCTCTGAACTAGTGGAATGGGAGGCTTTCAAGTGGTAGTACGTGGCTATTGTTTGAGCAAGTCGGTCAGAGTGCGGAGAACTTTGTGTGGGAAACTGGATGAGTTAGAGGGGCATCTCCACACACTTGATAATAGGCAGGGGATAGAAGCGACAGCCTTGGCGGATCTATCAGATACTAGAGCTCAGTATAATGAGGCACTAGAACGACTCAGGAAATTCGATTACAAAGATTATCTGGCCAGAGCACATGACGAGGAGGGCAAATCAGGCCGACTATTAGAGAGGTTGATTAAACCGGAGACACGTGGATCCCATTTAAACATATCACTAATGGGGCATACACTACTTTATATGACCCAGAAGAAGTAAATACCCTCTTTTGTGAGTATTACGAAACACTGTATGCGGCCCCACCTTCACCCCCGCTAGACAAAGTTGGGGAATTCCTGGCACCCCTGCAGTTATCAAGACTAGATGAACAACACAGAGAATCATTGGGAGGTCCGGTGACACTGGCAGAAATAAGACACGCTATAGGATCAATGGCCACAGGGAAGACACCCAGCCCTGTTAGTCTGCCAGCTGAATTCTACTCAAAATTTGTCTCTAAACTGGTGCCACACCTGGAAACATTGTATGCCACATCACTAGAACTAGGGCGACTCCCAGACTCCACACAAAGTGCCATTGTGATCCCGCTTCCCCAGACTGCCCCCCCCCGGGGACCCGAGTAGGGGATTATCGACCGTTATCCATGCTTAACCTAGATTTTAAGATCTTGAGCAAGGTGCTGGCGATGAGACTACTACCACACATGCCCACGCTGATCCATGCCAACCAAAAGGGATTTATCCCCTCACGAAACACTTCATATAATCTCAGAAGACTATATTCCATTCTATACCACCCAGAGGCCAGTACACTCGAGCACGCTGCAAATTTATCGATAGATCTCGAGAAGGTTTTCGACACAGTTAGCTGGGAGTACCTCTTTGCATGTATGGAGCGGATGGGGCTGGGGGAAAAGTGGGTGCACTGTGTTAAAATACTATATGACTGCCCAAAAGCTAGGGTTTGAATGGGGGGAACACTCTCTGCCCAATATAGGATCTTCCGCTGCACAAGACAAGGTTGCCCTTTGTCGCCGGTGCTGTTCGCGCTAGCGATGGAGCCATTGGCGGCTCTCTTCCGCCAAGGCGGGAGAGGATTGGGGCTGACGCTAGATGGGAGACAGCATATTGTTTCCCTATAAGCAGATGGCCTGTTAATTTATTTACGGGAGGCAGTGGCCGGATCAGATTAGGCCTTGCGGTTACTAGATAGATGTGCTGCTCTGACAGGACCGTGAGTAAATAAGACAAAGACCTATCTTTTTCCGGTGGCGGGACCGCTCCCGAGGCCCCATGTGCTCCCGACAGACCTTAACTGGGCTCCAACCACGATTAAATAACTGGGCATACATGTCTACCATTCTTTGACTGACCTGTGCGAAGGCAACCTCGACAGAGCACTCCGCTCGCTCAGATACTGTGTAGAGTTTTGGAGTTCATTGAAGATGCCTGTAATGGCGCACATATCACTGACCAAGATGCTTATGTTGCCCAGGTTGGTTTGTCCCCCTGGATTCACTGGTGCGAGACTTAATATGGGGGAGGGATGTAGGAGAGTCTCACTAGCGACATTGAGGCACCCAGTCGGCAATGGGGGGCTGGGAGTGCCCAACTTTGAACTATACTACCTGGCTTCCCTGCTGCAGTGGCTGGTTCAGTGGCTGGAAGGAGCCAATGCGGAGGGAATGTTCATGGGAGACCTGGGCGCCCATCCCACCCTAGTATTGGCCAAGATACTGGACCATAGAGTCATAACCCGCTACATAACCCCCTACAAGTTGACCCTACATACTACGGCATTACAATGCTGGAAGAAAAGCTTGGCTAAATTGCCCGTGACCCCCAAATACTCACACCAGCTCCCCTTGGTGGGCCTACCACATGGAATCCCATGCCAAATTTTCACTTCGTAGCAATTGATAGAATGAGAGGGATTGGGTCTCGAGATAGTGGGCGACTTCTACCGGGAAAAGACGTTGATCCCCTTTGTGGAACTGGTAGAACAATATGGGCTGCCGGTGGGCCAGTTTCTGCAGTATGAGGCCCTATTTTGTACCTTTAGAGAAACATGGGGAGGAGGAGGAGTGGAACCGGAAACACATCCCCAGCTCCATGCGTTATTCACCTTGGGAGGGGCTGGTTACCATGTGAAATGGTTTTACATGACGTTGGTGGAGGCATCATTGCCGACACTGCCCAAAATCAGGGAAATCTGCGATCAAGCGTTAAACAAACAATTTGCAGACCAAGGATCTTTGGGGCCCCAAGTACTGGCCTAGTCAGATGGGTGCTCTTCCTCTGCCCTCCCGCCAAGTTCGTAATTTGGGTTTCATGATCATCGATGATTCATTAACTATGCAACATCAAGCTGTTAAGGTGGCTGCTACATGTTTTACCATCTTGAAATGGCTAAAAAAGATTATTTGGTTGTTGCCGGAGCATACCCAGAGAACCGTAGTCCAGGCACTTGTCACCTCTAGACTGGACTACGGTAACATTCTTTACCTAGGGACCAATAAAGAGGTGACTCGTAGGCTGCAGATGGTTCAGAACTCTGCCGGAAGATTGCTATGCCAGGTTCCTAGAGTTATCTCTATTTCCGGCCATCAGCGTGAGCTTCACTGGCTCAGGGTGGAGAACCGAATTAAGTTCAAAGCCCTGAGCTATATGTTCAAAATCAAAACAGGTGTGGCCCCCCAGTATTTGCAGTCCTTGGTGTATCCCTATGTGCCATCCCGTTGCCTTCGTTCATCCACTCAAGGGAAATTTTTTGTGCCCAGAGTAAGACTATCTCGGATGGGCGGTCGATCATTCGCCTGTCTTGGTCCCTCCTTATGGAACTCCCTCCCTATATCAATTCGGAATGAAACTGTGTATGTCCAATTCCCCAAATCCTTAAAAACTTGGCTTTTCAACCAATAATCATTAAGCTGATATCTGTTCCTTGTCCTGGTTGGCGCCGGGAAACCCTTTTTGGGTAGCTGTTGCGCCTTATAAATTTAATTATTAATAATAATAATGGGACAAGGTCCTGGCTTCCCCCAAGTCCATATCGGGCAACACGAGACTGAAGTACATCCAGTTTAACTATGTCCACATGACATACCTGACCCCACACAGAATTAGAATGATACATGGGGGGGAAATTCGGGCGTGTCCACGGTGCGCTCAGCAGGATGTGGACTTGGTCCACATGGTCCGGAGTTTCCCAACATTGATCCCCTCCTGGGCCGAAGTAGTCCGACAAACAGGGGCGACACTGGGGAGAGATCTGGGTAACACTGGGGAGGCGTATCTTTAAGGCCTTTTTCCCAGCCCGCCAGAGCAGAAGGTAGGAGAAAATTCCTTGACGTGGCCATGGCCCTTGCGAAGAGATGAATAGCAATGGCGTGGAAGACCGACACGTGACCACGAATAGAAAGCTGGAAAAGAGACCTTACGAACTGGGCGGAAGCAGAGATGAGGGCACTTCTTAGGGAGGAAGCGAGGGGGGTACATAAGAAGCCAATAGCAGACCAATGGAAGTATTTGGTGAGAGCCTGGGAGACCCTAGACCTTGAAAATGATGAGACAGACGATGAAGGGATAGCAAAGCTCCTAGATAGACCGCCTGACCATGCATAGAGAGGGAATGGTAGCTGGCAATCAAAACTTAAGCAGGAGAGTGTGCATAACGGTGGATGGGTCAGACCTAGGACCTGAGTGGCCGTTGCGGAGACCAGAACTGTAGACATGGCGTGCCCAGTGCAGACCCAATGCACACACACCCAGACCCTCCACTGCATTGATTAGTAATAAGAAGATCACATACAGAAGCAGGATAGGTACAAGTTGTAAGGCACAAAGTTCTCAGTTAAGGTTACAACAGGCATTGATGAAAATTGGGTATTTGTAAATGCAGGTGCAAAATGAGTGTGAAATGGGAAAAACACGATGTTGGCTAATAATGGGCACAACAACTCCTGGGGAAAAAGAGCTAATATGTTAAAAAAATGTGTAAAATAATGGAAGCTGAGTCAAAATGAAGTAGAGTGTTGAATCCCAGATACAAATAATAGACCGAAACTTGGAATGTAAGAAGCAAACTGGAGCAGTTGAAATTGTAATGCATATATCCTGTATTATGTGTAGAATAACTTTGGAAATGCCAATAAACAAAGTTTAAAAACAATGAAGATTGGGCAGGGGAAAAGATGATTCTCTTTAAGGTCCAATATGGGTTCAGGAAAGGCAAGGGCACTACGGACCAATAATTGAACTAATGCTGGTGGCTGCTAAATACACTTTAGTTAAGCAAGGTCAACTTAGTATGGCCTTTATGGACCTCTCAGCCACATTTGACTGTGTGGTCCACAGTAAGCTGTGGGCTTTTATGGAGTTGATGGGGGTGGAGGTGGAGGTTGCAATCATCAGCTTCATCAGACAGCTATATGGGGGAGCAACAGCAAGTGCGCAATATGGGAAACAAGAGTAGTGCACAAAATTTTATTATTGAAAAGGTTGTAAGACAAATCTGTGTCCTTGCCCCCTTTCTGTTTGCCTTGTACACAAATAATTTGGAAATGACCCTGGTGGAGAGCGCAAAGGATACTCCCTATTTAGAAGCAGCCCTTTTGCCAATTCTCCTTTATGTTGACGATGCAGTGCTCATGACGAGAACCTCAGTGGCCCTACAGAGCCTCACAGTGAAGTGTACACATTTCATGAATAGTTTGGACTTACATGTTAACGAGTCAAAGACATTTGTGTTAACCATAGGTACTGGTCCTAGGAAACCAATGAAGTTCTTCATCGTGAAGAGAAGAATAGAGGTGGTGAACAATGTTATTGTTTGGTAGTCCTTTTCGATAGCAAACTAAATTGGAAGGAGATGGTGACAAACAGGATGAACCTTATGGGAAAAAGTATTGCCGCCATTTCCAGATTCTCTAAAAAACTGGGTTCAAAACCAATACCTGAAATGCTGAAGATTTATTCAGAAGGGGCTAAAGCCATCGCCAAATATGGCGCTGCAATTTGAGGTATGGTGGACATTGGAGAGTTACAATGTAGGGAGGATGCTTTCTGCAAAAAGGTTGTTAGCCGTTCCCAGTTCTTGTTCAAACATTATCTGTCATCTAGAACTAGGCCTACCTTTTATTAGCGATGTGATCTAATTGGCCCCAATTTTACTCTGGCATTCAATTTGGAAAATGGACAGTGTTGGTTTGAACAAATCAGTGGTAAGGGACATTTTATAAATGGAACATGCACGTTTAATTCCCTGGCTGAAATATATAGAAACTACTCTGACATCATTAGATTGGTGCAAATTGTATAACTCTCCAGCTTTGTGCGCCACCTTCCCTAAGTCTAAACTTAAAGAGCTCTTTCTGACTGAGGCAGAAAATGATAGGATAACCAAAAATAGGGCAAAAAGCACATTTACACTACGTCAGACTTTACCACTTATAAATCACCATGCATTTTCATACTTGGGTAGTGTTCATTACTCACAACATCAATTTAGTTTGACACAATTTCATTCAAACCTTATCCCACTCATGATTGGTTTTCCAAAAAACATCTTTTCACTCAACCAGCTGTCCCCCGTCCTTGTGACAGAAGATCCAGACAGTCCAACATGCATCTTTTTGTTTTTTGTTCTTTATATAGGTATGAGAGGAAAAAAGCCATTATTCCATTACTACTCAGATATGATTTTAGGCAATATACACCAGCCATTTGTTTTATTCAGCAACTAGGTGATGTTCATGTTTGTTTCATCCTTGCATCTTTTCTTTGGGCAGCTGTCAAACGTAGGGGTACTCTCTAACTGTGGTTATCATAGTTAAGCTTGCTGTTTCCGATTTTTACTTTATATTACTGTATTTGCATATGATGGAGTTAGATGACCTTTAGTTATGGCTTAATTAGACTGCTTGTATTAATGATGGATTGTAACAGGTATGTGCTCTTAGAAGATAGTGATTTTACGATTCTTAGGAGCCTCATGTATGTCAGTTTTTATCTTTTTTAAACGTGGAAAGACACATTGATTATTGTACTTTTATGCATTTTTACTGATGTGAAATAAAGTTTATTGATGATGATGATGATGAAAAAATGGGAGGAGTTTCTTCTGTGCATTTAGGTTTATGAAATCCAGTAAATTCATTGAGAATTTTATTAAATTCTTTATTTGCACATTTAGCATTTTGAATTCTGTTTGAATAGTACCTTTTTTCTTAGCTTTTCTGATTGCAGACTTGTACATTCTGTTAAGTTTGTGTAAGTGAAGTTTGTCTTGATTGTTATTTGTTTTGAGCCAGGTGTGTTGCAGATTTTGTCTTGTTTTTTTGATTTTAGTGGTATTAGCTTATCAAAAGCTTCCTGGAGCCACTGAATTAATTTTTGAACTGAATTTATCGTGTCCAGATCATTGCTCGATGTTAGTTGTGTTTCTAAGTATTCAAAATTGAATTTGTTCCACAGTCAGTATGTGGTTGCATGTAAGGTGACCTTAGGTGTGGTGATTTCTGGTGTTTTGTGTTGGATAGCTACAAGATGGTGGTACAGCCATGTGACTGGAGTAATCCTTTGAAATGTAGTTCTGGATTTGCACAGAGGAAAACTAGAATGCGTCCAGCGATATGTGTGGGTTTGTGGATGATATGATGTAGGTTCAGTGTGTCTAGACCAGTGATGATAGTTCCTGGATGAGGCATATTGGGTTTGTCAAAGCATATGTTTAGATCACCAAGGATGCATAGGATGGAGTGTAGTGTCATATGGTTGAAACTGTGCCTAGAAACATGTCTGGGAATGCTGCGTTGCTAGAAGGTGGTCTGTAAAGAAGGAGGAAGTTACAGGAGAAAGTTAGTGTAGGGCTGGAACTTGTGATGAGGACCTCACAACCTTGTATGGAAACCTTGTCAGCTTTCGTGAGATTTATTGTCTCTTTAAATATAACAGCTAGTCCGCCTCCTTTTTTGCCAGTGCAATTTTGCATGACCGTTTGATAGGCTGGAGGAACAGCTTCATGCAACACTGGAGCCGTGCCATCTTCCAACCATGATTCAGTTATGAAGAGTAAGTCAGGTTGTGTGTCAGTGAGTAGGTCACAGATGTGGTGCTTGTTTTTAGAGAATGACCAAGCATTTATTAGTAGGCAGTCTACAGATTTTGTTTTGGTGGTGGTGTGACTTTCTTTTATAGAAGAGTGTGTAGTATTATTTGAACTAGTAGCAAGTGCATTATTAGTGTTGGTTTTAACTGTAGCAGGATAGCAATAGTGTTGCTTGTCTATAGTGTGATCCTTGTTAAGCATGCTGAGAAGGCATTTTGTTGGGTCTGTGTGTGCAGGTGGCTGAGATGGTGGTTGCCAGTTAGTTGGTGGGCTGTGTTGTAGAGTAGCCTTGCTGTGTAATAGACAAGGAGATGTGAAATTGGGAACAGTAGTATGTTGTTTATTTTGTTTCTGTCTGTTTAGGGTGGAAAGTGTGTGGGTTAGGGGTGGTGGATGAGCATGTGATCATGTTTTAAGCTCCAAATTGTGCATTGGATGAAAGGTGGTTTAATTAATGTTGGTTGGGGTGTTTGTGGTAGGTGTTGTTGAAGATAGAAAATTAGGGAGTAAAGTTGGTATAGGCTCTGTATGATTTGTGTAGTCATGAGGGTGGAAGTGGGAATTTGTTTCTATTCTGTGATGTAATATAGTATGAAATTGTGTGTGTGTGTGTGTGAGGTTTTGATGTACTGGTGTGAGTAATATGTTTTGTTTTTGTGGAGTAGTGAGATGAGATATTGATGTAGGGAATTTTTGTGAAGGATTTGGATGTAAAGTACTGTTGGTGGGTGGAAGTTGAATGATAATATGGTGATGTGTGTTGGAGGAGAATGTATGTGACGTGTGAGAGGAGATGGACAGGGGTTATTAGTGTTTGTATTAGATTTGGTAGCAGGAAGAGATAATATGTGTGATGGAGTGGAGTGTAAGGATTGCTTGGTTGTGGGTTTTTGGTAGAAGGGGGAGGAGGGTATTGGTCAGGGCCGGACTGGCTGTAGCGGGCACCGGGCATTGCCCCAGTGGGCCGCCAGGGTGGGGGATGGTTTTGGACCCCTGTGGAACTGTTTTTGTTACCAGGGGCCGGTTTTGCAGCAATATCGTCCCCCTGCAACAAAAGCGGCACAAAGCTTTCCCAAAACACCAACCCCCGGGCCTGCTGTGCTCTTTGCCAGGGCCGGTTTTGGGTCCCAGTCCGGCCCTGGTATTGGTGGATGATATGAGAAAGGGTTGAGTATAGGGCTGGTGGTGATGGAAAGGGGTCTGTTAGGAGTAAGTTGAGGGTAAAGCTGGTCTTTTGTATGAACATGGAGTGTGTGTTTGAAGGGACTATGGTTATATATAATGTGGGTTTGTGTTGTGTTGGTGATGTGTGGATTTGATAGTGGTATAGGACAGAGTGGTGGTTTATGTGAGAGTGAAGGTGCCATTGTGTGGCAGTAGGGGTAGAAGGGTGTATAGGTGTGGTTTGTGGGATTTTGTAGTGGTTGTTGAGACATTTAAATGTTGGCAGAGTTTGTATGTTGTACATGAGCAGTGTGTGTTTGCTGAGATTGTGTTTGTATGTTTGTGGCTGTGTATGGCTTAAGGTAGTTGCTGGTAAATGGAAAGCATGGCAGCATCTCTGGCCCTAGTCCTGACCTGGTAAAAACAGGCAACTGCCCTTGTCCTCTACGCCCTTCATCTCAACATATGGACTGAGACGCCCTGGGCCCTAAGGTTAAATAACCCTAGTTTCATAGTGGATCGTGTGGAGTACAGGAACAACATTCAGAATGAAAGTTATTGAAACACCAACAGAAACATTGATCTGGTATTGCTGTATTTACTTGTTTCAACAAATGAGCATCATAATAATGAAAAATTCACACATCAAATGATATGCCTCGGTTTAAGGCTATATCAGTTACAGAAATTCTTCATATGAAAAATAATAAATCATTGATAAATTATGAAAACCAGAGTGACATTTAAGTAACAGGGTTTAGTTATTGAATACAACATTGAAAGTAGCCATGACACTGAAGTAGCCAACACGTGTTTTACGGAATACCCGCTTCTTCAGGGCTCATTCAGTTAATAGAATGCCACACAAAACGTCCAAGATAAAGCAAGAAAAGCACCAATGGCTAAGTAAATGTACGAAATGTTGCATCTTGAGTTCATCCGGTATTATCTCTCATACATGCTCACATCCTTATTCGCGCCTCCAAGCGTTCCAAAATCTGGCAATTACATTAGGACTCCATAGAGAACTTGATAGAGAAGTTGCAAATAAATTGGTGTTACATTGTCCTCAGCAAAGAGAGCACATTTCTGCATGGAGCATCACGTTGTATTTCATCGATGTGGCTTCTTTTGATGTTTTATTCAATAACTAAACCCTGTTACTTGAATGTCACTTTGATTTTCAAAATTTGTCAATGATTTGTTATTTTTCATATGAAGAATTTCTGTAGCTGATATAGCCTTAGGTTGAGGCATATCATTTGATATGTGAACTTTTTATTTTTATGATGTTCATTTGTTGAAACAAGTAAATATAGCAATATCAGATCAATGTTTTCATTTGTGTTTCAATAACTTGCATTCTGAATGTTGTTCCTGTACTCTCCATGATCCACTATAAAGCTAATTTAAAATTTGTCAGCTGGACAAACTGACATTTGTGGGTGAGACTAGTGCAGGGCCATTTCTCAGTTTATCTACTCTCTTTTTTACAAACATTAAATAACCCTAGGTCAGGTGACCTTGCTCCAGTGGTAAGCCTAGCCCAAACCCTATCCAATCAGAACCCTAGCCCCAAACCCTAGAGCCAATGGGAGTCCTGGTCTTATTAACCAATCATAGCTCTAGCCGTAGCAGCCAATCAAAATTCAAACCCTAAGACCTCTAGGTCCAATTGAAACCTTAGCCCTAGGAACCAATCAGAACCCGAGCACTATAAGCCAATCAGAACTCAAACCCTAAGCCCTAAGTTAATGGAAATCCTAGCCCTGGGAACCAAACAGAACCCTAAGCCTATCAGCCAATCAGAGCTCAAACCCTAAGCCCTAAGTCAAATAGAAACCCTAGCCCTAGGAACTAATCAGAACCCTAGCCCTATTAGCCAATCAGAACTCAAACCCTAAGTCCAATAGAAACGCTAACCCGAGGAACCAACCAGAGTACGGATCCAACAACCAGTAGGAAACAATTTTTAAATGGGCTGTTTAGGGCTTAGAGAAGCTCTAATTTCCTAATGAATATCAAATGCAAACACCATGCAAAACATGCACCAATATGCACGGAAGGTGTGACTCAAAACCTAGATTGTGTTCTGTATCTTTACCCATAAAAGCTTTTTTTCTGTCACTACCTCTTTAGCACCCGTGACAGCTTACTGAAGTAGAGAGCTACTGATCATAAGCTGCAGGAGCTTCAGGAAGGGAAAAGATGACTTTCTAAAAGTTACTCTTGCATAATATTTAATAAAATTCTGACTTCACCATTGAGTTCGGCGTTTAATAGATATTAAAAATAGTGGTTTAATCATATTTCTAGCTGGTCCCAATCCAGATCTATCGCGAAATAATATTTAATATTGCTTCACAATGTTTCTCTATGGACCAGCCTGCCTTGCTACAGTGAAAATTGCTTTTGGGTGCTAGTCACTGCAAGGACATGTTAACATAAAATGTTTATGCGTCCTACTTTTCAATATCATGCACCCTGTCTAGTGGCTGCAAGGCCTACATACGAGTATCTTATTAATATTAAAAATCGCAGTTTTCTGCTGTCAAAAAGGGTTTTTTAATGCAGCTGCCAGGCTACAGTGGGTGGCCTGGGTCATGTTGGCCTGTTCACACTGGTGGAGGGCACAGTAGTGCTGTATTCTATAGGTGACATTCAATTTTTCATGCCCTGGGTGTATTTTAGGCACCATATACAATGACCTTCTGTGAAAGTTAACCAATATTGACATGTTTTAGGGGTCAGAGCATATGCGCTAGGGCCTGGTTAGCAGAGCCCCAGTGCTTAGAGTTAAAACAAGCATTTGCAATGCAATAGGTTTCGCATTCATGCAAGTTTGAGCTATTGCCATTGTAAATGACAATGCCTTTTATTTATGTTTTGGGTTTCAAAACATAAATAAAAAGCATTGTCATTTACAATACTAATAGCTTACACTTTCACAAATGCGAGACCTATTGCATTGCAATAAAGGGCCTTCTCGACCGCTTGTTAGATTGTAAATATCAGAGGAAGAAACTGGCCTGCGACGTCTTCAAAGTAGTGATAAATAGTGCAGTGAAGAAGATGTGTAAGTGTTGTAAATTACACAGACACAAAGTGCGAAGTGAGAGTTACATATGATCCAAGCTATAAACACTAACAAAGCACTCCAACACCTTTTGCTCTGTGATTACACTGTCGCAGGAGGAAGAGCGGGAGGGAGGCTATTTCCTGCCCTCTCCGTGATTTGAGTGTTCAGTGTGGCATTGCATAATGTCATTGCCATCTTTGGCGTAATAAAAAACACTCCAGCTGTAGTAGGGCCCTGGCTTCACCTCCTGGTGCAGGGCGGGCTGTGCTTTATGGCAGGCATGGAGGGAGGGAGGCATGGTCTCGGCTGCAGCTCTGGCCTCGTAGAGTGCCCCTGCTATTACTAGTGAGCGAGAGGCGCTGAGGTGGTGGTATTGGTATTGGTGGTGGTGATGGTATTGCTGTTGGTGGTATTGGTATTGGTGGTATTGGTGGTATTGGTGGTGGTGGTGGTATTGGTGGTGGTGGTATTGGTGGTGCTGGTATTGGTGGTGGTGGTATTGGTGGTGGTGGTATTGGTGGTGGCATTGGTGGTATTGGTGGTGTGGTGTTGGTGGTGGTGGTATTGGTGGCGGTATTGGTATTGATATTGTGGTGGTGGTATTGGTGGTGGTGGTACTGGTATTGGTGGTGGTATTGGTGGTGGTGGCATTGGTGGTGGTATTGGTGGTATTGTTGGTATTGGTGGTGTTGGTTGTATTGGTGGTGGTGGGGCATTGGTGGTGGTGGTATTGGTGGTATTGGTGATGGTGGTATTGGTGGTGGTGGTGGTGGTATTGGTATTGGTGGTGGGGGTGTTGGTATTGGTGGTTAAATTAGTGGTGGTGGTATTGGTGGTGGTATGGTATTGGTGGTGGTGGTGGTATTGGTGGTGGTGGTATTGGTGGTGGTGGTATTGGTGGTGGTGGTGGTATTGGTTGTATTGGTGATGGAATTGGTGGTATTGGTGGTGGTATTGGTGGTGGTGGTATTGGTGGTGGTGGTTTTGGTGGTATTGGTGGTGGTGGTATTGGTGGTGGTGGTGTTATTGGTGGTGATGGTAGTATTGATGGTGGCGGTGGTATTAGTGGTGGTGGTGTTATTGGTGGTAGTATTGGTAGTGGTGTTGGTGGTGGTGGTATTGGTGGTGGTGGTATTGGTGGGGGTGGTATTGGTATTGGTATTGGTGGTGGTATTGGTGCTATTTTTGCTGGTATTGATATTGGTAGTGATGGTATTGGTATTGGCGGTGGTATTGGTGGTGGTGGTATTGGTGGTGGTATTGGTGGTGGTGGTATTGGTGGTGTATTGGTGGTGGTATTGGTGGTGGTGGTATTGGTGGTGGTGGTATTGGCGGTGGTGGTCTTGGTGGTGGTGGTGGTATTGGTGGTGGTGGTGGTGGTATTGGTGGTGGTGGTATTGGTGGTGGTGGTATGGGTGGTGGTGGTGGTATTGGTGGTGGTGGTATTGGTGGTGGTGGTATTGGTGGTAGTGGTATTGGTGGTGGTATTGGTGGTATTGTTGGTGCTATTGATGGTGGTAGAGGTGGTGGTGGTGCTATTGTGGTGGTGTTATTGGTGGTAGTATTGGTGGTGGTATTGGTGGTGGTGGTATTGGTGGAATTGGTGGTGGTGTTCTTGTTGTTAATAAAACAGGCTTTTGAAAACAACCCATCAGGTGGCTTAGTGCAGATGACAGGTAACACAGATGTGCTGTTGTCAGCTTCTGCCCATTAGCACACCCATATGTGCTACTTGGAAGTCACATGACTTAATTCGCTAATCATTTCTAAATCCATTTTACTTGGGGGGGGGTTGAAACAGACACGAGATAATGCAGAGTTAAAGTGATTGAAAGCGGGCGCCCGTGTTACGGGGGCGGCTGTGCTGCTTAAAAAAACACAAGCAGTGTCAGCTGAAGCAGTGCATGTCAGGCCTGGAGTAAGAGAAACTCAATAAACTAAATAGTGCTTACAGACTAAATAACAGGTCACTTGTAACAACCAAACTAAAGGGGCCAGTAGCCATGGGAGGTTACAAATAAAGACAAGGCCGTACTAAGACGGACTAACAAGCCTACTAATGAATCCGAAGGCAGCATTTACGAAAGACAATGACACAAGCCAATGAAAAATATGGGCGGAGAGTGGGCGTGGCTTCTCTCCCATTCTCTCTACTACAGCAGTCTTGCAGAGCGAGCAGTGCATGCGCGCTGCTGCTAGGCTCGACCGAAAAAACAGTGTCATCAACCCCCAGAAAAATGGGGCTGCCCACTCAAAAAGAGACACTTTCTCACAATCACATACAATTATAATGTAGGGAGAGAGAACTGAATCTACGCTAAACACTGTCTTATAAAAGATAAACGCCGAAGGAGAGCAGGAAGGAGGCATAAAATTCAGAAGATTCCAGCACTTTCAGTGTCACACCTCTTCATGTGTATACACGTAATGGTTCATCCAGTTCAACCTTTTCCCTGCATTCTGTTATTTGCAATCTTTTATTAATAACTATACACAGGAATAAGATAAAAAAGAAAATAAATCTGGCTTTCTTGCAAAATTGATACATAGGCTTTGGAAGAGTGAGTTATGCCACCTCTGCATTTATTCTGGGTAAATGCAAATCCATATTTGCACCATACACCGTACAAAACAAAGGCATACGTGCAATATGACATATTGAGAACATGCATACAGCACAGCCCTGCATCTAGGTCCAAGTTTCCACAGCCTTAGACAAGTGCTGGAAAACTGAAGTGTTACTATACAACATACAGATGTCCTCACAGGAGCGTACAATTGAGATGGAAAGCTTGTTGAACTGTTTTGCAAACAGTTGTCCTCAGAGGTGAATACAATGGTGCTTGGATGCTACAGGTGAACTATATAGCCAACATAAGTTCTCACAGATGAGTGCAATGGAAATGAAGAGCTGCAATCTCACTATACTACCAACAGATATCTTCTCAGAAGAGTTCAATGGAGATAGAAATCTGCAGTTGTGCTAAACTACCATCAAAGGTTCTCATAGAAAAGAGCAATGGAGATAGAAATCTGCAGTTGTGCTAAACTACCATCAAAGGTTCTCATAGAAAAGAGCAATGGAGATAGAAAGCTGCAATTGTGCTATACTACCAACAGAGGTCCTCACAGAAGAGTTTGATGGAGATGAAAATGGGAAGCTGCAGCTGCGCTGTACTACCAACAGACATCTTCAAAGAAGAATGTAAAGGTCATGGAAAGCTTGTTGCACTATACTACCAACAGAGGTCCTCACAGAAGAGTACAACGGCTTCATAGCCTTTCCTGGGTTTATAGTTACACTTTGGAAGAGTGAATTGTGCAAAAGACACACAACAATGACATCTTGAGACAATACATACTACACTGCGTTGCACCTAGGTCCAGGTTTTCCTCAAACAAGTGAAATAAACATATTCACTGCTTTAATATCATATTTGCCGTGGGCTGACTTCCAGCATGAAACTTTTCTTTTTAGGAATTATGATATGCATCCCAATGGAGAACAGCGACTGCACTACTATTACTGGATGACTTTAACATCCTGGAATTTTTGCACACATGAATATATGTAATTGCAACACTAGTGTGTCAGAAAGAAGTGCAAGGGTTGCAAAGAAGCTGCAGTTCTTCAAGTCGATAACAGCGGTCCCTCTCAAATCAGATAAAACTGTTTGAAATGTCAATCACAAAGCTGAGAGGGTGTGACTTCAAACTAGAAACTTTACTACACATTCTTACTACTCTAATGCCTTGTGCCAGTTTTTATAAAAGATAAATAAATATAACAAAGCTAATTGATAGTGAAGAGTCGATATTGTAACTTACAATAAGTGTCTTGAGTGTTGTGGAAACAGTTGATGACACTGTACTATAGATAGGGACTAGCAGTCATTGTGAAGTACAAATGTTTAAAACATTCTTTTCTTGGGGAACTATTTTTAGGTGTATGTATAGAGGTGCAAGGACCAATGCAGTCACTCAAAGTGAAGGCAGCCAACGACTGACCTATACTTTCTGCTGTGGCGGGAGGGAGTGTTATATGCATGACATCTGAACAGACCAATCGAGAAAGAGTGTTGATTGAGAGCCTCTAAATATGTATGTATTTTTGTATGATATTTTTGGGAAAACAAGAGGGTGGCAAAACAGCTAAAGCCTTTTTAGGCCAGGCCTAAAAAGCAGCACCAAAAATATGTCTAATTTAAAATCTTCTATACAAGTGGAGGATAGCTGTTCCTATCGCGAGAGAAAGAGAGAGAGAGAGAGAGAGAGAGTAGGGTGTTGTTGGACAATCTGGTGATTAGGGGGATCTTCCTTATTGGAAGATTGAGCCCTCAAACACCCGAGTGGGTGCCATGCCTCATCATAGGGCTTAGCTCCTCATGGGGCCTGTGCTGTACTGCCCACGGCCCTCAAGAAAGGGCTCTTTGGTGGAGATCTTTTCTTTCAGCTGTAATGATGAGTGAGGGTCTGTGGAGGTAGGGCAGTGTGTCTGGTGAAAAATTGTGTCTTAAGACTGCCTAAGGGGTACAATTGGGTTCTTTAATCTATGATCCCATTGGCAGGGTTAAAAATAAGGGTGCAAAGATTGTCAGTGGGGTATTAGGGCCATGACAATTTCGCAGTGTGTGATCAAAAGATCAACATGTTTCATGCCTGTGTGGTCCAGGAGTGACCTGTGGCGTTTCTTCAGGACCGAAATAAGTAAGTAAGTAATCCCTACCCTACAGCAGAACAGGATGTGTGTATTTTGAAAGAATGTGATGATCTTTAGGGATACCTCAGATCCTTTATACGTACATGTGAAATCCCAATGAGATCTCGAAGTCCAACCTACATAGAAGGAGAAGAAAATAAAGTATAGAAAGAAGTTTACATTAGTGCAGTACATATGGTAAGTAACTTCCAGAAGACCTCCTGAGAAATCAAGGTAGGTATTCGCAGTCGTGTTTCTTATGTTTAAAAATTGCATGAAAAACATGCTAGGAGCAGAATCGTAGTTCCTTTGTGATTGGTGAAAATAGAGCACACAGCGGATCAGTCGAGTGACATAATAGTGATAACAGACATTATCATGCAAAGACAAACAGAAATATAAAAATTACATTTAGATATATCTCAGCACTAAAATACCAATATAGTTTTGTATCCCAGCTTAGGGTAGGGATTGCTCTTACCCTGCTGGTGTACTGGTCGATGATCTTCAGAGCAGTGTAGAGAACAGCGTGTAAACTGTGGTTTAAACTATAAAAAATAAAAAGAAATAGGATATGTTTAGGGATGGGTGCAAGTGCTGGGGAAGCCTGGGGCATGCTGCCGTAATTGAAGTACTCACATAGTCGCCGCAGAATTTTGCTTGTGGCCTACCCCTCTCGGCCACTCTGTAGGTAGTGTGCTGGGTGAAGGGTGGCTGTTTATATATGCTAATTCCTAGTCAGGTGTGCCTCGTCCACCTGATTATTTCCCTGCTTCTGACTCACATGGTATGGTTCAAACCGATGCGGCCATCTTAACCTAGTCATCTTAAGTGAGAGACATATGTTGTTTAGAAGGAAAAGAATAGTATTGTTTTAGGGAATGCACCTGGCCCTGCCGTACCTGTGAAGGCCAAACCACAGTCTCTGGATTTAGTGATCTGGATTCTGTGTATTGATTGTTTCCTCCATCTGGACTCGTCCGAGCGACACTTCCAAGTCACCTGCTGTGCGAGTCCAGGTGCGGTGGATCACAGGAAAAGTCGGATCCATTTAGCCATCTTGGTGCGATAAAAGATATAACTGAGGCATTGCCTAAAGATCTGTGAACGGTGGTTGTTTACATTACTTCAAGTTGAGTTGTTGTGCTGGGTGGACCATCAGAGAGTAAGGTCCAAAATGACCTATCCTGTATCCCACCCCTAGGCTCTACCAAGTAACGTACTGAAGGAGCACACAGGGGACCCAATGGGTTTGTTGCAGATTCTTTAGTTAAACGGCGGCCATCTTGGTCAATTCCTGCGCCTATGATGCAACTGTGATACCCTGAAGGAATACGACACCCAGGCCAAAGAACTGAGTACCTATTTGGTGTCACGCAACTATCCTCTGAGAATAATCACCCACACATGCAAAACTGCAAGGAATAATAATTGAGAGGCTCTACTAGAGACACCACAAAAGACACCAGATGACATGATTACCTGTGTAACCACCTTCACACCTACATCAAACAAGATTCAGAAGATTATCAGAAAGCATTGGTTGATTCTGAAGTCAGGCTCCCTTGACATTCCCTGTCCTAGATTTGCTTATTAAAAAGAATAGAACCTCAAAGATCCTGTTGCTATTTTGTACCTTCAAATTTAAAAATTCATAACTCAGGTTCTACTGATTGGATTTTTGTCATTTCACTGTAAAATAATTTATTAAAATGAACTCTATTTTTCTAAATAGGTGTTGGATTTTTCTCATGTTGTTTCACTTTATTACTGTTTGTGTACTGCATACATACTTTACACATTGCCTCTAAGTTAAGCCTGACTGCTCTTCTGCCAAGCTACCAGAGCATTAAGCACAGGTTAATTTAGTGACTTTAGTAGTTCACCCTGACAGGGATTGTGGCTGTCGCTTGAGCAGGGTAAACACCCCACCCAACCAAAAACCCAATTTCTCACATTGCTGTTCAGTGGTAGGGTCCAGTACTTGTGTTTGTGCAGTGCCATACAGTTATTTGTGTAAAAACAAATCTCCCACATAAATAATTTGACACCAGAGTTAACCTCTTTAAATTCCCCTGAGTTTTCCATTAACTGTTTTTTTCCTTCTTCTAAATTTATGTACCCTACCTCCCTTTTTTGTACCATGGAGATGGATTTGGGCTGAGCTGCAGAGGCTGTGCAAGGAAAGGGAGCAGAATGCAAGTTAGAAGGCCACACATTTGGGCCTCCAGATAGCCCACAGAACCTATTAGGAAGTCAAGAGGTGGCAGGACACCCCAGAGGAGGACAACCAGGACGGAGACAACTTGGATGATGAGGAGAAGGAGGACCAAAACCTGAGTCCTGAGTTGCAGGAGGTGTACAACACAACCCTAAAAGATGCCCATGAGGGGGCAAGAAGCAATGTGTCTGCCCGGTGTCTGTCCCCAGAGGAGCTTCAGGACAGGAAGGCAGAGAGGTAGCTCAAGCTGCAGCTGGCCAAGCTGAAGCTGGACGCAGTCATGAAGGAGGTTGCTGCAAGGTTGGCACTAAAGGAGAAAAAGGCTGAGGCAGAGAGAGCCTTGGCCAGGGAAAAAGCTGAGGCCGTAGGGGCCGTAGCAAAAAATACACTTCTGCTGGACCATGAGAAGAACATGAGGGAGCTGGAGCTCAAAGCCAAGCAAACCTCAGAATCCAGCAGCAATGGTGGCAGCAATACCCTAGTGTCCACTGGCAAAAAGAGGGTTCACATCCCCAAGGATTTGGTGCCTAACCTTGTTGCAGGGGATGCCATAGATAAATGGTTTGAGGCCTATGAGGTTGCTCTGGAGATGCACAGGGTCCCGGATGAGGATTTAGGGACCAGTCTCAGGAAGCACATTCCCAAAGAATGGAGGGATTCCCTGTTAGCCATAGGGAACGGAGACAGCATGAGGTATCCACTCATGAAGGACAATGTCACCAGGAAATATGGACTTATCCCAGAGAAGTACAAGCAGAAGTTTAATGACATCCAGAAGTTGCCCCAGCAGTCCTAGGTAGATTTTGTCGACCACTATGGCAAAGCACCGGATGTTTGGGTAAAGGGCAGTTATGTCAGTGATTACCAAGGGCCGTACAATTTGATTGTAGAGGAGCACATGTTGAACAATTGTTTTATAGAGCTGCACGGACACATTGTTGATAGTTTGCTCTCTGGCCCCAGGGAGCTTGCTAAGGAGGTGGGTTGCTAGCTCAGCATCATGGTCCACAAGAAGGTATCTGGGGGACTCCCAAAAGGGTGGTCAGGGTTCCCACCAGAAGAAAGAGGGGGGAGATAAAACTAGGAAGGAGTTCTCTCAAGGCCACCAAAATGGTTCTCAAGGGAAAGGGTCAAAATCCCAAACCTGGATATGGAACAAGGGTAAAGGTAAGTTTGTCCCCAAATTCTGAGTACTACCAGTTTGGGCACTCAAAGGGTGATCCCGAGAGCCCTAAAAGGGCACAGCCCCCAATGGTGGGCAGACATAGAGGTTGGCCGGTGTAGCCCTTGGGGAGGAGGTGGCCCCAGTTAGTGTGTGGGAGACAGCTTCGGTTACCCTAGTGTCCCTGGGTGACAGAGAGATGATTCCCAAAGCCCACATGCCTTCTAATACTTCCAACTACAGGAAGTGGGTCACCATCAATGGAAAGAGGTTGGATGCTTTGAAAGACATAGGAGCCTGCATGACAACTGTCAGGTGCCATCTCGTGTCCTCAGAGCAGGTGATACCCAATACATTCCACCAGGTTGTAGTCGCAGACAACTTTGAGAGCCACTAACAGGTGGCTCTGGTTGCATTTGAATTGGGGGGTGTCTCATGTTCTCTTAGGATAGCTGTGAGTCCTGCCATGCCTGTGAATGTTTGCTTGGACATGATCTGGAACACACTGCCTGGAAGGAAGTGGAGCTCAGGTCACAGCTGGAAATGTTGGGGTTACCTGAGTGGGTCTATATGACCACAAGGTTTTGGTTGCCTGGGAGGTGAGCCAAGGAAGCCTGGAACCTGGAAGAATGGCCCAAGAAGCTGCTAAGAAAGGGAACAGCAGGGGGGTGGGAAACCAGCCCCTGTAACTCCCTGGGTACAGATGGATGGGGAGTACATTTCCTCCCTAGGAGACCTACCTGAGCTTGCTGGATGGCAAGTGGAGGGTGGACCCAGCAGGGAGGAGCTCTGCAGGGCACAGAAGGAGTGACCAACCTTAATGAGCATGAGGTGGCAAGCTGAAGCCCAGGCAACTGGTTACACCTCTGGAGATCACATTGTTTATTGGGAGAATGACCTCCTGTATAGTGAGCCCAAGGCACTGGTGCATGAGGCAACACATGTGGTGCTGATCCCACAACGCTACAGGGCCTTCCTACTAGGGCTGGCTCATGAAATTCCCCTGGAAGGACATCAGGGACAGGACAAGACCTTTGCCAAGCTTGTTCCCTACGTTTATTGATCCTGGATGAAGACATCATCAGATACACTTTGCAGCACATGTATCACCTGCCAGGCTAGTGAGAAATTAGGGAGAAAGCTCAAGGCTCCCTTGATCCCTTGCCTGTCCTTGGCACCCAAGTTGAAAGGGTGGACATTGTAGGAACCCTTGGACCCCAAAACTTCCTTATGCAACAGGTTTATCCTTGTTTTGGTAGTCCATGTCACTAAGTACCCAGGCGTGGTCCCTCTGAGGATTGTTACTGCATCTGCAATGGCTAGGGTCCTGATGGGGATTTTCACCAAATAGGGTTCACCAACGAAGTGGTGTCTGACAGGGGCACCAACTTCATGTGAGCATACATGAAGTACATATGGGAAGAGTGTGGGGTAACATTCAGGTTCTCCACACCCTACCATCCCCAAACCAATGAGCTTGTTGAAATGTTTAACAAGACCCTGAAAGGCATGATAATGGGCCTGCTGAGCCCATGAGGTGGAAGGCAGACTCCTCTTACCATGCCTGCTCTTTGCCCACAGGGTAGTGCCACAGAAAGGCATTAGGTTTAGTCCATTTGAACTTTTTTATGTGCGCCTTGTTAAGGGAGCTCCCAAGAAGGCCCCCACCATGATGTGGTTAGCTACATGCTAGCCCTAAAAAAACAAATGGCCAAGTTCTGGAAAAAGGCTTCTGAGAACTTGGAAACTAGCTAGGAAGTCATAAAACACTGGTATGGCCAGAAGGCGACCATGGTGGAGTTTCAGCCAGGCCAGAAAGTATGTGATATGGAGCCCTCCAAGAGTGTTGGACAATGTCCTTTGAGATGATTGAGAGGAAGGGAGAGGCTTCTTGATGGATCTCAAGACCCCCAGAAACTCCCTAAGGGTACTTCACCTCAACCGCCTCAATCCCCACTATGAGAGATTTAAAGTTGCCATCCTGTTGGTGACCGATGATGGAGTGGAATAGCAGAGCGAACCTCTCCTTGACCTATCATCTAAAGAGAAAGATGGGTCAGTGGAAGTGTCAGCCTCCTGCCTCCCCTGCACCAAAACAGCATAAGGGCTGTTAACAGTTGTTGGGACAATTTTCTTCACTGGTTTCCTTCACTCCTGGGCTTCCACACTTGTGTACCCATGACATAGATACTAAGGACAGCCTGCCTGTCAAAAACAAAATCTACAGGCAAAGTGAGGGCCAGTATTAAGGAGGAAGTCTCCAAGATGTTGGAATTGGAAGCGACTGAGCACTCCAATAGTCCCTGGTTCAGCTTAGTAGTGCTGGTCCCCAAAGCTGCCACACTGTGCACCAGCCCTGAACTCAGGTTCTGAGCAGACTACAGGGGGCTCAATGTAGTCACCAAGACTGATGCTCACCCCATCTCCCGAGCTGATGAGCTCATTGATGGTGGTGGTGGTATTGGTGGTGGTGGTATTGGTGGTGTTGGTGGTGGTGGTATTGGTGGTGGTGGTGGTGGTGGTGTTATTGGTGGTGGTGGTAATATTGGTGGTGGCGGTGGTAATGGTGGTGGTGGTAGTAGTGGTGGTATTGGTGCTGGTATTGGTAATGGTGTTGGTGGTGGTGGTATTGGTGGTGGTGGTATTGGTGGTGGTATTGGTATTGGTGGTATTGGTGCTGGTATTGATATTGGTAGTGGTGGTATTGGTATTGGCGGTGGTATTGGTGGTGGTGGTATTGGTGGTGGTGGTGGTATTGGTGGTGGTATTGGTGGTGGTGGTATTGGTGGTGGTGGTATTGGTGGTGGTGGTAGTAGTGGTATTGGTGGTGATGGTGGTGGTATTGGTGGTAGTGGTATTGGTGGTGGTGGTATTGGTGGTGGTGGTATTGCTGGTGGTGGTGGTATTGGTGGTGGTGGTATTGGTGGTGCTATTGGTGGTGGTGCTATTGGTGGTGGTGGTATTGGTATTGGTGGTATTGGTATTGGTGGTGGTATTGGTGGTGGTATTGGTGGTGGTGGTAGTGGTTGTGGTGGTATTGGTGGTATTGTTGGTGCTATTGGTGGTGGTAGAGGTGGTGGTATTGATGGTGGTGGTGATGGTGGTGGTATTGGTGGTGGTGCTATTGTGGTGGTGTTATTGGTGGTGGTATTGGTGGTGGTGGTGGTATTGGTGGAATTGGTGGTGGCATTCTTGTTGTTAATAAAACAGGCTTTTGAAAACAACCCGTCAGGTGGCTTAGTGCAGATGACTTGTAACACAGATGTGCTGTTGTCAGCTTCAACCCATTAGCACACCAATATGTGGTACTTGGAAGTCACATGACTTAATTTGCTAATCATTTCTAAATCCATTTTACTTGGGGGGGGGGTTGAAACAGACAGAAGATAATGCAGAGTTAAAGTGATTGAAAGCGGGCGCCCGTGTTACGGGGGTGACCGTGCTGCTTAAAAAAACACAAGTAGTGTCAGCTGAAGCAGCGCATGTCAGGCCTGCAGTTAGAGAAACTCAATAAAGTAAATAGTGCTTACAGACTAAATAACAGGTCCCGTGTAACAACCAAACTAAAGGGGCCAGTAGCCATGGGAGGTTACAAATGAAGACAAGGCCGTACTAAGGACTGACTAACAAGCCTACTAACGAATCCGAAGGCAGCATTTACGAAAGACAATGACACAAGCCAATGAAAAATATGGGTGGAGAGTGGGCGCGGCTTCTCTCCCATACTCTACTACAGCAGTCTTGCAGAGCGAGCAGTGCATGCGCGCTGCTGCTAGGCTCGACCTAAAAAGCAGTGTCATCAACCCCCCAGAAAATTGACGCTACCCACTCAAAAAGAGACACTTTCTCACAATCACATACAATTATAATGTAGGGAGAGAGAACTGAATCTACGCTAAACACTGTCTTATAAAAGATAAATGCCAAAGGAGGGCATTAAGGAGGCATAAAATTCCGAAAATGCCAGCACTTTCAGTGTCACAGCTCTTCATGGGTATACAAGTAATGGTTCATCCAGTTCAACCTTTTCCCTGCATTCTGTTATTTGCAATCTTTTATTAATAACTATACACAGCAATAAGATAAAAAAGAAAATAAATCTGGCTTTCTTGCAAAATTGATACATAGGCTTTGGAAGAGTGAGTTATGCCACCTCTGCATTTATTCTGGGTAAATGCAAATCCATTTTTGCACCATACACCGTACAAAACAAAGGCATACGTGCATTATGACATATTGAGAACATGCATACAGCACAGCCCTGCATCTAGGTCCAAGTTTCCACAGCCTTAGACAAGTGCTGGAAAGCTGACGTGTTAGTATACAACATACAGATGTCCTCACAGGAGTGTACAATTGAGATGAAAAGCTTGTTGAACTGTTTTGCAAACAGTTGTCCTCAGAGGAGAATACAATGGTGCTTGGATGCTACAGGTGAACTATATAGCCAACATAAGTTCTCACAGATGAGTGCAATGGAAATGAAGAGCTGCAATCTCACTATACTACCAACAGATATCTTCTCAGAAGAGTTCAATGGAGATAGAAATCTGCAGTTGTGCTAAACTACCATCAAAGGTTCTCATAGAAAAGAGCAATGGAGATAGAAAGCTGCAATTGTGCTAAACTACCATCAAAGGTTCTCATAGAAAAGAGCAATGGAGATAGAAATCTGCAGTTGTGCTAAACTACCATCAAAGGTTCTCATAGAAAAGAGCAATGGAGATAGAAATCTGCAGTTGTGCTAAACTACCATCAAAGGTTCTCATAGAAAAGAGCAATGGAGATAGAAATCTGCAGTTGTGCTAAACTACCATCAAAGGTTCTCATAGAAAAGAGCAATGGAGATAGAAAGCTGCAATTGTGCTATACTACCAACAGAGGTCCTCACAGAAGATTTTGATGGAGATGAAAATGGGAAGCTGCAGCTGCGCTGTACTACCAAGACATCTTCAAAGAAGAATGTAATGGACATGGAAAGCTTGTTGCACTATACTACCAACAGAGGTCCTCACAGAAGAGTACAACGGCTTCATAGCCCTTCCTGGGTTTATAGTTACACTTTGGAAGAGTGAATTGTGCAAAAGACACACAACAATGACATCTTGAGACAATACATGCTACACTGCGTTGCACCTAGGTCCAGGTTTTCCTCAAACAAGTGAAATAAACATATTCACTGCTTTAATATCATATTTGCCGTGGGCTGACTTCCAGCATGAAACTTTTCTTTTTAGGAATTATGATATGCATCCCAATGGAGAACAGCGACTGCACTACTATTACTGGATGACTCTAACATCCTGGAATTTTTGCACACATGAATATATGTATTTGCAACACCAGTGTGTCAGAAAGAAGTGCAAGGGTTGCAAAGAAGCTGCAGTTCTTCAAGTCGATAACAGCGGTCCCTCTCAAATCAGATAAAAATGTTTGAAATGTCAATCACAAAGCTGAGAGGGTGTGACTTCAAACTAGAAACTTTTCTACACATTCTTACTACTCTAATGCCTTGTGCCACTTTTTCTAAAAGATAAATAAATATAACAAAACTAATTGATAGTGAAGAGTCGATATTCTAACTTACAATAAGTGTCTTGAGTGTTATGGAAACAGTTGATGACACTGTACTATAGATAGGGACTAGCAGTCATTGTGAAGTACAAGTGTCTAAAACATTCTTTTCTTGGGGAACTATTTTTAGGTGTATGTATAGAGGTGCAAGGACCAATGCAGTCACTCAAAGTGAAGGCAGCCAACGACTGACCTATACTTTCTGCTGTGGTGGGAGGGAGTGTTATATGCATGACATCTGAACAGACCAATCGACAAAGAGTGTTGATTGAGAGCCTCTAAATATGTATGTATTTTTGTATGATATGTTTTGGAAAACAGGCTGGCAAAACAGCTAAAGCCTTTTTTAGGCCAGGCCTAAAAAGCAGCACCAAAAATATGTCTAATTTAAAATCTTCTATACAAGTGGAGGATAGCTGTTCCTATCGAGAGAGAGAGAGCGAGAGAGAGAGATAGAGGGTAGGGTGTAGTTGGACAATCTGGTGATTAGGGTGATCTTCCTTATTGGAAGATTGAGCCCTCAAACACCCAAGTGGGTGCCATTCCTCATCATAGGGCTTAGCTCCTCATGGGGCCGGTGCTGTACTGCTCACGGCCCTCGCGAAAGGGCTCTTTGGTGGAGATCTTTTCTTTCAGCTGTAATGATGAGTGAGGGCCTGTGGAAGTAGGGCAGTGTGTCTGGTTAAAAATTGTGTCTTAAGACTGCCTAGGGGTACAATTGGGTTCTTTAATCTATGATCCCCTTGGCAGGGTTAAAAATAAGGGTGCAAAGATTGTCAGTGGGGAATTAGGGCCATGACAATTTTGCAGTGTGTGATCAAAAGGTCAACATGTTTCACGCCTGTGTGGTCCAGGAGTGACCTGTGGTGTTTCTTCAGGACCGAATTAAGTAAGTAAGTAATCCCTACCCTACATCAGAACAGGATGTGTGTAGTTTGAAAGAATGTTTAGGGATATCTCAGATCCTTTATACGTACATTTGAAATCCCAATGAGATCTCGAATTCCAACCTACATAGAAGGAGGAGAAAATATAGTATAGAAATAAGTTTACATTAATGCAGTACATATGGTAATAACTTCCAGAAGACCTCCTGAGAAATCAAGGTAGGTATTCGCAGTCATGTTTCTTAAGTTTAAAAATTGCATGAAAAACATGCTAGGAGCTCAATCGTAGTTCCTTTGTGATTGGTGAAAATAGAGCACACAGCAGATCAGTCGAGTGACATAATAGTGATAACAGACATTATCATACCAAGACGCACAGACATATAAAAATTACATTTAGATATATCTCAGCACTTAAATACCAATATAGTTTTGTATCCCAGCTTAGGGTAGGGATTGCTCTTACCCTGCTGGTGTACTGGTCGATGATCCTCAGAGCAGTGCAGAGAACCACGTGTAAACTGTGGTTCAAACTATAAAAAATAAAAATGAATAGGGTTTGTTTAGGGATGGGTGCAAGTGCCGGGGGAAGCCTGGGGCGTGCCGCCGTAATTGAAGTACTCACGTAGTCTGCCGCAGAATTTCGCTTGTGAACTACCCCTCTCGGCCAGTCTGGAGGTAGTGTGCTGGGCGAGGGGTGGCTGTTTATATATGTTAATTCCTAGTCAGGTGTGCCTCGTCCACCTGATTATTTACCAATTTCTGAATCACATGGTATGGTTCAAACCGATGCGGCCATCTTAACCTAGTCATCGTAAGTGACAGACATATGTCGTTTAGAAGGAAAAGAATAGTATTGTTTTAGGGAATGCACCTGGCCCTGCCGTACCTGTGAAGGCCAAACCACAGTCTCTGGATTTAGTGATCTGGATTCTGTGTATTGATTGTTTCCTCCATCTGGACTCATCCGATTGACTCTTCCAAGTCACCTGCCGGGCGAGTCCAGGTGCGGTGGTTCACAGTAAAAGTCGGATCCATGTGGCCATCTTGGTGCGATAAAAGATATAACTGAGGCATTGCCTAAAGATCTGTGAAAGGTGGTTGTTTACATTACTTCAAAATACGGCAGCCTAGGCATTTGAGTTGTTGTGCTGGATGGACCATCAGAGAGTAACGTCCAAAATGACCTATCCTGTATCCCGCCCCTAGGCTCTACCAAGTAACGTACTGAAGGAGCACACAGGGGACCCAATTGGTTTGTCCCGGATTCGTTAGTTAAGTGGCAGCCATCTTGGTCAATTCCTGCGCCTATGACGCAACTGTGATACCCTGAAGGAATACGACACCCAGGGCAAAGAACTGAGTACCAATTTGGTGTCACGCAACAATCCTCCGAGAATAATCACCCACGCATGCAAAACTGCAAGGAATAATAATTGAGAGGCTCTACTAGAGACACCAGAAAAGACACCAGATGACATGATTACCTGTGTAACCACCTTCACACCTACCTCAAACAAGATTCAGAAGATTATCAGAAAGCATTGGTTGATTCTGAAGTCAGGCTCCCTTGACATTCCCTGTCCTAGATTTGCTTATAAAAGAACACAGAACCTCAAAGATCCTGTTGCTATTTTTTACCTTATAGTTTAAAAATTCATAACTCTGGTTCTACTGATTGGATTTTGGTCATTTCACTGTAAAATAATTTATTAAAATGGACTCTATTTTTCTAAATAGGTGTGGGATTTTTCTCATGTTGTTTCACTTTATTACTGTTTGTGTACTGCATGTACTTTACACATTGCCTCTAAGTTAAGCCTGACTGCTCTTCTGCCAAGCTACCAGAGGATTAAGCACAGGTTAATTTAGTGACTTTAGTAGTTCACCCTGACAGGGATTGTGGCTGACGCTTGAGCAGGGTAAACACCCCACCCAACCAAAAACCCGATTTCTCACATTGCTGTTCAGTGGTAGGGTCAAGTACTTGTGTTTGTGCAGTGCCATACAGTTATTTGTGTAAAAACAAATCTCCCACATAAATAATTTGACACCAGAGTTAACCTCTTTAAATTCCCCTGAGTTTTCCATTAACTGTTTTTTTCCTTCTTCTAAATTTATGTACCCTATCTCCCTTTTTTGTACCATGGAGATGGATTTGGGCTGAGCTGCAGAGGCTGTGCAAGGAAAGGGAGCAGAATGCAAGCAAGAAGGCTACAAATTTGGGCCTCCAGATAGCCCACAGAACCTATGAGGAAGTCAAGAGGTGGCAGGGCACCCCAGAGGAGGACAACCAGGACGGAGACAACTTGGCTGATGAGGAGAAGGAGGACCCAAACCTGAGTCCTGAGTTGCAGGAGGTGCACAACACATCCCTAAAAGATGCCAATGAGGGGGCAAGAAGCAATGTGTCTGCCCGGGGTCTGTCCCCAGAGGAGCATCAGGACAGGAAGGTAGAGAGGGAGCTCAAGCTGCAGCTGGCCAAGCTGAAGCTGGAAGCAGTCATGAAGAAGGTTGCTGCAAGGTTGGCACTAAAGGAGAAAAAGGCTGAGGCAGAGAGAGCCTTGTCCAGGGAAAAAAGTGAGGCGGAAGGGGCCGTAGCAAAAAATACACTTCTGCTGGAGCATGAGAAGACATGAGGGAGCTGGAGCTCAAAGCCAAGCAAACCTCAAAATCAAGCAGCAATGGTGGCAGCAATACCCAGTGTACACTGGCAAAAAGAGGGTTCACATCCCCAAGGATTTGGTGCCTAACCTTGTTGCAGGGGATACCATCGATAAATGGTTTGAGGCCTATGAGGTTTCTCTGGAGATGCACAGGGTCCCTAAGAGGATTTAGGGGCCAATCTCAGGAAGCACATTCCCAAAGAATGGAGGGATTCCCTGCTAGCCATAGGTAAAGGGGACAGCATGAGGTATCCACTCATGAAGGACAATTGCACCAGGAAATATGGACTTATCCCAGAGAAGTACAAGCAGACATTTAAGGACGTCCAGAAGTTGCCCCAGCAGTCCTAGGTAGATTTTGTCGACCACTGTAGGAAGGTGGAATCTGACTATATGGTTGCCCCCACTTTTTTTCTGGTGTTTTGCTGGTTTATGACTTAGTTGGACTGGGATCCTGCTATTCAGGGCCCCAGTCTATCTGCTTTCTCTGTAAAATGGTTTCCATGTGCCTTAGGCACATCTCTGATTGGAATCTGGAGTGCCCTTATAAGTCCCTAGTATATGGTATACTATGTACCCAGGGCATAGGTACCTCAGAGGCCTACCAGGGGCTGCAGCATGTATTGTGCCACCCCTGGAAGGCCATCCAAACTGACACCACAGGTCTGCTACTGCAGCCTGGGTAAGGTGGTGCATGCACCCCTTACTGTGATATAGGCTACCTATATCACTATATACATACACACATATAAACCTATAAGTCACTCCTATGGCAGGCCTTATCAATCCTGAAGGCAGAGTGCGTGGTTCCTATGTGAGAGGGTGCCCCTGCATGAGCAGGGCCCCTCTGCAGCGTTCGGAGACCCTTCTCTGATGCTGTTTGTAGTGCAGCCTGACCATATACTCTTAAGCGCATTATAACCTCGCGTTAAATGCTAACTTTGGAATGGCTGCACCGAAACATGTCGTGTTTGGTGTCAAACATCTTGGAATACTACCCCCCACCAATTCTGGCGGCGGGGGTAGCATTCCACCCTTCTAGAGGGAGAGACATGTTAACCCTGGCTTGGCCGGTAACTTCTTTCTAAAGCCCTGGCATCACAAAATGGATGCTGCTGCCACAGACACTAGTCTGGCCTCCTGCTGCTGACCGAAACTCCGGCAGGGGAGGCCTGGACAATAGGTTTCCTGTCCCAGGGAGGTGTGACCACCTCCCCAGACAGGATAGTGTGTATTGGGGCTGGGTGGGAGCACTTTCGGGTGCTTTGAAGTCCTGCACTGGGGGCACACTTGGTGTCCCTGTGCATACCCCAGTTCAAACCGGATCAGGGGCTTGCAGCCCCTGCTTTGGCGCGAACTGGACAAAGGGAAAGGGGTGTAGCCACCCCTCTGCCCTGAACCACCCATAGGTGGGGCCACAGAGTAAGTCCAACCCCTAAACTTAGTATAAGTATAGGAACCCAGTCCTTAGGACTTTAGATTATCCCTGGACGAAACTCTGACACAGAATCCTGGACCTTCGATGCTCTACTACAAGATTAGAGGACAGAAGAATCTCCCTTGGGGTCAAGGAGTGACTCCCCTGCTTGGCAGGCACCAAAGAAGCAATTGTCCGGTCTGCATCGCCTAAGCTCCCGTCGGACACCGAAGTCTTTGCATCACCAGAGGTAGATTTTCAGACTTCCCCGAGGCTGCCCTGAGTCTCCAGCAAAGCTGAGGCCCGTAGCTGTCGTGGGTAACGTGGAACCGTGACCCCTGGACACCGCACGCATTTGCAAGTCCATCCTCTTCTGGGTCTCCCATGAAGTCGTGCTTTGGGCTCCAAGTAGCCCTAGCCTCCAGCACCAAATGCACCGAAGATCACTGGCCTCCACTCCACGAGTGTCCCGTGAGCCAGCTCCACGTGCACCGTCTTGAGGCTCCTTCGCAGTCGCTAGCCCGTTGGCTAGTAGCCCTTCACGAAGGCCAATCTTTTCCTACTTGGGCTCCCTGGTTGCTCCAGGTTTGCCCTCACTTACCCTCGCTGAGTGAGTTCCTCAGACCTTGCTGGTCTGCATCATCGTCAATCTTCATCTACATCAAGACTTGCCATTGCCAAGGCTTGTTGGGTCCAATCCGGTCGCCGACACCTCAGTACTCGACAGACATCGTGTACCAGCCCGAATCCTGCTCCTGGTCTCCGACAACGCCTCCTGGACCTCGTGGCTGAAGAGTCAAGATGACCGTCAACCTACCTGAAGCACTCAACATCGGTGGGCATCTGCTCATCGCCTTCCTGGTCACTGGCTAGTGACCCAGACTCTGTCCCCTCTGCTTTCAGGTTCTTCAGATCTCCGATCCACCTTTGGATCCACCCGGACACTTTTCACTTGGTCGCCAGCAGCATTTTGCAGCAGATCGCCATTCAAATCGACGACGAAACCCGACCCCGAAAGGCACCTATGCACCCGGCTTACCTGGGTGAGGTAACACGAGTACTCCGGTGCTCCCGTGGGTAGAGACTCTAGAACGACCTAGTTCTCAAAGGGTTTGCTCCAAGTCCTTCTTTAAGTGTCCCTTTTCTTTAATTTCCAAACCGCAACTTTCTCCATAGAAGTTAACGGCGATTCGCGGCTGTGTAATTACACTGCACGCGTCTCCCGTGGGTCCCCTGTGTCACTACCTTGGGTGGTTCCTTGTGGTCCAAGCACTTCTAGAGGCTCTAGGCCTAGTGTCTAGCTCAGTCGTGGTTCTTATACCACTTTATTGGTATATGGTTTGGTACGCCCCTAGGGCCCAAACGTGTATTTGTGCTATTACTGTGTTTAAATAACTTATAACTTATGTACTTCGAACTCTAGCCTCATAAAGAGACTAGAGGGGTGTGTTTAGCAATAAATACATATATTTTGAATATATACCTGGTTTGGTGCTCTTTCATTTGATCACTCAAGAGATTATAGACTGGTAAAACAAGCTGCTTTACATTCCTTCAAGACTTAGCCTGAAGGCTGCTCTCCATAGCTACCACTAGGATAGCTTTCAATAAGGTTGTCTTTAACCTATCTCCAATAAGGGGTTGTTTGGACTGGTGCAAGGTGCCCACTATAATTAGTGGACAGCATATGCCAGGCCAACTTCTCACATTGGTGGCAGCGGTGGGATTCCAGCTTGCTATTGTTTTACCAGAAAATCTCTATTTGAATTACTAACTGAAAACCACTATAGGTACTTAAGGTACACATAAATTAAGCTTAGTATACAGTAAGTTCTACTGAACTTAGAGTTGTGTGTTAAGGGATAGCACACCCTTTCTACAACTCAAGAGAGTTTAGTAGGCCACACTAGAGTAGGTAGTGCATACACCACACCTCACTAGTGATGTCTTCAAAGCCAGGACCCAGTGAGTCCTTGCCAGAAGCCCCTGGGCTTCTTCCCTCCAAGTATGATACACTCCCATTCTTGGAATTGAGAGCAATATGCAATGTGAGGAAACTGAAGACAGGCCAAAGTCCCACCACCCAACATCTGAGAGAGATGTTAATGGCTGATGATCTCAACAGGCCCTTAGGGACTGAAGGGGTAGGTGCAGAGGGTGGGGCAGAAGATGAGGATGGGGCCAGGGGTAGCAACACCCCCAGCCCCCCCTCTGGAACTGACCAGGAGGGTGACAATGACCCTGACCTGGAAAACCCAATTCCTCCTGTGGATGAGGAGGAGGATCAGAATGACCTCCACTTTGTCCCCCCAGGAGGGATTGTGAGTGTGCCCAGAAGGTCTAGGTCTCCTTCTCAGGAGTCTAACCACTCTGGCACCTCAATAGGGACCTCTGTCTCCTCTCATAGGAGGGAATCCTCTCATGAGAGGAGAAAAAGACTGATTCAGTATGAGCAAGCCCAGCTTGAACTCAGAAAACAGCAGTTGGCTATAGACAGGGAGTCCCTAGATCTCTCTGCAAAGAGAGAAAAAAGTTGGGACTAGAGTCCCATGGTGGCAGCAATATCCCTAAAGATAGGGAAAGGACTTATGACCATAGAAACCTAAACAAGATTGTCCCTCCCTACCAGAGTGGGGATGACATCCACAAATGGATAACTGCACTGGAGAGGGCCTGTAAAGTTCAGAGGGTCCCCCAGAAGCAGTGGGCAGCAATCTTGTGGCTCTCCTTTGCAGACAAAGGTAGAGACAAACTCCTCACTGTAAGAGAAGAGGATGCTGACATTTACACAGTCTTGAAAAGTGCTCTGATAGATGGGTTTGGCCTAACCACTGAACAGTAGAGGTTGAAGTTCAGAGACACCCAAAAAGCTCAGACTCAAGACTGGGTTGATTTTGTAGATTGTGCTACTAAGGCTCTGGAAGGTTGGATACATGGCAACAAAGTGCAGGACTTTTTAGGATTGTACAATTTGATTATGAGGGAGCAGATCCTTAATAATTGTCAAAACCAGCTTTTGCACCAGTATCTGGTGGACTCTGATCTGACCTCTCCCCAAGAATTGGGAAAGAAGGCAGACAAATGGGTCAGAACCAGAGTAAAAACTAAAAATCAGGGTGGTGACCAGAAGAAAGATTCTACTAAGTCCCAAGAGAAAGGTGGGGATAAATCTAAGGATAAGTCCCCTACAGGGCCCCAAAATTCCTCTTCTGGGGGTGGGTCCCAAACTCCTTCTTCTCCTGAAAAGAAACCATATTGCCATGTCTGTAAAAAGCCTGGGCACTGGAAAACTGATCCCAGTTGCCCCAGGATTGGCAATAAAGAAAATGTTCCTCCCACAACTACTACCACCCCTCCTGGTACTACCAGTAGTAATCCTCCAGTTGGGAGTAGTGCACCCAAAAAGTTAGGTGCTTTTGCAAGAGGAACAGAGGTTGGCCCTAGTTTAGACAGGGACCCCTCAACAGACTCCTCTGACTCTGATGGTGGTATAGGATTTGCCACCTTTACCATGGGTCCCACAGCATTGGGCAGGTACAGATTGGAGCCAATAATTAATGGTCAGAAAGCTGTGGCATTTAGGGACACAGGGGCTAGTGTCACCATGGTGGCAGGGAAACTAGTCCCCCTCACCAGCTTTTACCTGAGTTTAAATACCAGGTGACCAACATTGATGGTGTCAGAACAGATCACCCCATGGCCATAGTCAATCTCAGCTGGGAGGGGGTCACAGGCCCAAAAGAGTGGCAGTGTCCCCAACCTTACCTGTAGATTGCCTGATGGGCAATGATCTGGAAATTTCAGCCTGGGCTGAAGTTGAACACCAAACCCATCTCAGGATGTTGGGTGTCCCTGTAAAGGTTAGTGGGGCTGTGATGGCCACAGCCCCAGCCCAAGAATTTGGAGAGATGGAGCCTGAAAGAATGGCCCCCTCTCCCCCAACAGAGAGCACAAGGGTTGAAGAAAAGTCTTCTTCCCCAGACAGTAGGTAAGAGTCAGCCTCCTCAGGGAACTGACCCTACCCCTAGTGAAGGAACTGCCACAGAGGTAGTCAGGCCTGGCCTGGCCACCCCCTGATGGCAGAGGACCCTTCCAAGGTGGTACCCAGTCTGGAGCAGGTAACCTGCCCCTCTCTACCCTGCCTCAGTCAGCCCAGGGCTGCAGAGGTCAGGGAGGTCAGTGGACCCCCAGGGCCCCCTGTCCAGAGGAACCCCCCCATCAGCAGATTTGGGGCACCCAGGCTAGTAGCCCTAGCCAGGTGAAAACTCCTCTACACACTGAGGGATCCCCCATACCTTTATGTAGGGACCTCCCCAGAAAGACTCTGGTAGTCAAGGGCAAACCTGGGACCAGAAGGTTCCAAACCTGCCATGTCCCTCCAGTGTTCCATCCAAAGGGACCCAACCCCCAGCTGTAGGCAGCCAAAGGTTGACCCTTAGAGCAAAGTGCAACTCAGTCATGGAAAGACAGGCATACATGGTGACCAGTGATCTGAGGAAGCTGAGACCAACATTCCTAGGGCCTCACTTCCCTACTCAGACACCTCACCAGCCTTGTACTTTACCTAAGCACACCACAGGTAGTGATTCCCCATGGTGGAGACCCTCTCATACCCTTAGGGTGAGGGATTGCTTAGTGGACCATAAGACAGGGGGCAACCATGCTAGTGCAGGTGCTTCCTTATATGGCCACTTAGTCAATAAAGGCTCAACTGGTCAAGGTTAGCCTTATCTCCTTTCGTTTCGGGGGGTTATGTAGGAAGGTGGAATCTGACTATATGGTTGCCCCCACTTTTTTTCTGGTGTTTTGCTGGTTTATGACTTAGTTGGACTGGGATCCTGCTATTCAGGGCCCCAGTCTAGCTGCTTTCTCTGTAAAATGGTTTCCATGTGCCTTAGGCACATCTCTGATTGGAATCTGGAGTGCCCTTATAAGTCCGTAGTATATGGTATACTATGTACCCAGGGCATAGGTACCTCAGAGGCCTACCAGGGGCTGCAGCATGTATTGTGCCACCCCTGGAAGGCCATCCAAACTGACACCATAGGTCTGCTACTGCAGCCTGGGTAAGGTGGTGCATGCACCCCTTACTGTGATATAGGCTACCTATATCACTATATACATACACACATATAAACCTATAAGTCACTCCTATGGCAGGCCTTATCAATCCTGAAGGCAGAGTGCGTGGTTCCTATGTGAGAGGGTGCCCCTGCATGAGCAGGGCCCCTCTGCAGCATTCGGAGACCCTTCTCTGATGCTGTTTGTAGTGCAGCCTGACCATATACTCATAAGCGCATTATAACCTCGCGTTAAATGCTAACTTTGGAATGGCTGCACCGAAACATGTCGTGTTTGGTGTCAAACATCTTGGAATACTACCCCCCCGCCAATTCTGGTGGCGGGGGTAGCATTCCACCCTTCTAGAGGGAGAGACATGTTAACCCTGGCTTGGCCGGTAACTTCTTTCTAAAGCCCTGGCATCACAAAATGGATGCTGCTGCCACAGACACAAGTCTGGCCTCCTGCTGCTGACCGAAACTCCGGCAGGGGAGGCCTGGACAATAGGTTTCCTGTCCCAGGGAGGTGTGACCACCTCCCCAGACAGGATAGTGTGTATTGGGGCTGGGCGGGAGCACTTCGGGTGCTTTGAAGTCCTGCACTGGGGGCACACTTGGTGTCCCTGTGCATACCCCAGTTCAAACCGGATCAGGGGCTTGCAGCCCCTGCTTTGGCACGAACTGGACAAAGGGAAAGGGGTGTAGCCACCCCTCTGCCCTGACCCACCCATAGGTGTGGCCACAGAGTAAGTCCAACCCCTAAACTTAGTATAAGTATAGGAACCCAGTCCTTAGGACTTTAGATTATCCCTGGACGAAACTCTGACACAGAATCCTGGACCTTCAACGCTCTACTACAAGATTAGAGGACAGAAGAATCTCCCTTGGGGTCAAGGAGTGACTCCCCTGCTTGGCAGGCACCAAAGAAGCAATTGTCCGGTCTGCATCGCCTAAGCTCCCGTCGGACACCGAAGTCTTTGCATCACCAGAGGCGGATTTCCAGACTTCCCCAAGGCTGCCCTGAGTCCCCAGCAAAGCTGAGGCCCGTAGCTGTCGTGGGTAACGTGGAACCGTGACCCCTGGACACCGCACGCATTTGCAAGTGCATCCTCTTCTGGGTCTTCCACGAAGTCGTGCTTTGGGCTCCGAGTAGCCCTAGCCTCCAGCACCAACTGCACCAAAGATCACTGGCCTCCACTTGTGTCCCGTGAGCCAGCTCCACGTGCACCGTCTCGAGGCTCCTTCACGGTTGCTAGCCCGTTGGCTAGTAGCCCTTCACGAAGGCCAATCTTTTCCTACTTGGGCTCCCTGGTTGCTCCAGGTTTGCCCTCACTTACCCTCACTGGGTGAGTTCCTCAGACCTTGCTGGTCTGCATCATCATCAATCTTCATCTACATTGAGACTTGCCGTTGCCAAGGCTTGTTGGGTCCAATCCAGTTGCCGACACCTCAGCACTCGACAGACATCGTGTACCAGCCCGAATCCTGCTCCTGGTCGCCAACAACGCCTCCTGGACTTCGTGGCTGAAGAGTCAAGACGACTGTCAACCTACCTGAAGCACTCGACATCGGTGGGCATCTGCTCATCGCCTTCCTAGTCACTGGCTAGTGACCCAGACTCTGTCCCCTCTGCTTTCAGGTTCTTCAGATCTCCGATCCACCTTTGGATCCACCCGGACACTTTTCACTTGGTCGCCAGCAGCATTTTGCAGCAGATCGCCATTCAAATCGACGACGAAACCCGACCCCGAAAGGCACCTATGCACCCGGCTTCCCTGGGTGAGGTAACATGAGTACTCCGGTGCTCCCGTGGGTAGAGACTCTAGAACGACCTAGTTCTCAAAGGGTTTGCTCCAAGTCCTTCTTTAAGTGTCCCTTTTCTTTAATTTCCAAACCGCGACTTTCTCCATAGAAGTTAACGGCGATTCGCGGCTGTGTAATTACACTGCACGCGTCTCCCATGGGTCCCCTGTGTCACTATCTTGGGTGGTTCCTTGTGGTCCAAGCACTTCTAGAGGCTCTAGGCCTAGTGTCTAGCTCAGTCGTGGTTCTTATACCACTTTATTGGTATATGGTTTGGTACGCCCCTAGGGCCCAAACGTGTATTTGTGCTATTACTGTGTTTAAATAACTTATAACTTATGTACTTCGAACTCTAGCCTCATAAAGAGACTAGAGGGGTGTCTTTAGCAATAAATACATATATTTTGAATATATACCTGGTGTGGTGCTCTTTCATTTGATCACTCAAGAGATTATAGACTGGTAAAACAAGCTGCTTTACATTCCTTCAAGACTTAGCCTGAAGGCTGCTCTACAATGTCCCAATCCCAAACCTGGATATGGTAACAAGGGTAAAGGTAAGTTTGTCCCCAAATTCTGTGAGTACTACCAGTTTGGGCACTCAAAGGGTGATCCCAAGAGCCCTAAGAGGGCACAGCCCCCAATGGTGGGCAGACATTGAGGTTGGCTGATGTAGCCCTTGGGGAGAAGGTGGCCCCAGTTAGTGTGTGGGAGACAGCTTAGGTTACCCTAGTGACCCTAGATGACAGAGAGATGATTCCCAAAGCCCACATGCCTTCTAATACTTCCAACTACAGGCAGTGGGTCGCCATCAATGGAAAGATGGTGGATGCTCTGAAAGATATAGGAGCCTGCATGACTACTGTCAGGTGTCATCTGGTATCCTCAGAGCAGGTGATACCCAATACATTCCACCAGGTTGTAGTAGCAGACAACTTTGAGAGCCAATAACAGGTGGCTGTGGTTGCATTTGAATTGGGGGGTGTCTCATGTTCTTTTAGTGTAGCTGTGAGTCCTGCCATGCCTGTGAATATTTGCTTGGACATGATCTGGAACAAACTGCCTGGAAGGAAGTGGAGCTCAGGTCAGAACTGGAAATGTTGGGGTTAACTGAGTGGGTCTATATGACCACAAGGTCCATGGTTGCCTGGGAGGTGAGTCAAGGAAGCCTAGAACCTGGAAGAATGGCCCAAGAAGCTGCTAAGAAAGGGAATGGCAGGGGTGTGGGAATCCAGCCCCTGTAACTCCCTGGGTACAGGTGGATGGGGAGTACATTTTCACCCTAGGAGACCTACCTGAGCTTGCTGGATGGCAAGTGGAGGGTGGACCCAGCAGGGAGGAGCTCTGCAGGGCACAGAAGGAGTGCCCAACCTTAGTGAGCATGAGGTGGCAAGCTGAAGCCCAGGCAGCTGGTTACACCTCTGGAGATCACATTGTTTATTGGGAGAAACACCACTTGTATAGTGAGCCCAAGGCACCGGTGCCTGAGGCAACACATGTGGTGCTGGTCCCACAAGGCTACAGGGCCTTCCTATTAGGGCTGGCTCATGAATTCCCCTGGAAGGACATCATGGACAGGACAAGACCTTTGCCAAGCTTGTCCCCCACTTTTATTGGTCCTGGATGAAGACATCCTCAGATACATTTTGCAGCACATGTATCACCTGCCAGGCTAGTGAGAAAATGGGGAGAAAGCTCAAGGCTCCCTTGATCCCTTGCCTGGCCTTGGCACCCAAGTTGAAAGGGTGGACATTGTAAGAACCCTTGGACCCCAAAACTTCCTTATGCAACAGGTTTATCCTGGTTTTGGTAGACCATGTCACTAAGTACCCAGGCGCGGTCCCTCTGAGGATTGTGACTGCATCTGCAATGGCTAGGGTCCCAATGGGGATTTTTATCCAAATAGGGTTCACCAACAAAGTGGTGTCTGAAAGGGCACCAACTTCATGTGAGCATACATGAAGTACATATGGGAAGAGTGTGGGGTAACATTCAGGTTCTCCACACCATACCATCCCCAAACCAATGAGCTTGTTGAAATGTTTAACAAGACCCTGAAAGGCATGATAATGGGCCTGCTGAGCCCATGAGGTGGAAGGGGGATTCCTCTTACCATGCCTGCTCTTTGCCCACAGGGAAGTGCCACAGAAGGGCGTTAGGTTTAGTCCATTTGAACTTTTTTATGTGCGCCTTGTTAAGGGAGCTCCCAAGAAGGCCCCCACCATGATGTGGTTAGCTACATGCTAGCCCTCAAAAAACTAATGGTCAAGTTCTGGAAAAAGGCTTCTGAGAACTTGGAAACTAGCTAGGAAGTCATAAAACACTGGTATGGCCAGAAGGCCACCATGGCAGAGTTTTAGCCTGGCCAGAAAGTGTGTGATATGGAGCCCTCCAAGACTGTTGGACAGGGCCCTTTGAGATGATTGGGAGGAAGGGAGAGGCTTCTTGGTGGATTTCAAGACCCCCAGAAACTCCCTAAGGGTACTTCACCTCAACCACCTCAAACCCCACTATGAGAGATTTGAAGTTGCCATCCTGTTGGTGACCAATGATGGAGTGGAATAGCAGAGCAAACCTCTCCCTGACCCATCATCTAAAGAGAAAGATGGGTCAGTGGAAGTGTCAGCCTCTCGCCTCCCCTGCACCAAAACAGCATAAGGACTGTTAACAGTTGTTGGGACAATTTTCTTCACTGGTTTTCTTCACTCCTGGGCTTCCACACTTGTGTACCCATGACATAGATACTGGGGACAGCCTGCCTGTCAAAAACAAAATCTACAGGCTACGTGAGGGTCAGTATTAAGGAGGAAGTCTCCAAGATGTTGGAATTGGAAGCGACTGAGCACTCCATTAGTCCCTGGGTTAAGGTTAGTAGTGCTGGTCCCCAAAGCTGCCACACTGTGTACCAGCCCTGAACTCAGGTTCTGAGCAGGCTACAGGGGGCTCAACTCAGTCACCAAGACTGATGCTCACCCCATCTCCCGCGCTGATGAGCTCATTGACAGGTTGGGGGCTGCCAAGTTCCTGAGTACTTTTGGCCTTACTTTATAGTACAGGCAGAGAGCCCTTACTGAGGGGGGCAAACAGAGATCAGCATTCATTAACCCAGAGAGCCACTTTCAATTTAAAGTAATGATTGAAGATTGAAGAATGCCCTCCCACCTTCTAGAGGTTGGTGGACCAGGTCTTAGCTGAGATGGAGGCCTTCAGTGCTGCCTACTTGGATGACATAGCTATTTACAATAGCAGCTGGGATGACCATCAATTTTACCTACAGGAAGTGCTTCAAGTCGTGCAACAGGCAGGCCTGACTGTCAAGACTAGTAAGTGACTGATAGGGCAGGGTTATGTGGTGTACTCCAGCTCAGAACATGGTTAAGGTGCAGCCCCTCCAGGCCAAAGCAGGAACTATCCTGGCCTGAGAGTCCCTCAAAACCCAGACAGACGTGAAGGCCTTCTTGGGCCTTACTGGATACTACAGGAGGTTTGTTAAGGGATATAGTGTTGCACTCTTAACTGAGCTGACATCCAAGAAGCAGCCAAAAAAGGTGATCAGGACAGAAGTTTGTCAGAAAGCCTTTGGCACCCTCAAACAGGCCATGTGTACAGCCCCTGTACTCCTGACTTTTCCTAGAAATTCATTGTGCAAACTGATGCTTCAGAGCATGGCACAGGGCAGTGTTATCATAGAAAAATGAGGAGGGCCTAGACCAACCTGTTGCTTTCATCTCTAGGCAGCTACTTCCCAGGGAACAGAGGTGGAGTGCTATTGAGACGGAAGCTTTTACTGTAGTCTAGGCACTGAAGAAGCTGAGACCATACTTATTTTAGACTCACTTCCAGATTCAAGACAGACCATAGATCCCTCAGATGGCCCATGCAAATAAAAGGGGAGAATACCAAACTGATGAGGTAGTCCATCGCCCTACAGGGAATAGACTTCACAGTAGAACACCATCCTGGGTCAGACCACTCCAGTGCTGATGGTCTGTCCAGGTTCTTCTGCCTTATTGATCAAAACTCCCAACTTTCAGTTGGGAGGGGGCATGAGTTAGATGTGTCAGCCTTAGGATAGTCTCCCCCCAAACTTTTTTTTCTTCACACTCCTATTTTGCTGAATTCATTTTTGTTGGCCTTAGGACTCTGTGCACGTTACCACTGCTAACCAGTGCTAAAGTGCTTGTGTTCACTCCCTAAACATGGTCAAATTCGCTTCCATCTGATTGGCATATTTAATTTACTTATAAGTCCCTAGTAATGTGGTATACCGTATACCCAGAGCCTATACATGAAATGCTATTAGTGGGCCTGCGGCATTTATTGTGCCAACCATTTAAGTAGCCCCTTAAAATATGTCCCAGGTCTGCCATTGCGGCCTGAATGCAGTTTTAAACTGCAAGTTCGACTTGGCAATATAACCTCCCTTGCCAAGCCTTAAACTCCCCTTTTATTGCATATGTCACCCCTAAGGTAGGCCCAGGATAGCAGATAGGACAGGGTGTATTGTAATTAAAAGCTTGGACATGTACTTTTAACTTTTGCATGTCCTGTTAGTGAAATTTATTTTTCACTACTGTGAGGCCTACCTCTCCCATCTGATAACATTGGGTTGCCTTATTATTTAGTAAGAGCTAACCTTTGATTGGGAACAGATAAAGAGTTCATGTTTGGTGTCTGAGAACTCATAATTTAAAATCCTCTTCAATGGTAAAGTTGGCATTTTTCTGCCTTAACTATTTGATGGCTGCAGCCTGTTCCTGGGTCACATGACTGGGTGTAGATGGCAGTAGGACTTTGTTTATTCCTTCTAGAGAGCAACCCAATAGAGGGATTAGGTGTGCCTGGATGGGCCATCACTGGCATGATGGGGGTGGAGCTAGGCACAGCCCCACTTACAACTCAATTGCCTGTGCCTTGCCTTTACACAGAATACTTGTCACCACTTCATTGTTCATGCAGCCAGCCTAGCGCCAGAACAGTGGAGGCAGAAAACTCCCAGCACTTCAAAGGGAATTGTCTAGAAACTTCTACTTCATAAAAGGCACCTGGTATAAAAATGGGACCCTCAGACCCACTCTTCAGTTTACTTTCTAACCCTCAGAGGACTGACTGCTGCTGTGGCTGCTGTGTACTTCAGATGGCTGCTTTGCTGCACCTATAAGGAATGCTTTGCTGCCTGAAGCCTGCCCTGATGCTTGAGTCCTGTTTTATTGCTTGAATCCAGGACCACCAGAGTAACTCTAAAGGCTTGTTGACTGGTCTCCTGATCAGAACCTTACTTCGTCTCTCCGTCGTACTCTCCCTCCTACCCCTTTACTCCACCCACTTTCTCCTTTATGCTCCATTTATCCCTCCTCTTTGCTCTCTAATTGTTTTCTCATTGAGACCTAGCCGCTTGACTGATGCCCGGTGGAGCTACCTGATAGCTATAGAGGAGATGGGCTGTGGACTTCCCCCTCGGCCGTCACCTACCCAGCCGGACTTTGGGCAGACTCTCCTTCGTCTCTCCATCCATCCTATCTCCATCCTTTCTCCCTCCTACACCTTTACCCCACCCCCTTTCCCTTCTAAGCTCCATTTATTTCATCTTCCGACGCTCTTGAAATGTTTTCTTGTAACTGATGTAACTTGTAACTGATGTAATTTTGTGGAACCTTATGTAAAGCGCTCTGATACCTCCGGGTCTAGCCAGCGCTATATAAAACTCAAATAAATAAAAAAATAAAAATAAAAAGAGCCCCAGGGACAGAAAAGGCTTAACCATCTTGAACCCATACCTGGAACCAGCCTCAGTGAGTCCCAACCCTTCATGAGGTGTCTCACAGTCCTTATAGGTGCAACAAAGTGAGTGAGTGGTGCTAAAGGTGCCCAGATAGCCAAAATCCTGAACTTGGGACTTGGAAGATTTTTGGCTAAAAACTGCTCTAAGAACTGAGAGGAGACTGGGACCAACCTGCTCGTGTATCCGTCCAAGGTGCATTGCCGATCGGCCTGACTTTGTAACCATTCCCGCTATAGCAAATTCTGTTCAGTGGTCCTGTGCAGAAGGGGTATCCGGTCTCGTGGAGCACTCTTTAGCTACAGCCTCCAGCCTTGTCCCGCTGGAAATTTTTGACTTCAAAAAAAGAGACTAAGTCCGAATGTGGAAGTCTTCACCACAACCTCGTCCATTGGCTCCCCGATGACAACGCCTCTTCCTTGGACACCACCTGCAGCCTTGCTCCGCTGAACTTCTATCTTCTTAGAACATTTTTCTTGAAATTTCAAAGGTCCAAAGGTAAGTGCCAAATGGACCCAATCCATTTTTTTGAATCTGACTCCCATTCCATCGCGGTCGGCCATAGTTTTTTACTTTGACCCGGTCTCATGCGGCTAGGTGTCAGCTGTTGGTGCTTTGATCTTTTAGGCACTCGTTTTTACCCTAAACTTTAAAAAGTCATAACTCCGGTTCTGCTGATTGGATTTCTGTCGTTTTGATGTCAAATAACTTTTGTACTCTATTTTTCTAAATTAGTGTGGGATTTTTTTTGTGTTTTCACTTTATTACTGTTTGTGTGCTGCATAAATACTTTACTTATTGCCTCTAATTTAAGCCTGACTGTTTTTGTGCCAAGCTACCAGAGGGTTATTGACTCCTTTCTTTCCAAAACTAAGGGAACCATTTTTGAGTATCCCAATCCCCTTTGCAAGTGCCTTATCTTCAGTCGCTGGAGAACCCTATAATAAAAGGGTCTCAGAAAGACTGCTTAAATGGAAGCTAATATAAGGCCTATCAGTCTTGCAAGATGCTGTAAAGAAATCTGTTGCTGGGTCAATGTCATCCTCAACTCTTTTTTGATCCCCTTTAACTTTGCATCTGGAAGTAAAAGAATTTCTTTTTTGAATCTACTAAGAACCGCAAAAACTCCAACCTTCTTGAAGGATTCAGATCCGACTTCTCCAAATTTATGATAAATCCCTGTTCATACATTAACTTTATTTCTGCTTGTATCTGCGTGAGCAAAAGACATCTCTCTTCTCCTAAGAATACCATGTTGTCTAAGTATACCACCATACTCATTTTCTGGGACCTGATTGCTGCTGCTAAAGGCTTTAACAGCTTGGTGAAACACAGGGTGCGGAGCACAGGCCAAATAGTAAGGCGCCTGTGCTTGCCAGAGGAACTGCAAATATTTCTTGTGAGCATGAAAAATTGGCATTGTTAGATAAGCGTCCTTTAAGTCTGGATGCATCATCCAGTCTACTGAAAGAAGAATATCCTTGAGACTGATTACCATCTCCATTTTGAAATGGCAATAGAGAACAAATAGGAAGTTCTTTTAGATTTATCATGAGCTGATATTTTTTGTTCTTTCTTCTGAACTAATAACATATGGCCTGCAATCCCTCTGGGATGTAGCAGGCAAGACTCTACTGCCCCTTCAGGAGTAAATCCTGCATCTCTAGTGAAACCAAATCTACACCATCAGGATAAACGAGAATTGGAGTAGGAAACCTGGTTAGTATTGGTGCAGCATAAAAATCAATTTGAAACACACAGATTGTTTGAAGAATCCAAGGGCCCTTTGAAATCAGCAACCATTCATCAGCAAAAAAGGCCAGGCTGCCCCCACTTTCACAAGTGGGGAGGGAGAACTCTTAACTTGAATCCCCCACCCTTTGCTTGAACTCTATCAATGCCAAAGTTTCCTCCCGTCCTTTGTGAAAGAAAATTAGCCAGGAGTATCCCGACTGTTGGCATTTGAAGTAGGGTCTAAAGTTGGTAGAACATTCCATTAAGTGACCCCTGTATCCACTGGCTCTACGAGACACCCAACCAAACACCTCATCAGTGAGAAATGGGATTTATCTAGCAAAGCAAAAGCTTACATATAATGTTCAATCTACCTAACAAAGTAATAACCAAAAAGAGATCAATAGCTTTCAAGCTACTCACCCATGCCTACAAATCCCTGCACAACACCGGACCCAAATACCTCAATGAAAGAGTCTCCTTCCACATACCTAGGAGAAACCTCCGCTCCGCCGACCTCGCCCTCGCAGAAACCTTGCGCATCCGCAGAACCAGAGCGGGTGGAAGAGCCTTCTCCTACATCACGCCAAAGGCCTGGAATGAGCTCCTGATCAACATCAGACGCTCCCCCACTATGCACACCTTCAGGAAGAGCCTCAAGACCTGGCTCTTTTTCTGACCCGGAGCTGCACCCCCCTTAGCGCCTTGAGACCCTCATGGGTGAGTAGCGTGCTTCACAATTCCCTGATTGATTGAATCCAACCTCGGATCCAGCGAGACAGATCTCAAGGTTTGAGTCTATCCTCAGTAATATACATTTGTGCCTTTTGCATGACAGTCTTGCATTGACATTACACAAAAGGTTTACAGCCCTCCTGGCACACCTGAAGACCACCTCCAGATCAAGATGTTCGGTTGTACTCTTTGCCTGTTCAGCCAGACACAATTCCCTCATTAGTGGACCTAGGGTGTCCAACATCTTTTTCTGACACCCTTTCTTTGATCCTTTTCTTCTGTACTTAAAGAGAGTCAAAACTGCTTTATCTGTCATAGTTGGCTCGGGTACGAGGGAGACAAGGCTCTCTCGACACTGCCACCTAGCTTTGTGCTGATGCCTGCATGGAGCAGCTTTCAATCTGATATCTCCACCCTGGTGAGCCTCTTTCCCATGATCTGCTCAGAAAGCCTGCACGCAGTAGAGTTTGCTGACCTTTGGAATTAGGAGAAGGTCATTCAAAATGGGAATGGGATATAACAACCCAGAAAAGCGTATAGCTTAAGAAGTATAAAGACAAAAGAGGTGAGCTTCGGTGCTCACTGGGAGCTGGATGACCGAAAAGCAAAACAAGTTGACTGCCCTATTAAGACTTTAAAGGTGGGTGGTAAGGAAGTAGGATAACATCCACCAAAGCCCTTAAACCCCAGTAAGGGAAAATGCATAAAAATTGCAGGAATCAAGCCAATATTAACTTCAATTTTAAAGAAGCTCCGTCACTTAGGCCCTTTTTAAGGGTATGATCAAGCTGGAAAGAGAGTGGAGTAGAGGGGTGAGAGATATCAGTGGGCAAGGGAGAGGTGCTGAGAGGCTCTAGACCCCAAGAGCAGAGGAACGACAACATGTCAGTTCATTCATGAGAGTGAGAGCACACTATAATGACATAAAATAGATTCCAGTGCCTTGAGAACATAAACCAGTATCGAGGCCAGGAAAATAATATAGAACAGGCAAAAGTGGAGGATAATGACATTGGGTCACAAGGAGGAAGAGAAGGTTTAGGCCCTGCTGAAGGGCGTGTTGAATAGATGATAGTGCTATTAACTGCCAAGGTTAAAAACAGGTTCTCAGTATCAGAACACAATCAAAAAGAAATACAGGGGGCCTGCAAGATGTTGGAATGGAAGTTAGACATTTTATCTCAAAGGACACAGGTATGTGAAAAGGTGGTAAGGGAGCTCAAAGGTGTGGTGGAGACAAACACCAGAGACATATTGAAACGTAAGCAGAGAGAGAGAGCCAGGATAGGCTGGAAAGAATGGAGAACAATTGCAGAGGAATAATATTAGGATTTGAAATATTCCAGAGGGCGCTGAGGGGGATAATCTGAAGTAATTTGTAGTGGACATACCACGTAAAGCTATCCTGTCAAAATAACTCAGGGTAAACTTAAAAAAAGATATACAGTGAGTACATTGTGACACTTTTAAGAATAACCCCAACAGAAAAAAACCAATTAAAAGTTTAGTTAACTTCTTAACCTACGAAGTAAAAGAGTACATTCTAGCCACGACTCAAAAAGAAAAGAACCTGAGAGTAAATGGGATCACCTTTACTATTTAATCAGGTATATCACAGGTGACTTAAGATCATCAGTGGAAACTAGGAAAATATATGGACGAACTTAAGAAGTTGGGGCGAATGTGGAATTAAAATTCCCCGCTAGAATTCAAGTGATGTGGAACAACAAAATGTACAATTCATATGAATCAGTTAAGGTGGACGAGCTCATTCAACAAATGAATACAAAGGCTTTGTAAATATAGGTAGATACAGAACATATCACGTAATCAGAATGTAAGAGAGTAAAACCTAGGGAGAGATGGTGCAAAGGACAGAACAGTATGCCCAACTATAATTTAGGGAGGATTCCCCAAAGGGTGGAAGGAGGGTGCACATAGGGTGGGAAGCATTGGGGGAAAAAAGAGAAAAGAGTCCTCGGGAATAGAGAAAAGCAGGAACCTCAAGACACTAATGAAGGTGGGAGGGAGGTGAAAGTGCTAAAAGTGATACAAGTAGAGGTCTCAAGATAAGCAGTGAGAAAGGACAGCCGGTATATATGTGATCGTGGAATGAGAATGGGTTAGGGAGAAAGAATATGAGAGAGAAAATACTACAGTATTTACAAGACTATGAGGCGCAAATCATTATGTTACAAGAAACTCATCTGCAGAGGGAAGAATGTACAGCCCTTTTTAAAAATCAAAAATGGGTCAAGCAATTAGAATGTACACACCAGCTATGTTGCTCGAAGGGGGTGGCGATATTGACAAAAGTGAACTCAGGAGTAGCGATTCTCGATCATGTTTCAGATGAAACGAGAAGGTGGGTAGAAGCAACATTACTTATTCATCAGGTCCCTTACACAGTGGCGTGTTACTACAGACTTAATATTGATAACCATGGGCCGCTTAGTAAACATAATGTCAAGAAATCCTCAGAAGTAAAATGATGGACTATAGATAGGAGAGTGCCATTAGATCAAGACACAGTTGAAGAGCTAAAAAGGGATGCAGCAGAGTTTTTTTGTATGAATATGGGTAAGGCTCCAGTAAACATGGTATGGGATGCTTTTAAGGCTTACATGAGAGGCAGGATTAAGAGTATACCTTGCCATAAAAACAGAGAGTTTAAAAAGTAGTGTGCAGAATTGGAGAAGGAGATAGAAACGGCAGAAGGGTTATTATTGGACCACTCATTGGAGGAAACCATGAGATTAGATATAGGAAGAAGATTACAGGATCTAAAGAGAGTTAGAAAGCACTCTGGAACAGAAGATTCAAGCAAGGTTGGAAGTTAATAGAGTAGCTCACTTTGAGTATGGTGAAAACTGCAGTAAATTGCTAGCATGGAAGACAAAAGTAGATAAGACATGGGGCACTATAAGGTAGATTAATGGGAGAGACAATAAAATCTCCTTAAGAATGCGCGTGATGTAGAAGGCACCTTCCTAAGATTTTATCAGTAGCTTTATATGGAAGAGGAAGAGAGAGAAAGCAAGAAGAAAATAGAAAGCTGGTTAACAAAGTTATCTCTCCCGAGACTAAGTGTAACATGTACAACAGAGCTAAATCAAGAGATCCAGCAAGAAGATATCAGAGAAACAGTTGAGAGAAGTAAAAGAGGTAAGGCAGCAGGGTTGGATGGTATACCTAGCGAGCTATATCAAGTACTACAGGAGAAAATTATTCCGATATGTCACAATCTGTTTAATTCTATATATGTTAATAGAACCCCACTGTCACTGACTTGGAAGGAAGCTACTATTAACATGATATTAAAACAAGGTAAGAACCAGAGGGAGTGTGAGTCATACAGACCAATACCGCAGTTGAATTGTGCTTATAGCATTTTTACAAGTATAATAGCAAAAAGATTAACCAAGGTAGTAACAGAGTTAATTCATGAAGATCAAAAGGGTTTCCTTCTGGGGAGATACTTAAACAAACTGACACAGCCCTTCATAGGTATGGCGACAATATACAGTAAAGATATCGGGCTACTCTGAACTCTGAGAAAACAGAAATCATGGTCTGGAATCTAAACACAGAAAATAGTGAAGTGAAGAATGAATTGAGGTATTTAGGGATGAGACTAGTACATGATTTGGACAGGATAGCAGAGTTAAACTTGAATAAAGCTTTGTATCAAAATGAGAAATTATTGAGAAAATGGACGACCCTGCCATTAATAATATACGGTCGAGCTAAATTGAATAAAATGTCAATTTTGCAAAATTCACATTTTTATTTAATTGCATACCCTTGACATTTAAGAATGAATCTCCACAGAAACTGCATGGGAAGATAACCATGTTTATATGTGCATCCAAGAGGGTGTGAATCTCCTGGAAACCATGGTGAAGGAAAAATGAAAAAGGAGGGTTGCCTATCCCTACTATCCAATACTACTGTTGGGCTTTTCAGACGAAAAATTGTAGAATGCTAATAAGAAGTACAGACCAGTCTGAGATAGGTTGTATGCTGGGGGCTATGATAAAAGATATAAAGCAAGGAGGCTCACATTACCTGGGCACTTTTGGAGCAATACAATTCTTAAGAAAGTGAATTTAAAGGGCCTACAGGCGGCAGCAAGGTTGTGGGCCACTATAAGAAACATAGGAGGAATATATTATTTTTAGTGAATACATCCTGATTTGGGATTCACCTTGAAAATACCAGACTGTATGAGAGATAAGCTGGGAGAACCATTAAGGAAAGCTAAGATCAACAGATGGGGACAGATGTTTCCGAATGGAAGAATACTCTTATCGGAAGAACTGTAAAACTAGGGGTGGGCGGTGAACTCCGCTCTGCCGGCAGAGTTAACTGAGTTTTTGCCACTCCGTGGTCTGCTTAGAGTGCGGAGTTCTTAAAAAAACTCTGCCGACCGCTGGCGGGGCAGAGTTTACCGTCGGCACGTGCACACCAGGAACACAACTTGCCAGCAACTGGCATGTGATAGACCCCCAAGCCCTAATACATCACATGCGTCCGGAAGTGGCTCAGGGGGATTCTCCCTCCCTCCCTCAATAAGGGATTCTCCCTCCCTCAATGAGCTTGCAGTTGGGAATGTGGAAATGTCTTGAGAACAAAGGAGTTTTTTAAATAGGAAAGACCGTTACTTACGGGAACAGTTTCTGCACTACAGTTTTACTTTCAGCTGCACAGTTTTCCTTTCAGCTGAGTAGCGTGTGGTCTCCACAGAAACACCCTCTAAATATGCTTGTCACCCTGCAGTAGAATGACTATGCTTCCTTAAAAAAACAGTAGAAAGAGATTCCTACTTATGGGTTACAGCCAGGCACAACCAACCGATGTCACACTGTGCTTTCTCAGTCTGTGCACAGACTTCAGCCTCACTTCCCTCTGTCTGCAGCTGTGATTTGCTGTGTAACCCTCACACATATAAAAGGTTATGTGTGATAGGCAGTTCAGCTCCCGGCGCTTACAATACAGTCACGTCATGCTATGGGGTCGATTCCGATCTCGGTCGGAAGGCCTCCGAATCGGATTCGGCTTTACCGGATCCGAGTCGGAGGCTTTGTTTCCGACCGAGTCGTACAGAGGTCCGGACGCCCAAGTACGATGCTAACGAACGCGAAATCGCCAACCGACTCGTTTCCGGGTCCGAACCGCTCCGTACGACTCGGTCGCAGACGAACCGTACCGCACAATGGGGTCGATTTCCAACCGAGCCAGTACAATGCACGATTCGGACAGCCGGATCGAGTCGGAGTCTCCGGGTCGAAAAAGCTACGGGAAGCGGACTTCGGGGGTCCGTGCTGGACCCCCTTCACCCGTAGCCTAACGATTCGAACACAGGGGGGACCCAAGGGTCCCCCCTTCACATGCATGTACGGTGCGGATGGCACCAACGCGTACCCACTGCAGGGGGCGCCCTTGTGCGAGACGTACCTATTCAGCTGCTGCGAGGCCATGCACGCGTCGTACGACCGGCTCCCATTGACTTCAATGGGAATCCGACCGAGCCGAGTCCGTCAGCATGCGGCAGCATCGTACTCGCTCGGTCGGACTCCAGGGGTACGGCTCGGTCGGAAAACACTCCGGATCCGGCTCGGTCAGAGGGCTTTCCGACCCAGATCGGAATCGACCCCTTAGTCTTTAGAAAGTGGCCCGAATGTTCCCCCTCATTTACAAAATGATAAGGAAGGTCCTACATGTCCGGTTTTAAGGGAACTCCACCGGCTTGCGGAACTCAGTGGAATTCACTTAGATTTTTGATCACTCCGCAGAATTCCGCTGAGTGAAACTCCGCGAGCTCCGCCCCCCCTGTGTATAACTTAACGAAAGGAGAGTTATCAAAATATAAATATTATCAGCCGAAGTGTGAAAAATTGTGAGAAGTAAAGGTTTCCAGCAAGCTAGAGCAACCGTTACAGGATACTACTGCAAAAAAGAAAGAAATAGCACTATGGTACTAGCTGATAATGGACGCTGCAGACGGAGAGTTCAACCTAGCTGGAGAAATATGGGAAAAAGACTTGCCAACGCTGGAACTGGACAATTTATGGCAAGTATCTATGCATTTTCTTTATATGACAGTCAAAGCTGTTCCACTTCGGAAGAACCATTTATTCACTTTACACCAAGCCTATTGGACACAAATGAAGCTGTCAAGAATTAGGAAGGAGATAATTCAGAAGTGTGATAAGTGAGTAATGGAAAGAGCTGTTGATTCACATATGTTTGTGAAGTGCCTGGAGATCCAACTCTATTGGATTAAAGTAGGTAATGTAATAACAGAGATTTTGGGCCACAAAGTCAAGGTAAGCGCTTCATTCATTATTTTTGGGGTGGCTGAAAAAGCTGATATGGTTTCCCCACTATCGAAAAAATGAAGCAAACTACTGTTTTATCTGATACTCTTAGCAAGACGAGAAATATTCAAACATTGGATTAAGCAAAAGCCTCCAGCATATGAAGAGTGGGTAATTTTAATATTATTCATTCTAAACTTAGAGCTGAAATGCCAGAATAAGAGGAATGCCAAGATGTGGAAAAAATTGAGCAGTGGTTGAGTAAAGGAGTAGCATAAAGAAACTGAGGACTGTCCAATGATTACACCTGAATGTCTCTCAGTAATATTCTGGCGCTTTGCTAGAGGAAAATACTTTCGAGAGAAGAGAAACTCTTTTTAACATGGATGAAAGTAAGGTATGGATCTCGCAGAATGCCTTGACCCAAGAAAAGAGGGGAAAGTGTACTGTCTGAGGTGATATGAGGACAAAACAATATATATATATATTAGGCTGTAAAACAGGCACTAAGCACTCATGGGACATTCTTTGACTTATTCAGAGCAAATGCATTTCGGCACACAGCCTTCCTCAGTGCTCATTACAACTTCATCAAAGGTAACGTGTGTTTAAATTACTGAGAAACTTGAAAAATGGCAAGTGACAAAGGACTGTCAAAGTTTTGTAGTGCAAATACCAGTGTTTCTGGCCGCCATGTCAGCATGTATTTCCTTTGCTTTAACCAGATGGTAATTATTTCGTTTTTTCTTGCTTATGAAGTCTCTCATAGAAAATGCAGCATTTATTCTTGCACAAGATGTAAAAACGAAATGTTCATGATGTACCTCACATGCAGGCTGAATTCACACAGTCCATTTATAAGATGACAGCCATTGTGCCCCCAAACAGAGGTGCCTTATCATCAGTCTGTCTGTCCATCGCTGCTGCCGTGGTTTTCTGAATAGAGTCCAATCCCACAGGTTTTCGTCTGTAAAACAAAGGTCACAGAGACGTTAAAGCTAGGCTGACATTTCACTCGTATAAAATCAAAGAAACTCAGCCATTATAGTTTGCTGAGCTAACTATAACTCGCGCCCCCCAATGCACAAGTGACTATAGCTGATAACATAGAAACAATTGCTAACCTGTTTGAAAGGCTTTCAGGCTATTCAAAGAAGAACCCTTCACATGATCATGAGCTGCCAATAAAGGATGAGGATAAAACAATATTACAATTTACGAGTGAGCTGGATGCTCAACACTGGAGCAACCCACACAAATGTATACAAAATGTACCCTATTGCTATATGTGTCCTGTTGTAGTCTCACACTGTTTGTTATATTTAAATAAAAACATTAAAAAAAGAACACTGGTGCTAGACAAACTAACCTTGTATGAACATTGAAACTCTTTGAAATTGACCAGACCTTATTGCAGACACATGTCAATTACAGCTTCAATCAAATGGAGCCTCAGGGTCAACTGAATCCACCCTTGAAAAGGCAAGTGATGTTTAGAAACAAAAAAACAACACTGCCAGCACCTTGCACTCTGCCAAAGCATCTGTTACTTCCTGCCCAGGAGAGCAGTATTGTGGGAAATGTAGTCTGCATTAAATGTGCTACTTAAAATAAATAGCAGAAAAGAGACTCCATAATCAATCCGCCTGTTTTGTAATAGAAGCTGGGGACCCCGGTTCGAGTTTCGAGTTTCCATCTGTACCACAACTGGTGCTCATGTAAAGTGCTCTGATACGCTGCCCCGCGAATCTGGAATTCGCTTCCTCCTTACATTAGAATAATTCACTCTACTTCATCCTTCAAGAAGGAAGCCAAGATCTTCCTTATGAACAAATTCCTACCATAGCTGATGGCTGAATTTATTCCTCAACATCTATTTTAGTCTAGGTTGCCCCAAAGGCAATTGGTTATGGAATCTGCTCTCTCCATCTAGTTCTATCATAACAACATTATCCCTTGTATGGAGCATAACAGAAATTCCTTGCTAGCTGGGAGTTATCACGCATTGACTACTCGTATGTATTTGCCTATGATGTCCTCAATGCTTATTATCGTTTCTAAGTACATCGCATGGACCTTGTTATTATTATCTACATTGTTGTAACAACCTCATGTCTCTTGGGACAAGTGTTTTTTCTTTTCTTTTTGTGTTGATGCCTCTCTCTTCTGTCGTAATTTTGCTACTGCAATTGTTAAGCGCTGTGATACCATTTGGGTCATGTTGGCGCTATATAAAACACTGAATAAAAAATAAAAATACCTTCGGGTCCAGTGCGCGCTATATTAAACTCCCCCCACCCTCAAAAAGAGAGTCACGAGCGTGCCAACTCCTTTTATTATTGTACAACGCTGTGCGTGCTGTCGGGTGTGTTTCAAGTACAAAGGACGTCCTTCCCCTGCTCATTGACTGGAATCGGATGGCTCACTACTGTCTCCATTAGTAGGGGTAGAGGTATAGGCACTGAAAACGTTGTTCCATGCATCACAGGCGTGACAGGAGAGATATAAATTGAAAGAAATGTTCGCTCAGATTTCGATTTACAGCATGTTTGAGGTTTCCAATAGATGAGATGGAAATTAAACACTCCTTTTCACATAAATATAGTTTCTGCACTTCGTCATTTCACATGGCAAACAGATGGGTCGTTATTATGTCACAACTCTCAAAATAAAATGAAGTCTGCACACGTTTGGTGGCGCTCTTTAACATATTGAAAAGACGGACATGAATTTTAGAGTTCGCTCTGTAGTCCTGAATTTACCTCGTTCTGCTAACATCCGATATTTAAGACTGCAGCTCAACTTCACCCACCAGGTGGCAGTGTAGGCACATACATATACATGGGATGTCGGAACATAATCCCGAGAAAAAGTAGTTTTACTTTTTTGTTAATTTCTATTTAGGACGTGGTGAACTTTGTGCAGTGTGTTTGTCGAATGAATAGATATTAAAGTACGATCAGTTTCTACGAAAAGACATAGGGGCATATTCTCAAGAACGTTTGATAACCATCGCAAAAGTTACTTAACGCAAACTCCAGCATCGCGGGAAATTTACGCCGTGTTAACCAAGTATTCACAACACGGCGGTACCATGCGATAGTCACCAGATAACGCGTCAAATGGCCGCGTTAAAATCAACGCCACGCTGCAAAAATGCGAAACACGAACGCAAAAAAAGCTGCGATGAGGCCAATCGTGATACAAAAAGCAGCGAAAACCAGCGGCAGGCCTGCAAATCCCACGCGTCTGGCGGGAAAATGCACTATAAAAGCAACAAAAACAACACACCAGAAACAATCCAAAGTGCGTAGCAACATGGATGCACCCTGACCCAGCGCAGAGGCCAACGCGAACCCCACAAGCCCCACAGACCACCAGCAAGGACCAACGGGGTCGGGGAAGGCCAAGGAGAAGAGGGAGAGGAAGACGGGGTGCAGTCCGTAGGAAAACAAGACCAGCGTCACGGATGTGACAGAACACTACCAGCAACTGACCCACAATCAGACTACCTTGAATGCAGCCCGAGTGTCGAGGAGGCCAATGGAGGAGGCCAAGAGGCGCTGGCATGACGTGAAAACCTAAACCAGGCCCAAAGCCGCTGCCAACAGGAAGGCAGCAATGGCAAAAGGAGGTGGGAGTCCTGCGCCACAGGAGGAGCTGGAGGAAATGGAGGCCAGTCATCAGTGTGGAGACGGTGCAAGGAGGTGGGAGTACGGACACAGCTCGAGAGGACCTGACACAACAACAACAGGGTGAGTAACGAACAGGGACTGGGGGACCGGGGGAGATGGGCACAATGGCACACATGTACAAGGATGTGTAGCACACTGCACACCCACAATTACCCAGGGTCATGTCCCACCTCCCCGTGGCACACTGCAGCACACAAACATGGCAATCACAGCACATCCCATGACAATGTGGCACAAAGTGCAACACCGACACTGCAGAACAGGGGACACAACTGGGTCGCCCATGCGCAGAAACAGGCCAATCACATTTGACAGAGCAGGGAACTGTGAGATGCATATGTACGGGTACAACCTCACATCAGTCATGTAGTCCAAATGTCCACTGTCCCCCCTCAAATTGCCAGCACCGCCCAAACAGTCACAATGTACATTGTCACACAGTCTGCATGTCTACAAGAACAATGCACCAACATAAATGTCAACACAATGTCAACATGCATCTCCCCTTCACATTGCAGAGGGACAAACAACACCTCCAGCAGGTCAGACCAGACAACCCATCAGTGATGCCGGAGACGACCATCACACCTTCGACACCGACGGTGGACAGTCAAAATATTGATTTTTAAATATCGAAGCACAGTTATATCGAGTTTTAAATATCGTACTGACAAAATATCGAAGTGAAGAATATCTACAACCAGAATATCGAAGTTAAGGTAAGAAATATCGATTTTGCAAATATCAATGTTAGTAATATCGATAGTTAAATTATCGATGTTAATAATATCGATATTTATATGAGTGTTATGTATTTTAGCATGTATTTAATATGTATGTGTTCTATATTTTTTATTAAGTATTGTACTGTTTTTTTAAATATATGTATACATTTTTTAGAAATTAGTAATTTTTTTAAAAGTACATTTTGCGTTTTAGTACATTAGCGGGTTGTGGGTTTATAGGGGAATAGGGTGGGAAGTAATTTAATTATAGTAAATTAAATAATAATTTTTAGGAATTATTAATATATTTTAATTAAATTTTGTGTTTTATTTCTGTAGCAGGTTGTGGGTTTATAGGGGAATAGGGTGGAAAGAAATTTAATTTTAATTAAGTAATTATAAATTTTTAATTATTGTTATTAATGATTGATTTATTGTTAATTAATTATTAATTGGTAATTAATTATTATTAATTGATAATTATTTTATTTGTATTAATTTATTATTGGAGTGGGTTGTGTGTTTTTAGGGGAATAGGGTGGTAAGTAAATTATTTGTAATTAAGTAATTAATTAAGAAAAATTGAGTATTGATAATTAATTTTTTTGTTAAGTAATTATTAATTGGTTATTACTTGTGATTAAATATTATTTATTGGTATTGATATTTTTGGGGTTAATTAATTATTAATTGCTTATTAATTTTTATTAAATATTATTTATTGGCATTGATAAGTATTTTTTGTTAATTAATTAATTGGTTATTAATTTGTATTACATATTATTTATTGGTATTGATAATTAATTTTTGTTAATTAATTATTAATTGGTTATTAATTTTTATTACATATTATTTATTGTTATTGACAATTTTTTTAATTTAATTATTAATTGCAAATTAATTTTTATTAATTGATTAATTGAAAATTAATTTAATTGTCTGAAATTTCATGTGGAGTGTGTGTGTTTATTGGGGAATAGGTTGGGAAGTATTTAATATTATTAAAGTAATTATTGTTTTTGATATATTTGTAGTTTTTTTTTCTTTTTCTAAATTTATTAATAAATCATTATTTAATTACAATATTTATTTCATTTATAAGTATGTTATTTTTAACATCTACATTGTCCAACGCTTTCCCTACTGTTGCACTCACTTGAGTGGGAATAGTAATTTTTACCCCTACGCTATCCAGCGCTTTCCCTACTGTTGCACTCTCTGGAGTGGTAATAGTAATTTTTACCCCTACGCTATCCAACGCTTTCCCTTCTCTTGCACTCTCTGGAGTGGGAATAGTAATTTTTACCCCTACGCCATCCAACGCTTTCCCTACTGTTGCACTCACTGGAGTGGGAATAGTAATTTTTACCCCTACGCTATCCAGCGCTTTCCCTACTGTTGCACTCTCTGGAGTGGGAATAGTAATTTTTACCCCTACGCTATCAAACGCTTTCCCTACTGTTGCACTATGTGGAGTAAGTATATATATTAATTTATATGTATATGTTTAATTTATTTTAACATTTAATGTATTAGTTATTATTTTTAAATATCTTTTAATATTTTTAACTATATTTCTTTTAATTATATGTATTATTTACTTAATTTTACATTATTATTAAAACATTAAAAAAAACGATATTTTTAACTTCGATATTGTTGACAACTATATATTTCTTTCGATATTTTTGTACTTACCTTTATGTAGATTGGACTTCGATATTTTTGACTTCTATATTTCTGTGTCGATATTTTTGCAGGTCGATTTTCTGTCCGTCGATATTCTGTCACACATTCGACACCGACGCCCTATAACAGCCCATGGACATCCCACACAACCCACCACCAGGACCAGCGCAGACAAGCTATTCAGAGGAGAACCCAGCCCCTGCAACAGACCACACAGCGTGAAGCACCCGCAAGCACGACTGGCTCACAACACTTCACCGACCCACACATGGCACCCCAATGCCAGGTGACAGAACGCCAAAAGGAGGTGGCCGAACAGGTGCGGGTGTGGTCCGAACCCATGGAAGGCGAACTAGATCACATACGTGGGTGTCAATTACCCTTCAGGGACCACCTACACCCCACAAAGGAGACCCACACTGCCATAGAGACACATGCAGATGCACATTCCCAGTACAGAACCACGCCCAGGGGCACGCACATATCAGTCACACACCCACGTTGGCTCTGTGTATGACGGCCCAGTCCACTCCCCTTACGAATTGAGTGGGTGACGACAAAGCCACATGTCCAAGCTGTAACCCACTGCCTGCGGTGACATGTCTGCGTCCACTGTCCACTACACTCCAAACACCAGCGGTGTGTGTCGACATGGATATGTGTGTGGTCTGCATACTGCAGTCTGGCCAGCACATCCACGCCACACTTGGCATTGTGTACATTCTCATTCATCGGTCCCTTGCCTCCTTCGCAAATGCCTGGTCCCCACCTCTTCCGACATTCTGCTATTGTGTGTCCGAGGTGCCATGCCGTTGATGGCTCATGTACATGGCTGGCCCAGGTTCCCACAGTGAGTTGTGCTATCGTGTCTGGTGGGTGTGCATGTTGTATGTGAGCTTGTGACGTGTGCATTTCCTGTGTTGTGTGTTGCATGATTGTGGAGTTGAGGTGTGTGGTGTGTGCATTTGGTATTGGCCAACGAGCAGTGCATTTCCGTGGGTGCCATCCTGGTGGCGCAGGTTGATGATGGACTGTCGGGAGGTGCAGGTATCATGCACACTGCCTGGGTGGTTGGCGGCGGCGTTGGTGGGGATTCCACGGTGGTCCACTACTGCCTGCACATTGGTGGGATACATGCGCTTTCTGTTGCGCTTATTGTGTGCAGTGTCGCCAGGGGCCACTAGTAGAACATGTGTGCAGTCAATTGCCCCCTGACACGTGCGGGAAGCCAGCTGTGGCGCACACGCCTTGCTTGGTCTCCGGCTGTTCCTGCGCAGTGTGTGTGAAGTATAGATAGTGGGGTACCAAGCTGATGGTGTCATCCATGACTGTTGTGGGGGACTTGGATTGGCCTGGCTGTGTGACTCCTCTGTCTCAGGCGGATGTTGGTTGGAGGGTACCAGAGGCCAACACGTGCAGCACGGCCAGCAGCTTTGTCTGCGTGGGATGTTGGTTGTCCCCTGTGTTGGTACCGTCAGCCTGTGGGCAATGGTGGTCAGGATGCGGAGGAGGGTTGTCCCTTTGGGCATATAGCGGGCAATGACATTCTCTGGTGTTGGGTCTATGAGGTTGGTGCATTTTCGGAGGGTCGCTGTCTTTGTCTGCGCTGCCTCAGTGTTGGTCCGGGGGGGGCGGTGGGTGTCCGACGGGGGTGGCGGTGGTCCTGGGGGTGGTGGCGGTGGGTGTTGGGGCTCTCTTGGGTGTCCGGCCCGCATGTTCAGTGGCTCCATAGAATCTGTTGGTCTTCAGGTGTGGCTGTGGGCTGGGCTCCCTTTTGTGGTGAAGGCTGCCGTCCGACTTTACACCAGGTCAGAGCAGGTGTTAATTTCCTGCTGCTAACGCGCATTATCGCATGTTTCGTGGTCTTTTCGCAGATCTGGCTGGTGGTTGAGAATGTTGCGGAGTGGTGTTTTCGCGGCTTTTTGCACGGGTGCGCCTACTCTGCATCTCATTAGCGATAGTTGCCGGGGTCATCTGTGGCGATGTTTTTTGCTGCTGCTATCGCGGGTTAACTGGTGTTATAGGCTGTTAACACCAGCTTGTGAATGGGGCGATGAATTTATCGCAACTTTGGATGCGATAAAGTGCCGTTAACTAGGCGATAGCTCCATGAGAATATGCCCCTTAAAGTTTCTTCGTTCTACTGCTCAGTTTTAGAACAACAGCCTCCATTTACAAAATGTAGACGCAACCTGATGTAGTAGAAATGCAATCGCAACATGTAAGAGAATATTTAGTGCAAAGAAGATCTAGTAATCTGTGTTGTCAGTGCTTAGTTTGTAGACGAATAAGTGCCAGTGCCCAATGCTTTGCTCAGAAACCCAAGGCTGAATATTCTGGAATCAATCGCATGCCTCTTTAACCCAGTGCTTAATTTGTAAAAAATTAAGTGCCAGGGACCTCATCAGGAGGCAATGCAGCCTACACCATCGATTACCCCTGCTAGTGCTACCAATGACAGTACCAAACCAGCCATCACACTCCTACAAGTGTTACAGTTCTAACTAGTCCAGGCCCCCAAAGCTATAAGATTAGCGTGGACGGCGGGTAATAGTCATTTTTAAGGTATATTGAATCAGTAAACAACTGTTTGTGGGGGCGTGGCTTGACCACGGAGAAAGATGGTGGCGCCTGAGTGAGGCTCCGCGGGTCAACGCAGCGGGTCGCATGGCACCTTCGTCTACTTCCCGACATGGAAGGACGTCTTTGAGTTAAGATGCCTGCCTGAACAGGAAAACAGCTTTTTCGGCCGTTTTTCGCGGCTCCGGGACTCCGTTTTCACTACACACAGCCCCTGTCTCTGCTTCACAACAGCCGCGGCCACCATTTTGGGTGAGATATTTTCCCGTGGCGCGCTCTCTACAAAAAGCCCTACAATGAAAGTTCTTTCCTCCTCACCCTTTTTGGGCTAATTCTTTCACTTACCTTCTGGTATTTTGCTCTGAAGAAGTGCTGCACAGCCTCCTGTCATTGAGGTCCTGCTGCCTTGGAACTGCAGCATCAATGTCTGCCATTTTGGTCGTGCTTCCACTTTGCAATGCGGCTGATATATGACAGGACTGTTCGAGTGTTATTTACATTTACACGGTGTGTTGTGGTTTTTGCCTCGTATAACATGCTTGACTCAACTGTCTAACTTCTGTTTTTGCTGGAGTCTTCATTTGTATTTCGGTATACTTAGAGACCTGTGTGTTGACTTGGTCCTATTTCTTCTTGAGTTGCCTCATAACTTTACAATTACTCTTTTATGGGACAATTGAAAAAGGTGAGCCCCTCACTGGTTCGCTCAGAGCTGCCATTTGTTAAGAATTCTTCAGTCTTTTCGAAATTCTCCAGGATGGAAGATTCTTTAGGCTCGTTAACTAAGGGTTCCACTTCTTCAACATTGCCCTCTAATATTGGAGGGAAAGCCTCCACAAAACGTCTGAAAAAAGACCCACCATCTCCTCCAAAATCATCTTCGCCCTTTATGGAGGAAACTAATGCTAAACTGCAATTCCTCATAGAAAATTGGTCAAAAATGGACAAAAGACTAAGGGGGATATTCACAACAAACGGCGATAATTATCGCTAAGCTCGGTTAGCGTGACTTTTTTTATCGCTGTGTAACGCCGGAAATTATCGCCTTGTTAGCGGCGTATTCACAACACGCTGCTAGCAGGCGATAGTTTCCTGTACCGGGTCAAAAGTCAAGTGATAAGATCAGCGTTACGGCGATAAATATTCTCACGCTAACGTGAAAAAAGTGGCGATGGTCCAATTAGCGATCCGAAACGGATCGCTAACCAGCGCCAGGCTTGTATTTCCCAAGGGAGGCGGGAAAAATCACTATAAAATGCCCACTAAGCAGCCCAAACACCCAAAAAAAAAAAGAAAATCCATGAAGTTCTGAGAGAAGCCATGGAGGAAGCTGGACAAAGCACAGAGGCCAACAACAACCCCACAAACACCCAGGAGGACCAGCCAGAGACCCATGGGAAAGCCAAGGAGAAGAGGAAGAGGAAGACACGGTTCAGTCAGCAGGAAAACCAGGTCCTGATTGCGGAGGTGACCGAACACCAACAACAACTTTTTGTCACCTCCACTGTGTCATTGGCAACCAAAAATGCAATATGGCAGTCCATCGTGTCCAAGGTGAATGCTGTCGGAGAGGTGAGGAGGACAGTGGATGATTGCAAGAAGCGCTGGCATGATGTCAAGCACAAAACCAAGTTGAAACTTGCAGCAAACCTGAAAGCAGCAATGCAGACTGGAGGTGGAGTCCAGCACCACAGGAGGAGCTGGATCCGTTGGAGGAACAGGTGTCCGCTGCCATCAGCGAGGAGACAGTGGTTGGAGTTCCGGGATAGGATACTGCTGAACAGGAGCAGTCACAACAGCAACAGGGTGAGTACAAACTAAGGCCTGGGGGGACGGGGGATATGGGCCCAATGGCACCCATGCACAATTAAATACATTGCAGTGCACACCCACAATGAATGCGCAACTTGTCACAGATCCCATTGGCCAAGATGGCATAGACACATAACACCCTACTCAACCAATAAATTCCAAGACACATATTGGTGGGCTCACAGACCTGGAAATGTGCTCTGAAAAGTCAAACAAATATAGTCCAAGTATCATTTCACACCACAAAATAAGGCCTACGTGAAAGAGCAAAGGAACACATTTATTTGAGATGCGGCAGGCTGTCAAAAAGACCCTCTCACCTCACCACCATGCATATGCATGTGCCTGTATGTTGGAGTTGTGTGCAAGATTGTGCATGTGCATCAAGGGTGACACAACTGCACATACACAATCTTGCACCCAACCCAGACACACGTGCACAATGCTGCATGTCTGCTGACATTGGTGGTGGCATGCCCACTCATGCACATGATCAGTCACACACACACTGCATCCCCCTGTCTAGTATCAGAGAGATGTGGCCCTGTGCAGACGATATGTATATGTGTGCTGATGAGGCAAGGGGGCCATGTAGACATCCTGCCGCATCTCCAGTAAATGTGTTTGCCTGCTTGTCCATGAGATGCAGTCCTGTGTACACATTGACGGCTCACAGTGGGAGTGCTGCGGGGCGGTGGTGCGGGGCGGGGGAGGGGCCGGATGGGGGCAGTGGAGTTGGACACACGACAGGCTTGAGTTAGGTAAGTCCATAAATAAATCTAACTATTTACCTGGCGCTTGCTGCATTGCCAACTCGGCGATGCAGCAAGTGCAAGGTAACTACTTAAAATCATTTAGTCACCAACCTAACTCCAGCCCTCATATGTCCAAATCCACCACACCCCATCCTGCCACTCTCCCTACCTGCACCACTGCACCGCACCAATGCTTTGCAGCACTCCCACCGTGAGCCGTCACTGTGTGTACACCACGTGAGAAACCATTTATTGAGTCTGCATACTAGAAACACATGCAATGTCACGATAAAATGAGCAAGCAGCCTACTGGCTCAAAGGTGCATATCCCACAATGCACACAAACAGCAGACTACACACAAAACACGATGTAATACAATGAGCAGGGCGGCAATGCCTACAACACCACAGTGCAGGGACAATGCCTATCAGGAATGTGTCAACAAAATATGCACTGCATGACTTGTCTGTGTGCCAGACTCACAGAACTACAATTTCCCTGTAAAGAAGTATGACAAACAATGTATGACTACAAGCAGGGATAGCAAAGTTGCATCTAATAATGACAAATAGCCAAATGGCATACTCAACCCTTAGGCCGATTTGCACACCTACACTCTCAAGTGTACACATATGCCATACAGAAAACACCATTCAACATCAGTCCTGGGGTGAGTTGCACATCACTACATAATGTGCATGTAAACCTATCTGTTTGTTAAGTCAACGGTGTCAGTGAACAAATATGCAGTCATGGTTGTTGTCACCCACACGCAAAGCCATGCATTGAATAATCTGAGCCAGGACAGCATGTATCATCCATGTGAACAGCTGCGTGGTACATACACAAACACACATCACCATGTCATTTGCAACTGTTGGTAGGCTGGTGGTTACGATGTCTGAGCACCACAAATACGCAATAGGAAATCCACATCCACAAATCCAGGCCCACTTACACACTGCACGTGGTGTCACCATTGAGGGTAATGTGTGTTGACACTGTCTGTCCATCCAGCAACAACAATAGAAACTCATGCAGCACCATACTCACAATGGGTAAGCCAACAGGAGTGCAGTAAGCAATGCATGCAAGACAAATCACAATAGACAAAGCGACATGGATGCACATGTGTACAGCATAGTGCAGCACACATTTAAACAGCAAATATGCCTTTGTAGCTAATGCACATAAACGGGGCCCTCCTCACCCATAACGAATCTCGCTACTAGCACATGCACATGTGCACTACCCAGCAAAGGTGCGGGTCTGTGAGCCACACTCACAAGGCAAGTGACAGTGCATGATGTATAGCATGCCCGCCCCCCAAACGTCTCAACATGGTGCAGGCCATGTCACTGAGGTGGCTGAGTGTGGACCACATCCTTAAAGGAGCAGGTCATACTCTGACACATCCTCATGTACATACAACCCCTGATGTAAACAAGACATCTGCTGACAATAAATGCACAAGTGTCCTAACTCTGTCGAAGACACATATATACCCCAGGTTGCTACATCTCAGTATTGTAAATGCACAGAAGTGAAGGCTCACTGCCTGAAAGGGATAAGGGGTATTAAAAATTGAGCTGAATGTGCGAGTATCCCACAATGTAGCGCACACACATCTAAATCAGAGCTCTTCAACATTGACTACAATGTGGGACAAATTGCATCACTTCCTCAACTGAACAGAGGACACAATTGGTGCTGCTTGTGTGTGTAAACTTGCAATTCACATTTGTCATAGCTGTAAAATGTTAAATGACAATGTACAAGTACAAGCTCTAATCCATGACGTAGTAGAAAAAGTCTACAACCCGCAAAAAATAGGCATCTCCTCCCAAACAGTCACAATGTACATTGTCATGCAGTCTGCTTGTAAACACATCCAATGCAGGGGGGGCGGAGCTTGCCCGGCAGGAAGATGGCCGCAAGTCTGTAGCGCTCCGCTGTACACCGCCAAAATCCGACATTATCCTGCATTAATCCTTTGTCGATTGCCGCTATAATGCCCTACTAAGCTCTCTGGATTGTTTACCGCCTGGCGGGGTGTCGGTTACGCGCCGCCGCCCTCCTTCTGCTGGTGTGCTGCTGGGCTCGTCGGCTGCGGTGCGGCTTGGCCTCTGATCCGCGCCCTTGAGTTTCACGGAGGCCAGATTCCTTGCTGCCTGGCCCGGGGACGCGGGTGCGACGTGGGTCCCGCTGTGCCTGCCGCTTTGCCTTGGGGGAGTGACCTTGTCCGCCGGCCCGGTTGCCGCAGTGTTCCTGTGGGTGCCCGGCGGGGGCCTCGCTGTCCGGAGCGGTGCACGATCTCCGGATCCTCTTGAGTGAGCTGCTGCTGCGGTGGTGGTGCAGTGCGGCCCAGGGGGCGTCGGAGGTGCTGGGGCAGCCATCTTCTCGGCGCCCTTGACTGGGTAGGGGTGAGGTGCGGCCTTTTGCGAGTCTGGTTGCTTGGCCCCCCTCTTCCCTCAGCACACTCTTCGCCCCGTCTTGCTGCCTGTTCCACCTACCTGGCGCCGCTGCGTGGGACCCCGGACTGGGAGGGTGCCTGCAGATCGCTCGGCCTGCGCTGGAGTGCCTGGAGGTGAGGCCTTCCTCCTGCTGCTGGCGAGTGCTAGATGCCTGTTGCCCTGCGCCCTTGGTTCTGCGGGGCCCCTGCCTCATCATCATCGACTGGTGGGTGCTTAGGTGGGAGTGTGGATAGCTTCCTCTCCCTGGCCTGAGCCTCGCCTCCCGTCTGCTGCCTGTTCTACCTACCTGGCGCCGCTGCGAGGGACCCCGGACTGGGGGGGTGCCTGCGGACCGCTCGACCTGCGCTGGAGGTGAGCCCTTCCGTCTGCTGTCAGCGGGTACTGGGTGCCTGCTGCCCTGCGTCCCTCGATCTGCGTGGCCCCTGCCTCATCATCAACGGCTGGTGGGTGCTGGGGCGGGAGGGTGGACGGTTCCCTCTTCCCGGCCTGTACCTCGCCCCCTGCATTGTCCCTCCCTGTAGATTTTAGTCATGGGCAAACCTGATAAATATCAGCCCAAGTTACATTTTGAACAGCGCAAGTCCCGACATAATGAGGATGTGGCGGAGGGGGCTACCCCCGATCCGGATGCCCCCACTGATGATCCTGTGGGGGATATAAAGCAGATCATAGCGTCTATGCAAAAGGGCCTCACAGCAATAGACTCCAAAATCGATACTCTGGTCTACCGGATGGACAGGGTTACTGAGAGGGTGGACAAACACTCTGAGCGCCTAGACATGGCGGAGCGTCGCGTTACTGAGATGGAGGAGGCTAACGCTGATACAGGTGCTGTTCAGAAGAGGATGGAGCGTGCCATTTCCACCTTGCAGGATAAGGCAGATGATCTTGAGGCCCGCTCGCGCCGCAGTAATCTGCGTATCACTGGTCTGGCGGAGACGACGGCGACCGGGAACATGGAGCAGTTTGTGGAACGCTTGCTGTCATCCTTCCTTGGCGCTGATACCTTTTCCCCTCTCTTTGTGGTGGAGCGGGCCCACCGTTCCCTCGGGCCTCGCCCGCCACCAGGCGCTCCACCTCGCCCTATTATTGCCAAGCTATTGAACTACCGGGACAGGGATGCTGCTCTACGTAAGGCTCGTGAGCTAGGTCCTCTGCGGTATGAGGGCTCGGATATCTCCCTGTTCCCCGATTTTACCATCAAAGTACAGGAGGCACGTCGTCAGTTTGGCACTCTGAAACGTAAGCTGCGTGAACACAACATCGAATATGCTATGCTCTACCCTGCACGCCTCAAGGTCCTTTTCGATGGAAAGCCCAGGATTTATCCCGACCCCCAGTCTTTACAGCGTGCCTTTCGTGACTGGGAAAAAACTGGTCAGCACCTGAATAATCAGCGCGCCTCTTCCTCTCAGCCTGTTGCTGCCAGCTCTTTAGAGGATAACGACTGAATATCTGGCAGTTTGGAATAGGTGGATATTCTCAGTCTACCACTCCTGTTCTCTTAACGGTGTGTTCAATAATGTTGAGGTCTGTAGGCCTATTTCTGTTCATCTGGACACATGGTGCTCCTTCTGGTTCCTGGTTGCCCCTGGAGCTCTCTCTTCATTCAAGTAGGCGGTATGTTTTTTGTACCTCACCGCTCCCCAGTTGTTCCACGGGACTGAGGCGTCTCCTCTTGGCGGCTCAGCTGTCCTGTGCTATGCTCACCCCACTGGGCGGATTGTTATAGATCCCTACTTTCCCGCATAGCGGGCGATGGGGACTGCGGTGGATTGGCATTTTACATGCAGTGTTTTGGCGGTAGCCCTGCTCAGTTTGGTTCGCTGGGCAACATCCGCCCCTCTGCATGCACTGCAGCTCTCTCTTTTTGGGGAGGATGGGTGGGTGGGGGGGGGTTTGTTTTAGGATTGTTTTTCTGTATGGGGTGGGTTTTGCGGGCGGGTGCTTCTCTTTGCAAAGTTGGGGACAGCAAGGAGTGGGTGGGGGAGGGGTTCCTATGGCTCAATATTGGTGTGTTTGTGTTTTTAATCTTTTTCCTTTTCAGGTCATCGCCTAATTGTTTTGTACCTTCACTGATGGGTGGTGTGGGGCCCCGGTGGCTGGAGCCCCGGCCGGGTATTCACCTTTTATGCATACTACCAACCTCTACTGATGGGTCATAGAAACTGTTTGCATTTTATGACATGGAATGTGCGGGGTCTGAATGACCGTCGAAAGGTGCGTAAGGTCCTAGCACACTTAAAGTGGCGCAAGATAGATGTGGCGCTACTACAGGAGACGCATTTGCACCCTAGCAATCGTTTGTTGACGAGTGGCCGTGTGTTGGGGGATTTTCATGCGGCCTGCTTCACATCTCATTCTAGAGGGGTCCTCACCTGGGTCAATCCCAAAGCTAAGCTTCAACTAGACAAATGCGCTGCAGACCCCTCTGGTCGCTATGTTATCACTCGCTGCTATGGCCCTCATATCAATCTGTTGGTGGTGAACTCCTATGGCCCGAATTACGATGATCCGCAGTTTTACTTGAATCTGTTCCAAGTAATTAAGCAGTACTCCCCGGCGACTGTGGTGTGGGGTGGAGATTTCAATTGTGTGCTTGATCCCCTCCGGGATCGGTCCAGGGGCCCCCCTAGAGCCCCCTCTGCCGCAGCTAGGGCGATTGTTGATATCTCAGCGCAACTGCAGCTGGTGGATGTTTGGCGCTCCCGCTCCTCGGCCAGTGATGGCTTTACGCACTACTCGGCGCCGCATGATGTGTACACGCGCATTGATTATTGGTTCATCTCGCTGGCTTTGCTGCCGGAGGTCCAGAGCTGTGAGGTTCTGCCCCGTACCTTCTCGGATCACTCCTCCATCTTGCTTTCCTTAGCCATTCCCCCGCGTGGACCTCCTCCATTTTTGTGGCGGTTCCCGCCCTACTCTTTATTGGATGCGGTCTTTAAAGCGGAACTGCAGGAGGAATTCTTTGCGCTTAATATTGGCACAGTGGACTCCTTCGCCACTGTGTGGGAATCGTTCAAGGTGTATATTAGGGGTATAACGATAAGTAAACATGCGGGGGTCCTGCGGTCCATCCGAGATAGGCTTCAACTTCTGGAGTCCCGTCTTGCGGACTTGGAGGCCTCATTGGCATGAGATCCCACTCCGCAGCTCCGCGAACTCCTGGTATCCACGCTGGCGGAATACAATGCGGAGGCCGATAGCGAAGTTAAATATATGGGGAAATATGCCACGGCTAGGTGCTACGGCGAGTCGGACCGCCCGGGCTCGGTCCTGGCAGCGCTCGCGAGGCGGCGATTCGAGTCACGAGGAGTCCCCATTTTAACTGATGCCGACGGTAGATCCTGGACAGACCCGGTTCAAGTCGCGGAGCAGTTCCGGTGTTATTACCAGGAGCTTTATAGTTCACGACTTTCTCCTGGCGAGGACGCTATTTTACATTACCTTGAAGAGTTAGAAATGCCTTGGCTTCAGAACTGGCACCGGGAATTCTTAATGCGGCCCGTGGAGCTCCAGGAGATTAGGCTAGCCTTGCATACTATGCGGGAAGGAAGCGCTCCGGGCCAGGATGGGCTCACTGTGGGCTTCTATAAGGCCTTCAGCGACCTTCTGGTCCCCCATTTAGCTGCTCTGTTTCAGACTATTGCCACTGAGGGGATCTTGCCCTCATCTAAGAGAGAGGCTCTGATCGTCACATTGTTGAAGCCTGACAAAGACCCCCAGAGATGTTCCTCATATCGGCCTTTATCCCTATTGAATGTGGATACGAAGATCTACGCTAAAATCCTTGCAAATCGGCTATCTCCACTGCTTCCCCAGTTAGTTGGGGTGGAGCAGGCTGGATTTATCCCGGGCCGCACGCTTACGCACCATCTCCTTAAGGTATTTGGCACACTGCAGCATACCCGCTCGGATGTCCCTGCTGTGGCGGTTTTTCTAGACGCCGAAAAGGCTTTCGATTCTATAGAATGGCCATTTCTCTATGCCGTACTGCGTCGGATCGGTGTAGGTGAGGTCTTTTTACAGTTGGTCCAAGTGCTTTATAACTCTCCTATGCAAAAACAACAATTGATGGACAGAATGCAGAACAATGTCATACATTCACCCCAGTACAGAGATCTGGGCCTAAATCCATCGTTTTTTTGCTCACCATGCCATTCCAGTTTGAACCCAGCCATATGCAAATCAGTCTTGACCCTGTGCCTCATGGGAACAGTCCAGCCCGAACTGCCAAGCCAGGTCCTCCCTGGACTGGAAACAAGCATCCTAGGACCGGTTTCGGGGTTTCACCCCTCTTCAGCCAGGATAGCTTGATTCCAGTGGCATGGAGAGCACGGGACCCACGTCTGGGCATACCCGTCCCACTCGGGGTGACAAATGCAAAAACAACAATTGATGGACAGAATGCAGAACAATGTCATACATTCACCCCAGTACAGAGATCTGGGCCTAAATCCATCGTTTTTTTGCTCACCATGCCATTCCAGTTTGAACCCAGCCATATGCAAATCAGTCTTGACCCTGTGCCTCATGGGAACAGTCCAGCCCGAACTGCCAAGCCAGGTCCTCCCTGGACTGGAAACAAGCATCCTAGGACCGGTTTCGGGGTTTCACCCCTCTTCAGCCAGGATAGCTTGATTCCAGTGGCATGGAGAGCACGGGACCCACGTCTGGGCATACCCGTCCCACTCGGGGTGACAAATGCAAAAACAATAATTGATGGACAGAATGCAGAACAATGTCATACATTCACCCCAGTACAGAGATCTGGGCCTAAATCCATCGTTTTTTTGCTCACCATGCCATTCCAGTTTGAACCCAGCCATATGCAAATCAGTCTTGACCCTGTGCCTCATGGGAACAGTCCAGCCCGAACTGCCAAGCCAGGTCCTCCCTGGACTGGAAACAAGCATCCTAGGACCGGTTTCGGGGTTTCACCCCTCTTCAGCCAGGATAGCTTGATTCCAGTGGCATGGACAGCACGGGACCCACGTCTGGGCATACCCGTCCCACTCGGGGTGACAAATGCAAAAACAACAATTGATGGACAGAATGCAGAACAATGTCATACATTCACCCCAGTACAGAGATCTGGGCCTAAATCCATCGTTTTTGCTCACCATGCCATTCCAGTTTGAACCCAGCCATATGCAAATCAGTCTTGACCCTGTGCCTCATGGGAACAGTCCAGCCCGAACTGCCAAGCCAGGTCCTCCCTGGACTGGAAACAAGCATCCTAGGACCGGTTTCGGGGTTTCACCCCTCTTCAGCCAGGATAGCTTGATTCCAGTGGCATGGAGAGCACGGGACCCACGTCTGGGCATACCCGTCCCACTCGGGGTGACAAATGCAAAAACAACAATTGATGGACAGAATGCAGAACAATGTCATACATTCACCCCAGTACAGAGATCTGGGCCTAAATCCATCGTTTTTTGCTCACCATGCCATTCCAGTTTGAACCCAGCCATATGCAAATCAGTCTTGACCCTGTGCCTCATGGGAACAGTCCAGCCCGAACTGCCAAGCCAGGTCCTCCCTGGACTGGAAACAAGCATCCTAGGACCGGTTTCGGGGTTTCACCCCTCTTCAGCCAGGATAGCTTGATTCCAGTGGCATGGAGAGCACGGGACCCACGTCTGGGCATACCCGTCCCACTCGGGGTGACAAATGCAAAAACAACAATTGATGGACAGAATGCAGAACAATGTCATACATTCACCCCAGTACAGAGATCTGGGCCTAAATCCATCGTTTTTTTGCTCACCATGCCATTCCAGTTTGAACCCAGCCATATGCAAATCAGTCTTGACCCTGTGCCTCATGGGAACAGTCCAGCTTGAACTGCCAAGCCAGGTCCTCCCTGGACTGGAAACAAGCATCCTAGGACCGGTTTCGGGGTTTCACCCCTCTTCAGCCAGGATAGCTTGATTCCAGTGGCATGGAGAGCACGGGACCCACGTCTGGGCATACCCGTCCCACTCGGGGTGACAAATGCAAAAACAACAATTGATGGACAGAATGCAGAACAATGTCATACATTCACCCCAGTACAGAGATCTGGGCCTAAATCCATCGTTTTTTGCTCACCATGCCATTCCAGTTTGAACCCAGCCATATGCAAATCAGTCTTGACCCTGTGCCTCATGGGAACAGTCCAGCCCGAACTGCCAAGCCAGGTCCTCCCTGGACTGGAAACAAGCATCCTAGGACCGGTTTCGGGGTTTCACCCCTCTTCAGCCCGGATAGCTTGATTCCAGTGGCATGGAGAGCACGGGACCCACGTCTGGGCATACCCGTCCCACTCGGGGTGACAAATGCAAAAACAACAATTGATGGACAGAATGCAGAACAATGTCATACATTCACCCCAGTACAGAGATCTGGGCCTAAATCCATCGTTTTTTTGCTCACCATGCCATTCCAGTTTGAACCCAGCCATATGCAAATCAGTCTTGACCCTGTGCCTCATGGGAACAGTCCAGCCCGAACTGCCAAGCCAGGTCCTCCCTGGACTGGAAACAAGCATCCTAGGACCGGTTTCGGGGTTTCACCCCTCTTCAGCCAGGATAGCTTGATTCCAGTGGCATGGAGAGCACGGGACCCACGTCTGGGCATACCCGTCCCACTCGGGGTGACAAATGCAAAAACAACAATTGATGGACAGAATGCAGAACAATGTCATACATTCACCCCAGTACAGAGATCTGGGCCTAAATCCATCGTTTTTGCTCACCATGCCATTGAACCCAGCCATATGCAAATCAGTCTTGACCCTGTGCCTCATGGGAACAGTCCAGCCCGAACTGCCAAGCCAGGTCCTCCCTGGACTGGAAACAAGCATCCTAGGACCGGTTTCGGGGTTTCACCCCTCTTCAGCCAGGATAGCTTGATTCCAGTGGCATGGAGAGCACGGGACCCACGTCTGGGCATACCCGTCCCACTCGGGGTGACAAATGCAAAAACAACAATTGATGGACAGAATGCAGAACAATGTCATACATTCACCCCAGTACAGAGATCTGGGCCTAAATCCATCGTTTTTTGCTCACCATGCCATTCGAGTTTGAACCCAGCCATATGCAAATCAGTCTTGACCCTGTGCCTCATGGGAACAGTCCAGCCCGAACTGCCAAGCCAGGTCCTCCCTGGACTGGAAACAAGCATCCTAGGACCGGTTTCGGGGTTTCACCCTCTTCAGCCAGGATAGCTTGATTCCAGTGGCATGGAGAGCACGGGACCCACGTCTGGGCATACCCGTCCCACTCGGGGTGACAAATGCAAAAACAGAAACTGGGGTGGATGTATGACATTGTTCTGCATTCTGTCCATCAATTGTTGTTTTTGCATTTGTCACCCCGAGTGGGACGGGTATGCCCAGACGTGGGTCCCGTGCTCTCCATGCTGCTGGAATCAAGGTATCCTGGCTGAAGAGGGTGAAACCCGAAACCGGTCCTAGGATGCTTGTTTCCAGTCCAGGGAGGACCTGGCCTGGCAGTTCGGGCTGGACTATTCCCATGAGGCACAGGGTCAAGACTGATTTGCATATGGCTGGGTTCAAACTGGAATGGCATGGTGAGCAAAAAAACGATGGATTTAGTCCCAGATCTCTGTACTGGGGTGAATGTATGACATTGTTCTGCATTCTGTCCATCAATTGTTGTTTTTGCATTTGTCACCCCGAGTGGGACGGGTATGCCCAGACGTGGGTCCCGTGCTCTCCATGCTGCTGGAATCAAGCTATCCTGGCTGAAGAGGGGTGAAACCCCGAAACCGGTCCTAGGATGCTTGTTTCCAGTCCAGGGAGGACCTGGCCTGGCAGTTCGGGCTGGACTGTTCCCATGAGGCACAGGGTCAAGACTGATTTGCATATGGCTGGGTTCAAACTGGAATGGCATGGTGAGCAAAAAAACGATGGATTTAGGCCCAGATCTCTGTACTGGGGTGAATGTATGACATTGTTCTGCATTCTGTCCATCAATTGTTGTTTTTGCATTTATAACTCTCCTATGGCACGTGTACGAGTTGGCAACACGGTTTCGGCTTCGATTGCTATTTCTAGGGGCACTCGACAGGGTTGCCCCCTCTCCCCTCTCCTATACGCCCTTGCCGCTGAGCCTCTCTTGCGCGCCCTGCGGGAATATCATAGCCATAGAGGGCTTCATTTCCCTGCTTATAGGTTGATAGTGTCGGCCTATGCGGATGACACGCTCCTGTACGTGAGGGATCCGGGCAACAACCTATCCCCGATTATTCGAGAAGTGTTGCGCTTTGGTGGGCTCTCAGGTTTGAAAATTAATTGGGATAAGTCTTTGGTCTTCCCATTGACTCCGTGTACCACCCCGATACAATTGGAATATCCGTTGCAGTGGACAGAGGAACCGGTCCGCTACTTGGGTATAAGAGTCCATTCTGATGCGGAGTTGGTGCTGCGTGCGAACTATGGGACGGCGATTACTAAGCTCAGTGAGGATGTGGAGCGTTGGATCCGTCTTCCGATCTCTCTTGTGGGGAGAATCTCCTTGATAAAGATGATCGTGTTACCTCGGTTTCTCTTTTTGTTTCTGAACATCCCTATTGTAGTCCCGCGGCACTTGTTCAAGGAGCTCCGGGGGCTCTTGTTGCGGCTGGCCTGGGCTGGGAGGTCCCCCCATGTTGATATGAATATTTTAACGTTGCCCTGTTCGGCGGGTGGTTTGGGTGCCCCAGATTTTGAGATGTATTACCGGGTGGCGCAGGCGTCTCATGCCCACGCTTGGGTCCATGGCCCTTATTCACTACCCCATCTTGCTACCCCGGTGCCCTTGCCCCGGCTTCTGTCCAAGAATCCGGATAGGCGCTGTGGGATTCTGGATTCGGTAAATGCTGTGGTGCATGCGTGGCACGCTCTTCTTGGTATGTTTGACGGCGCGCAGCTATATTCGCCCCGGATGCGAATCGGTTGGTGTGGCTGGGCTGCCTGTACCTCAGATCCTGGAGTCACTCGCTCCTTGCGTGGGATAGGCCTCTCGGAGATGGGGGACCTTTTTCACAATGGTGCAATGTTGACCTGGGAGGAAGTCTCTACGGGTAAAGAGTCACCTCCTGCTCTTACTCAATTTCAATTTTTAGACTCAGACACGCCTTGCGAGCTGTCCTAGGGGATGGGTTGGAAGAGCCCATGGACATTCCTCCTTTTTCCATTCTTCTTGCCTCCCCCTCCCCTGTCAAGTTAGTATCTAGGCTTTACAGCTCCACCTTGCGCACCAGGGTGTCTTCTCATTCTAAAGCTCGATTGGCATGGCAGACTGATCTTGGGCAACAAATTTCAGATGATGTGTGGCGCTGTTGCTGCGAAATGTCCCGCAAGGTCTCCCTAAATGGCAGGCACAGATTGTCCCATTTTAAGTTTATAAACAGGGTATACTACACCCCGGAGCGCCTATGCCGGTACGGGTTGCGGGATTCGGATTGCTGCGAGCGCTGCGGCGTCTCGGGGGTGGGTTTTTATCATTTGGCGTGGGAATGCCCCCCCGTATATGACTACTGGGTACAGATATTTGCGGCTCTATCCAATATAGTTGATGTCCCTATCCCACCTGACCCACTCATGGCACTGCTGGGCTTTGTGAGGTCCTTGGCCGTGCCACTCCGCAAGTTGGTTGCCATGGGTTTGCTCCTCGCTAAACGAAGACTGGCTATGAGATGGATGAGGGGCCCTCTCCCCAAGGTGTCGGACTGGCACACTGACATGTTGTACTGTAACACCCAGTCGGAGATGTATAGCGAGCTATTGCCACCATCGACCCGCCCTGAGAGCTTCTGGGGCCTTTATGCTCAATACCGTGCTACCTCAATGGCGGGGAATGTTACTCCAGATGCTTAACGCTCCGTTTAATTGGAAGCTCTTAATCTCTGCATGTACTATTGCTGTGAGGCTGCTGAGCTGCACCGCCCTCGGTGTGGGTGTTGCATTTTAAAGTTCTGGCCCCCTTTCTCTCCCTTGTAAGGGCGACCCTGGTCTGTTGCTGAGGCCCCCCCGTGCTTGGTACAACATTTATCCAAATGCTCGGATACATGGAGTGGGAGTGTGAATTTGTATTGATGACCTTTTTTCTTTTCGTTATGCGATTGTCTGTCTTCTTATTTTGGGGATTTTGGGCATGTTGTTTTTGTTGCAGATTTTGCTTGGTGAATTGGCCTACTATAACGCTGCCTGCCCCTTGGGATGTTGGCCTTTCAGCTGTGTTATACTTTCTTTGTTTCAACGCGGCCGGCCCCAGGGTTGTAGGCCGAAGCTGTGTACCCTTTAAAGCATCTATGCAATAAAGCGTTTTAAAACTTTAAAAAAAACAAAAAACACATCCAATGCATAATCACACATGAAACACACAGTTAAAATGCATCTCCCCTTTACATTGCAGATGGAGATACAGCACCTCCTGAACAGCAGCCTGTCCCACTCTTCACTGATGAAGAGGAGGAATTCGCCACCATCAACACGGACACCCTCCAACAGCTGCTAGACTCCATCAGCACCCCATCTCCAGGAGCAGGGCGACCCTGCTGCATCGTGAAAACCCCACCCCCTGCACAAACCACACAGCAGCAAGCACCTACCACCACGGCTGTCTCCCAGGACCACCAGGACCCACACCTGGCATTCCAACGCCGTGTGTTAGAGGTCCAGCAGGAGATGGCTCATCAGGTGCGGGTGGGGGTTGACAGCCTGGTGGCCAAACTTGATTCCGTAAGTGGGTGTCTGAGTTCCATCCGGGACCACCTCAAAAACATCACGGACACCCACAGTCCACTCAATGCTCTCCAACACTCCCTGGCTGCCATCGCTGGAGTCATGACTCAGAGACAGGAACAACTGTCCAGTCAGGGTGGCTCCAGCGATGGCAGCCAGGAGCTGGGCCGCATGCAGAGGACAATGGAGAACATGGAGCGGATGCACACAGCTGCACACCAGTGAGATGTAGCTGGCATTTTTCATGCCCTGCAGATCATCATCCATGCATTGCTGCATCAAGGCCTGGTGCAGATGAATGCTGCTGCTTCTACATCCACATCTCTGCCCCCTTATGTGCTAGTTCCTCACGGTGCTGCAGCCAATATACCACCACCCACATGTGAGGCACATGACACATCAGAGGTCGAAGATGTGGATGATTCTGCCTTTTTGCAAAGAAGGAAGCGGTAGCATTCATCCATGCCAAATGGCCAGTTTCAACTTGGTTCTGGGCTCAGCATCATGCCCCCTAGTATCACCTTCCACTGTCCCCCGAAACACTCTGTGACACTCACCTTGGACCTCAACATGGACTGCCATAATATTTTCTGGTTACCAATGACACAGCAATCAGCCTGCTGACTGAACGTTTCCTCATCCTTTGGACTTCTCAACCCTAAAGGACTCTGTCTGGCCCTCCACTGGGCATCAATGTAATGTGGGGATTGCCTGGCCAAGTACTGGTCCAGTCTCCAACCATGTCGATGGACATTTGAATAAATATTTCGAAGTCACACAGTTGTCTGTTTTCCATGACCAATCCAGTATAGCAGTCTGTCAAAATGTAGGAGCAGCGAATCCAACTGTAAGTACACCCCGGGAAATGACACAAAAGTACAGTTTTCACTGTGATCCAGATGGGCAGTGAGATGAACGGGTATGTGTGAACTAGCTGTGCCCCCATTGCTCCAATATAACAATCTATCAAGATCCCAACTTAGGCCAACATCCATGAAGGCAATAGGAATGTGTGTAAATAATTCAAAGTCTGTTGCAGGACACAAGTTGTGTCCCCCGTTACTATTGCAAATAGAATATCTATTGGCATATCTGTTCACACTCTACAGGGTGGACGAAGCCTGTTGTGATGGTGCACATTGCATGTCACATCCCAAGATGACGCACACCACATACACATTGATGAAGATACCTAAGGGCAAATGTCTACCACCCACTAATTGAACCACAATGTCTGCCTCAGTGAAGTAGAGTTAGCTATAGGGACTCACACCAAAATGTAAGGCGTCAGTTAGCCCCTTCCTGTGGACATACAATGCTTACTGACTTTTGAACACTCACTTGCCGTGACCACTGTGAACAGATAGGGCAATGTGACAATGGATGTGTGTTGTACTGCACTGAGCATACATTCAGAAGCAGAGCAAATTTTTCAGGGGTGGCATCACTATGAGCCAATGCCAAAAGGTAACAGCTGGGAGAAGTGGCCATAACACTGGCACTACAGGGAGCAATGCAACATTTCCCCACCTGTGTGCAGCAGAACTGTCTGCACGTACAAAATATTTCACACTGACTAAATCATGACTTCATAATTTTTGAGATTCCTCAAAGGCATTTATGAGAAGTAAAGTCAGTACATCCAACTGCAGTACTCCTCAATGCCAGTTGTGAATACTTGAAAACGCCAACTCATTACTTACTCTCAGATGACTTACATGAATCATGCCCACTGGACTGCCATATGCACTTTTCAATTGACCCACGGAAATACTCATACTGGCATGTCCTTGAGGATCAGCCTCCATGCACAGGAACCTGTAAATCAAATGCATCTGACAGACTTGCACTACGCAGCAAGTGTGCCAAGGTCTGTGCAATGTAGATGGACTCTGTGCAAGGAGCATTTGAGAAGCCGGGCAATGACGCAGTCTGTGGTACCCTGCGCATACATCCATCTCAATGATGGATAACAGTAGCTATCACAATCTCCTCTCAATGCCATGCCCCTACATTGTGTTGTAAAAGGGCAACAATGTGCTGGCCAACTCCGTAAGTCACACTTAAGATGTAGAACTTCACAAACGACTGCCCCTAGACTAGGCCGTAATTCTCACCTGCCCCACTGTTATCCATGCAAGTTTACTGTGCTCACATCTAAGGTATCCTGTCACAAACAATCATGCTAACTAACATGTCATGACCACACTTACACATTCAACGGAGAGTCCAGTGATGAGATTACATGCATACAATCCAAAAATTAACACTCAACCATATCACCACTGACATAAGTGCAAGCAGAATGGCAAAATACTGAACATTTATTATAACATTAACAAAATCATCTCTACTAAACTATCTATATTCATAACTACTACTAAGATGAAATAAACTAACTAGAAAGAAGAGAAAATGTACCTAAACTATCTACCCTAACTAATCCTAAACACGTAAGACATATCAAAAACATCAACCCCCCTCCCACCCTTAAGGCACATCACGAAACAGGACAAAGACATCTAAGCTATACATAAACTAACTACACATTTAAGCTACACAAATATATATATATTTTTTTTTACATCATTTTTTTAAATATTTTGTAGAAATACATCAACCCCCCACCCAAAGGAAAATGAAACTTATCCCCAAATATTATACTATGATAAAATCTAAAACTATCTTAAAATCTAACACTAACTATACTTAACCTAAAACTACACTACCTAACACTTAAAATACTTACCTAACACTAGATAAACTATGATATAAAACTTTGGGGGGAAGGGAGAAGAGGGGGATGGGGCACAACGTGGCCAGATACTATGGTATTCCCAGGTGTTTTTTGATGTCCGAGAGTTGCCTTGTCTGCTCTGCCATTTCCCTCCTCAACTCTGCCAGCATCACGTTATTGTCCATGATCAGTTTTTTTTCACGGAGAGTAAATGGCATCGCCTGATCCGCTGGTGCAGGTGGGATTGTCCCTTGTGTGGGGATAGTAGTAGGGGGATGGGACACAGACGGTACAGGCTGGGATCCACCACTGACGCCAGAGGGGCCTTCGTTGGGCTGTGTGCCACTGGGTTGGCCACGTATTGAGACCCCGGACAACGCTTTCCATGTACCAGCCGCACGTTCCTCCTCGTACCTACGCGCCAAGTTGCGGTACCCTTTGCTGACTTTCTTAATGTGTTGGTACTGCTTCTTCCTCACCTGGAAGACGTGTGACTCCGCTGGCGTCATGTTGTCTGTAAAATATGAACAATGTGAAATTGTGAGTCATCCATACTATGTCAATGTTCTCCATTCAAATACATAATACAAGATCACTTCAACATGGGTGCCTACACTCTGAAGTAACTATGTGAAGTCAGAGAGTGAGCATGACAACTAAAAGTGGGATCCTGGATCACTGACTACATGCTGGGGAGACTGACATAACAGTGCATGGCATGGGACATGTACTGTCACAACCAATTTAGACTGACAGGGGGATATTCACTAGGAAGTGGCGGGGAGAGGCGTTATGCTTCTTGGCTTAACACCTCTCTCGGCCACTTTATTAATGCAAGGCTGCACCATATTCACAAGGATATGTTGGAGACTTGTGTTTCCCCCTGCGATATCGCTAAGTTTCACAACTTAGCGACAATGCAGGCACCCTTGCACCAGAGTGCAAGGGTGTCTGCAAGCAGGGATGTATGTTTATGCACAGGCAGGTGTCCCTCCCTGCACATGTACAAACAGAAAATTCCAGTTTGGGACTTACATGTGTGCTGCTTCATGCAGCAGACATGGAAACCCGTTGGGTGGCTGAACACTGACTTGTACATGAGGTGCTGTACCTCTCTCCACCACTAATTCACAATAGGTGACGCAATGATGTTTGAAAGTGTGAAACATCCTGTACTCTAAATTGTCACTCATGCATGTCCTTGATCCGCTAATATCACACCGTATTAAATCAAAATACTCAGGCACTTACAACACAAACTGTTACAATGCAATCACCATAGTGACGGCACCCTGGAGTCATGACGGTTTTAGTGTTGTTATGTGTAATGTTTTCTCACAGATAGCGTTCAAGAGGCATGAATTGGGAAAATATTATGGCACTGCAATAATCGCAGAGCTAAAGCATGCCTGAGAAATGGGTGTGGAGTAATGTCAAAAATTGGGACAGATGAGCTTGTACACCTGATCCAGAGTCTGACATGGAATGACCCCATGGAGACAGCTTGACAACACCATTGCAGTGGCCAAACATAGCAATGAGATTCAGAGGGCCTTCTTAGCTAGGTGTTTGGTGAACATGCCATTGATATGCTTGGCGCAAAGATCTGCACTGCCACTTATGTGAAGCTGTCATGCAGCATACCTACTAAATCACAGTGCAGACCTGTGTCTGAGCACGCTCGGACTGCAAACCACTGCCTACTTGTGCATGATCGTGCACACTTGCACTGTCATCTCACTCAAGGATGTACATGCATTCCATGTCTGATGATACTCATCTGCAACACCACTTACATGTCTCCTCTCCTATCAGTGCGCTCTTTAATCCACATGCATGTGCTGTTGTGACCGAAACCATAGACCCAATCACCATGTGCATCACCAACTGGGCATGTGCAAAGTTACAACTGGGAGACAAATGCATAGCTCCACCTTCACTTACCGATTTGTACACACTTCTGTCTTCCACAATACATCATTACATGTGTATTTGTGAAGCGCATGTTCACACCAAAGAGGTATCTTGGCAATGAATGACAGATGTTCATTGTTACCCAACTCAATGCTTCTCATTTCATCAACTGCAGATGGATGAAAGGCTGAGTGGACCCGCCGGGAATTTAACCTGTGACCTTGAGGTCGAACATAGGCCCCTGCAGTGGATTCTTTTGTCCACTGAGCCACCAGACACAGCACTGTAGTCATGGTACATGTGATACACACCCATACTGCAAACTACAACGTTGGTCATTTGACCCAGACAGTCATCACACAGCACTGTGACAATATATGATGTACAAACTCACCAGTGGCGTGTGGGTCCTTGAATCTGTCTATGTCCCCCCATGTGATGATCAATCATCCAGCTGTGAGGCAACAAAAGTAAAATGTGTTGGTATCAGACGATAAATCCCACAGGTCATATTCATCATACAAGTCATCACCATAACATAAAAAGCTACATTACTGTAGGGTTGTACTTCATGTTGGCTATATGATTGTGTCTACTTTGCATGCCATTCACACAAGACCTGTGAATGCTGAGTCGGGCCAAACAAGACAATAATCTTAGCAAACCTGCACATACTAGTTGAGTGACACATTCACAAGACCCCATTTCTACACAAAACATGATGTAATACATTCTCTGTGTACAAATGCATGGCTGCAGATCGCACACAGCAGTTTCACAGATGTTGGTGGTGTCTGACACTCTGGAGATGTCTTATTTACTTAGAGCATTTGTCCCAATCTCAAACATTGTCACACAGAGATTATGTTCAAGGGCAGCGTAGGTAACACACCACAGTTAATGATGACATCAATGTTTACACTTCCTCTAGGCCAGCACACAGGTCACAGTAACAATGCCTTTGGATTGTTCATGTACAGTAACCTTTCCTGTACACAGACAATATTAATCCTGCATCCGTTTTTAAACATGGACAACAGGTGTCTCACACTGCATCTAAGTTTATTTCTTACAGTATTCATGAATAAATGTATACTTTTAACTTACCACACTGTAGGCCACCCATGATACCCACGTAGTCCAACAGGTCACCCTCCCGGGCCATGCGATCCTGCCAGCGGTGCTTCCACTGGCGCACAGTGCGGTCTACTCCATATACCCGCTTCATCTGCGCACGCACACGCTCCCACCTCTGCTTGCGCACACTGACGGGGTATCCGGCCAGGATACGTCCTCCCCTTTCCACCATCAAGGGCAGGAAAAACTTGATCATCCAGAGGAAGCCACCCAAAGCCCCCTCGGACATCCTGCCCTCCCAGCTCACACCCACCATCTCCCTACACACACCTAACCCCACTTGAGAAAAATGTAAATGACCCTGGTTTATATCCCCTAAAACTACAAATAAAGTTAGCTACCCCAAGACAAACACCCGACAAGTTTCAGAACAAAAGACAATAAAACACGTAAATACAGGGACACAACACTTCACAGGGACACAATCGACAGGACACAGGACACAGCATCACTCTCCAAATCTCTCAAAACTGCAGCACACACTACCAAATACCTCCAACACTCTCCACAATCACCAGCAATGTGCTCAAAAGTGAAACAGAAAGTGCACAGCACTCCTCCATGAGACAGGAAGCATGCTGACATCACTTCCTGTGTATTTGCGGCCCGTTTTTGACTTAGCGATTAAATTCTTCATTAAAAATAGGATTTTGGGTGACATTCCTTATGGACCAATGTGTTTTGGGATGTATTTGCCATAGTTTGCATGATAATAAATGATCGCATTGTCGCAAATGCGTGCAGTTTTGCACGCTAAGTGCACCTTCTTACACAGATGAATCTTATCTAATGAACTATCATTGATATTTACAAATTCTAAGATGCTAATTATAATTTACCCCAAATGACACCCTAATGTTCATAAATTTGCCCAAATGACGCCTAATATTCATAATTTACCCCAAATGATGCCCCAATGTTCATAAATTACCCCAAATGACACCCTCATATTAATAATTTACCCCAAATGGCACCCTAATATTCATAATTGACCTCAAATGATGCCCTAATGTTAATAAATTACCCCAAATGACGCCCTAATATTAATAATTTACCCCAAATGACACCCTAATATTCATAATTTACCCCAAATGATGCCCTAATGTTCATAAATTACCCCAAAATGACACCCTAATATTCAAATTTTACCCCAAATGACGCCCTAATGTTCATTATTTACCCCAAATTACACCCTAATGTTCATATTTTACCCCAAATAATGCCCTAATATTCATAATTTACCCCAAATGACGCCCTAATGTTCATAAATTACCACAAATGACACCCTAATATTCATGATTTACCCCAAATGACGCCCTAATGTTCATAAATTACCCCAAATGACACCCTAATATTCATAATTTACCCCAAATGACACCCTAATATTCATTTTATACCACTAATGACACCCTAAAATTCAGTATTGACACAAAAGGACACCCTGATAAGCATAGTTTACCACTATTCAGATCCTAGATGTAATTATTATCCACATGTTACACTTAGTACATTTGATTTTCAAAATACATTTGACACCCTAACATGTTTAGTTTATGACTTCTGTCACACTGATCAGCATATCTGTTCAGAGGTGACAGGTCCACCATCATTTTCTATTTGAGATGTTGGATGTACTCATGCAGATGATAAACATGCACACAGGGTATGTGTGTAGTATTTTATGATTTATGTATACTGTGCTTTGATTCAATTTGAGGAGATATATAATTAGTAAGGACAGTCACGATGTGACGTGCTCATGTGAAGAAATTGTCTATGATTCGTCTCCTTCGGGTTGTTCCTGCTGCAGTAGCTGTGGGGTGTGCTCCACTTGCCTCATCTTCCTCATCATCCGGAGCATCGTACGGTGCATCTGGCACTTGGATCCATGGGGCATTGGTGCTTACACATATATTGTGCAATACACAACATGGTATGATCATCTTGCAGACAATTTCTGGGCTGTACAACAGTCTTCCACCTGTGATGTCAAGGCAACGGAAACGTGACTTCAGCACGCCAAATGTGCGCTTCACAATGCCCCTGGTGCATACATGGGCCAAATTATACTGCCTCTGGGCCTGGGTGTTGGTGGCTCGGAGGGGTGTCATCATCCATGGGGTGAGTGCATAGCCTTGATCACCTGTAACATGTAATGGAGAGATGTGTCCATTAGTAGTTATGCATGCTGTGTGGCCACTGTTAATATTTTTGTGGTGTGTGATTGTTGCTAGTTTGTGATTAATCTTTGCCCTGTGTGGCTTCTGGACAATTGAACAGCATCAATGCAAAGTACCTTGCCGACAAGATGCTCTTACCTCCCCCCGAGCATATTCACTTGTGTGTGCTGCACTGTTGCATTACTGCCACTCCAACAGTGCACCAATGTCAGGCCTGTATGCACATGTCCACAAGACTGACACATGCACAAGCAGGCTCCCTGGCTCTCATACCATCTGGTGCTGCCACACATCCGCACTACTCACAGTCAACACCAGGAGAACGTTTAGATGCCAATGGGCCACAACAGACACGGCTCACGTTCTGTTGAGCTGCTGCCGCTGCCACTATACATTCCACAACGTACAAAACATGCTTTTTCAGGTACAGACATGCCACAAGGCAACAGTCTGCCGCACCCTCATCTGCAGGGCACACAGAGGGTGTGAACACTTAGCATGCACCATCAACATCCTCACACACCACGTCATCTACTCCATGGGCTACGTACTCATCCATGATCATAGACTCCACCTCACATACCACAAGTACTCAAAATCCATTTAGCTCTGCCAGATGCTTGCTAACATTGAACTGAGACAACTCTTCTCGACACTGATCCGCAAGGCAGGGCACACCTTTGACACCATCTTCACATGTGGAAACTGCGTCCACTTCATCAACACCACTCAGTGCCCATGTTGTGACCAGCACAGCGTACAGTTCCTCCTCATGTAACACCATGACACACAAACACACAGCAGGTGCCATGCAGACTTACAGGACCTGGGTCAACAAGGATCTGTTACTTTCCACCATCAACAGCAACAGCCACACCGCTGCAGGCAACACCAACAGCGCAGTCAAGATTTTTGTAACATGTATAGACTAATGCACAAACACACTTGCCCCAATGTGCAACTCCAACATACAGCGTGCTATGAATGCCACATCGTTAACATGCAACATCAAAGTTGACAGATGCATCTGCAGACGCCTGGAGTAGAACTTTAGCTACAGGAAGGTGAACATTGGACATCACCACCTACAGGAACACCTAGCTCATACTCTCCCTCAAAAAGGCACCCCCACACACCAGACTGGTGTCGCAGGGATTATTGCTGCAAGTTGCTACATGGATCTTCAACAGATGGTGGGTGCTCTACAAAGAGGGAACATTAGTCCTCATCCTCCTGTCCACACCATCGGCATGTGGCAACACCTGGTGGGCCACCGTCTTTGCCAGCCAAACCCACGACAACTCTAGATACATAGGCATCATACTTGACTCCTCCCTCTTCATGTACAAACAGGTCTACGCAGTGGCCTGCAGATGCTTCAACAGGCTCTGCATCATCCATGCTGCCTTCGCATGCTTCACACCCCACGTCAGGTAGGACAGTCAACAACGCTGTCTTTGCCATCAGGCTGGACAACGGGAACACAATATATTCCCACTTGGACATGTCTGTACTCTGCACAATCAAGACTATCCAGCACTCCACTGCCACACTCGGCCTTGTGCACATTATTTCTTTGTAGGTCGCTTGCCTACATTGCACATACTTGGTTGCCACCTCTCCCCACATTTGCTGATGTGTGGCAGAGGGGCTATGCCTTTGGTGATGGTTTGGCTACATGTCTGACCCCAGTTTCCACAGATACTTGTGTTGTCGTGTCTGTTAGGTGGGCATGTTAATTGGCATGTTGTGTGTGAGTTTTGAACGTGTGCTTTCTCACAGTTATGTGTACTATGATTGTGTAGTTGAGGTGTGTGTTCAGTTAGTACTTACCAACGAGAAGTGCATTTCCATATGTGCCATCCTCAAAGCGCTGATTGATTATGGACTGGCGGAATATGTAGGAATCATGCACACTGCCTGGGAACTTGGCTACAACATTGGTGAACATGCCCCGGTGATCCACTATTGCCTGCACATTGTTGGAATGTGTGTGCTTTCTGTTGCGGTATCTGTGTGCAGTGTCAGCAGGAGGCACAAGTAGGACATGTGTGCAGTCGATTGCCCCCAACACATGCGGGAAGCCAGCTATGGCGTAGAACCCTTGCTTGATCTCCAACTGTTCCTGCGCAGTATTGGGGAAGTGAAGGTGTTGTGGTAGCAGGCTGTTGATGCCATCCAATACAATTGTGAGGAACTTTGATAGTGATGGCTGTGAGACTCCTCCGACTCTGACAGTTGTTGGTTGGAATGTACCAGAGGCCTACAGGTGCAGCACAGCCAGCAGCTTTGTTTGCGGAGGGATGTTGGTTATTCGCTGTGTTGGTGCCATCAGCCTGTGGGCTATCAGTGTCAGGATGCGGAGGATGGCTGTCCTTTTGAGCCTGTAGTGGGCTATGACATCCTCTGGCGTTAGATCTGTGAGGCTGATTCTGTGCAGCCTCGTCAGTGGTCCGGGGGGGTGGCAGTGGCGGTGCTTGTTGTGGCCTTCTTGGTACTCCAATCTGCATGATTAGTACCTCCCCAGCATCAGTGGGTGTTCAAATGAGGCTCTGGGATTGTTTCCCTTATATGCAGCTGATTTTCACCCATGTTAAGACCTGATTTTTTCTGGTCTTAAGTTCCTGCAGCTAACGTGCCTTAGCGACAGTTTTTTTATCGCATCACCGGTCAGGACCATCGTTGTGAATAGGGCGATGTGGTGTTAGCTTGACTTTTAGCAAGGGAACGCCTACATTGCATATCAGTAGCGATAAATTTCGCTAACATGTTCTGTGATGTTGAAAGCGGTTGCTAACACGAAAAATATGTCGCTAATGGCTGTTTTCGGCAGCTTGTGAATATTGCGATAAAAATATCGCCGCTATATCGGCAAAAAAGTGCCGCTAAAGCGGCGATATTGGCTTGTGAATATGTCCCTAGCTTTGGTGGAACATAATATATCCTCACTTGGTTTCGCAGATGGCAAACTCAACACTCTCCAATCTCAAGTCGCCTCTCTTCAGAAGCAAGTCGAGGACCTCGAAAATAGAAATAGGCGTAATAATTTACGCATTTATGGACTGCCGGAGAGCATGGATGGAAATGACTCTCTCACTTTTTTCAAATCCTTCATTCCAAAGACTCTAAATATGCCAGCTGAGACCTCTCTTAATATTCAGCGTGCTCACCGTCGAGGACGTCAACAAACTTCCTCTGCCAACGTACGACGCCCTAGAGGGATTATCCTTTATTTCTTGGAGTACAGCAACTTACTTAAAGTTCTTTCAGCAGCTAGGTCAATCAAGCAGGTTACCTGGTCTGGCAATAATTTATATTTTTCTCAAGATTATGCTAAAAGCACAGCTGACAGGCGAAAAGAGTTTTGCAATTTGAGGTCCGATCTGAGATCCCTTGGAGCTTGCTATGGTCTTTTCCACCCTTGCCTATTCAAAGTCACCTACAACAACAAAACAACGACTTATGAAGATCCGATCAGACTTAAAAGTTTTATTAATTCGTGCAAGATGGAAACTATGGATTTCTCTGAAGCATCTACGTCCCGGGCTGTGTAATGCTGCAGATTCTACTTAACCTTATTCCTTTTAAATTGAACAGTTATATTCTTGTTCCTAAGGCGATGTTGTTGGCTATTGCAAAGTTGTTTCTCTTAAGCTGATGTAAATTGTAACTTGATTGTTTGTGTTGATTATCTTTTTTCTACCTTCCCTTACAGGTCCATTCATGCTTGTTCCTGTTTGTCCTTCCCCCTGTTCTGTGAGCCGTGACCTTCCTTCGTTCTCCCCTCAGTCATCCTTGGGCGTCTCATCTACTCCTCGTGGTTCCCCCCCCCCACTCCTAATTGGATTCTTAGGTATGTTCTCTACCTCTGTTCTCTTTGTACTGTCCATCTCATCTTTGTTCCCTTTTTCCCTCTGGTTTATGTCAATGATACTTTTGATCTTATCGCTCTTTTTCTATTGCTGTGCCTTCTTCTTTCTTCCCTCATCTTTTTTTGTTCTTTTTCTTTTCCTCTGTCTCCTATCCCTTCCCTCCTTTTTCTTTTTTATTCGATTTGATGTTTCGTATTCATATTTGAACTACTTTCTTTTAAGATTTACATATAATCATATCACATCCACACATGACTTGGTCATTATTACAGTCGCTCTATGCTGTTGGTTGGTCTGCCTAGATCATTATCTTTCTCATATATTCATATTATTGTATTCATGTCTTTGAAAATTGTGTCATGGAATGTTCGTGGTTTGAATTCACCCATCAAAAGACAACGTGTTTTAACTCATTTGACTAAATTAGAAGCTGATATAGCTCTTATACAAGAATCTCACCTAACGGCATCTGAATCTTCAAAATTAAAAAGAAACTGGGTCGGGGAAGTTTTCTTTTCCCCAGGTGATGGTAAACGTAATGGTGTAGTGACACTTTGCCATAAGTCACTTTCAGTTATACTACTTTCACAATTATCTGATGAAGATGGTTATTTACTAGATTGCATGTTGGCAATGCTCCGGTTTCTTTGCTTTATATATATGCTCCCACTAATGGTGACCCTTCTTTTTGGTCTTCTCTCTTTCAACACATTTCGTCTTGTATTGACGATAACTTTATCCTCGCTGGAGATTGTAACCAAATTGTTGACCCTTTCATAGACCGTAATTCATTAGCCTCATTTAAATCACATAAGACCCATAAAAGTTTTCTAGACGTTATACAACAGTACAAGCTTATTGACACCTGGAGAATTTGTAACCCTGTTACAAGAGAATATACTTTTTATTCCCGTCCTCACCAAACACAATCCCGAATAGACCATTTTTTTGGGACTTATAACGTAGCTCAATCTTTGAGAAATGCAGAAATTGGAACAATTTTAATATCTGACCATGCTCCTATTTCTATCAAATTGAATATTTTATCAAAACCTAATACACCCAGGAGATGGCGTTTTAATAACTCTCTCCTTCTAGATCAGACCTTTAATTCCTCTTTTATATCTTTTTTTAATGAATATTTTTCTTTAAACCAGACCAATACCTTACCCTTTTTGTTATTTGGGATGCATTTAAGGCAGCTGCCAGAGATTTTATTATGGGTTTTGTGTCTAAAAAGCATAGAATTTCTCGTGAAACCACTAAAAATCTCTTGGCAAAAATAAAGAAACTGGAGCACTCCTATTATTCTTTGAAATCCAAAGACTGTTTAGCGCAGCTTATTGAGGCCAAACTCCAATTTAACAAGGATTCGACTGACAATGCCTGACTCTACTTGTGAAAGTCGAGTGCAAAATTTTTGTTGTCTCGAATCTAGATATTATGTGAATATATTTTTTTACCTGTTTGTTCCCACAGACTTGCGCTTTACATTGTACAGAGCCCGGGTGTACTATAAAATATGGATACAGTACACGAGCCACAGATGGCTTCCTTGACCACTGCATAAATTATGAATTTTGCGCCCTGATGAAGGAGTGTTTAAGTACATGGTACTTCCGAAACGCGCGTCAGCGCATTCTTCTTCTTTTTGTGTCTGTTGTACAGTGTATGTAATGTCTATATGTTTACCATAGTTTAGTGCATTATTGTATTGTTTTTTTCACTATATGCTTCCTTTCTGTGTATGTTATTTTGGAGACATGTACAGTTATTGTATGGTTTTTCATTATGTGCTTGGGGCTCGTTTTCTATGTATGTACAATGCTTCTGATTGTCTATTATATGTATATTGTCTGAATATGTAATTTTTATAAAAGAAAAAATCCTAACAAAAAGAATGATATATATTTTTGATAATAAATGATTTAAATGATAAGTCTTGTGGGATACATTATTCTGGATATATTACCGAATTTAAGAATATCATGCAGGGGTATTGTTTGTGTTGATTAATATTGTATTTTTCCCTGGTTCTTCCCCTTCGATTTGTTCTTCTCAGGGACCCTCTGATGTGTTTCATCAACATTTTATAGTGGCCAAAACATGGCTGGTAAGCTTTTGGCGAATTATTTAAAGGTTAAAAATAACAAGCTTGACATTGAATCAATTCTTGATAAGCAAAACATATTAAGGTTTAAAGATTCTGACATTTTGGATGAATTACTCCTCTTTTACAAAGATTTATACATGCCAGAATCCGCACCCTCAAATCTTGATATTTCTCAGTTCCTTGCAGGCATTCACGTACCTCTGATTCTCAATTAGACTATGCTCTTTTAGAATCTGACATCTCACAACAAGAACTTCTCAGTGCACTTCAGACACTTAAGAAGGATAAGGCTCCAGGACCAGATGGGTTTACAGTGGAATTGTTTACACACTTTGCACCACTGCTCCTCCCCAAGTTGCATACCCTTTTCAATTCCTTTTTGCAGTCGGGTGAATCCTCTGGATCTTTTTAGAAGCACTAATATGTTTAATTCCGAAAGAGGGTAAAGATTTGAAACACTTCAAAAATTATAGACCTTTTTCTTTAGTCAACATTGATTACAAAATTTTCTCTAAAACCCTAGCAATGCGTCTTGAAGCCTATCTTCCTCAACTGTTAGGTGCAGAACAATCTGGTTTTATAAAGGGGCGACTCATTTCAGATAATACTCATCTATTCTTTGACATTTTATCTAACTCTTCTCACATGCCTCAATCACTAGCCGCTGTAGCCCTGGATGCGGAGAAAGCTTTTGACCATGTTAACTGGTCATATCTCTTTCATGTACTCAAATGGTTTGGCTTTGGTCCAAAGATCATATCTCTGATCTCGCTCTTATACTCTAATCCTCGAGCTGCAGTCTTCATAAATGGTAACACGTCTTCTTATTTTGATTTGGGAAGAGGTGTACGTCAAGGCTGCCCATTGTCTCCATTTCTTTTTAACTTGGCTTTGGAACCCTTCTTATCCAAAATTCGTCAGAATGAGGATATCCAGGGCTTTAATGTTAACGATAAATAAATTAAATTGGCAGCCTACGCTGATGATATATTATTATTTATATCCAATCCACAATCCTCTATTCTGCCTTCTTACATGAGGTGGAACTTTTTGTTTCAGTTTTTGGTTACAAACTAATTAGAGATAAGTGTGAAATACTACCTCTAACTAAATATACATTTAAAGAAGATTTTGCTACCTCAAATTTCACTTGAAATTCTAAACACATAAAATACCTGGGATTACTTTTTGCCCCTTCAATCCCAACAACACTTTCTCTATGTTTAGAAAGTTGTACACAGAGAATTTCCTCATTAACCTCCAAATGGCATCCCCTATATTTGTCATGGTGGGGACGTCTTGATACCATCAAAATGATGCTCTCTCCTATAGTATTGTATGCAATTTCTAATATTCCAGTACCTATCCCCTCAAAATATTTTAAGAAAATCAATACCATATTGTCATCTTTTTTATGGAGCACTAAAAAACCTTGTATGTCATTACTAAGACTCATAAAACCAAAGTCTGAAGGTGGGGCTAATTTTCCTGATTTCCCCAACTACCATAAATCTTTCCTACTTCGTCAATCCTCGAGATGGCTTTCTGATCCTCAAGCGGACTGTCCTTTGTGGGTGGAACTTGAAAGAGCATATCTCTTTCCTTTCTCTTTTAAAGAGTATCCTTCCTTTACCCGCAAACCACAATCTGTCTCCACTCCTGTACTTAAGCACTCCTGTAAGCTTCTGAAGTCCAACCAGAAGACACCTCCCACAGATTTAATGTCTTTACTCAATTCCACACTTTGGCACAATAATTTCTTATTGATTGATGGTAAACCTTTTTA